>MU271150.1:1986885-2357440 GCA_021432605.1 Coniochaeta sp. PMI_546 | reverse complement strand
ACCAACGGTTACGAAGGGAACCCCGCCAATCGATAAGGAACAGACATGCAGGGCGTATCGCACTGCATGGGCCAGGGACCCCGGGTCACGTGACTGATAGAAGGAATAGTTTCATAGCAGGCATATCAGGATATGGGTGATAGTTTCCTATCGACCATATCACCACAGTCTCTACAAGTATATAGGAAGGAGTCTCTCTAGACTCCGCTACAGATAGTTCTTGATCACCCAGTGATCAATCTAAGTATTCAATTGAGGTTATCTTTTGAGTAAGACACTTGTCTTAACGATACCAGAGTGAAGACTGCTTGTTACACCTTAACTTACTTACCCTAAGTAACAGAACTCACCTTCTGATCCTTAGCCCGTCTTGGGATCGTTACATTATCGATACGAATATTATATAGATTATTATTATTCGCGTTAATATTACCAAATTTTATACCGAATTCGATTATTATATCGTTTATATTAATAAATTTCGTAACGTTATCGGGTTTATTCGTACCGATACCGAAATAATTCGTATTTAATTCGATATTCTAATAAATCGATCGTATCCCGTTTTTATTATCCCGACCTCGTTCCGATCTTTAATTTTCGATAACGTAACGATTTTATTCGTCTAAAGATAACTTTCGGTATTATTTACGTCGGTATCGATCGTTTATCGTAAAATATCGGAACGGTTTTTACCGGTACCGTTACGAAAAAGCCCGTTCTTAAGAAGAAATAATTTCGTATAATAATTAATTTAGGTTCGTTTTAATATCGGTTCTCTTTCGGTTAGACTTCTTTACGACTTTATAAATCCCTAATAAAAACGGTTAACCGTATCGTTATCTTTTCCCTTTCGTTTCGATATCATATTTTTTTCGTATCGTTTATTATCTTACGTTTTTACGGTCCCGGTCTTTTACTTTTTCCCGTCGGGATTAAAGTAAATTTAAATCGTACTTATATTATCTTCGTTATAATATCCCGCGTAATCCGTTTATCTTCGGTCCGCCGTTTTTATATTCTTATTCCCCGGTCGTACGTTTTTTACGCCTTTTCCGGCCTTTTTCGGCTTAAGTTTCTATTAACCTTTTAATAAGATTATAATATTAAATCCTTTTTAGATTTAAGAATTATTTAATAAACTAGACGACGTTTTTCTTTCTTAATATTCTCGTTACGTCGTTATAACTTAACCGTTTTTTTAATTAAAATCTTTCGTTCTTTTATCTAAAGTAAAACGTTACGATATATTTAACTATTTCTTACGCTTATCCGTATTCGTATTCTAAATTAACCTCCGGAACGCGTTTTTCGAAAAAGAATACGTTTAGGTTTATATAACCCGTTCGTATTTAGATTAATAATACGTTTTCTATCTTCGTTAAGCCGTCGTATAAATATAACGTATTTTCGGTAAGTTTTCTCTCCGCGTTTTCCCCGATATTATAATAAATCTTTATTCTTTTCGTTCGCCTTTCGAATTCCTATCTCTCTTTCTAAGATTCGAAAATTCTCTTTTCCTTATATTAAAGGCCTTATAAATACTATTTTAACGTTTCGGCTATCTTTTTCTCGTACTTAGTTAAAAATCGAGCCGTATATATTTTATTTCCCTTACCTTACTATACTTTCTTCGTTTTAACAAATAAGTTTCTCGCCTTATTATATTTATTTCTTAAACTTTCGGCTAGTTTATTTATTTCGTATTTAATAACGAAAGAATATAACTTCGAATTTAGTTAGAAGTCGATTAAAAAGACGAACGTTTCGGTTTCGAATATTATTATCTTTATAATATTATATACCCCGGTAACCGATCGTAAATATAACCTTTATAACTTATATAAATCTTTATATAATAATAAAAACGGTTTTTTCGTTCCGGTAACGGAATATTATATCGTCGATACGTATCCGATTATAAAATATATTACCGCCGTATATACCGTTCTTACTTTTAATAAACTTAAGCCTTAAATCGAAGCTATAGCTCTTTCGATTATTAGCTTTTAGGTTTCTATTTTTACGCGGAAAAATTATAAATATACGTTACCTTTTAATCTCTAATTTAATATCGTTCCGAAAACCTTAACCTTTCGTCTTAATTTTATTATTTAATCGCCTAAACGTAATTCGTTTCGATTAGCTTTTACGTCTTTATAAAGTAGATAAGTTAGTATTTTAAAAAGTCGAACTTTATCCCAAACTTCTTTACCTATCTCGTATACGTTACGTATACCTTTCGGAACTATTTCGTTATAGCTTTTTTATTCCGTCTATACGAAATTAAAGTAATATCGTTAATAAAACCCCTAGATTCTATTCCGATATATTTAAAAGCTTTCGTATAATATTACCGAATAGAAAGTAAAAAAAATAGGGGATAATAATAATCCTTATAAGACCCCGTTTCGAATTTTAATCGGTTTAAACTCGGTATCGTTAAATCTAAACGTTATCGTCCTTTTTACTAGGAAGTTTTTTTATCTATATCTCGACTTATTTTAAAAAACCTTTCTTATATAAAACGTTTAAAAATTACCGGTAATTTACTTTATCGAACGCCCCGGAAACGTTTAAGGTTAAAAACGAAACCGTTCTATTCTCGTCTTAAACTATATAAACGAGATTTATTATTCTTTAGAAAGCTATCTCGTATAACCGACCTTACTTATTCCTTATTTATTCGTCGGGTAGAAATCCTTATTTTTCCGTTTCGTTTACTATACGTCTAATGATTATTATTTTAATTACTTTCCCTATCGTATTTAAAAACACGATAAATCGTTACGACTTTATTATATTTATCCGGTCTTTATTTTTCAGAAAAACGATAATTTTCGTTTCCTTAAACTTCCTTAAGTAATATCTTAATTTAAAACTCGCGTTTATTATACTTACGAATCGTTTTCGGAACGGCTTCCCTAAAACTTTTAATAGCCCGTTCGGGATCTTATCTAACCCGAAGGCTTTTTACGGTTTAGTTTTTCTTAAAGCTTACGCGATATTAACCTCGTTAACGTTTTACCGGACCGATAACTTCTTACTTTAAAAATAAGTTATAACCGGGTCCTTTTTAATATCAGAAAAATCTATTTCCGATTCCGGGTAAAACCTTTAACTTAAGACTTTTACTTTCTCGTTAAAAGTTTCCGTTTTCGTTCTATTTTATTCCCTTTCTAATATTAAGATAAAGGCCGGGGTCGGTAGTTTATAATTCCGGAATCGTACTTACCTTGTAATATTTTATAATATTTTCTCCCCGTTATCTTAGTTAGAATTATAAAACGCTTTCTTAAATACCGCTTTTTAAACTTCCCGGATTAATCGTTTCTTTTTCGTTTCGGGTTCTTTTAACTACTTTTTCGACGTTTCCGTCCGGACTTTCCGGTATCGGTTCGTTAACTTCGCGGCTTTTATTATTATAACTATAATTTCTAAAGACTATTATTTATTTCGTAAAGGCCCCTTTTTCTTCGGTAATACGTACGTTTTGGCTACTTTCTATATTATTACCGTAAATTCGTTTATATAACGGTTTAATTCCGAGGTTTTTCCGAACGTACTTAAAGAAAAGAACGATTCCGTTAAATCTTTAGTTTTCTTTTGATCGAACAATTTTTAGTTCCTTTTTCTAACTTCTTTTTCCCGTTCGGCTCTTCCGTTTATCTATATTTCTTACGGTAAATAATCGCTTTCTTTATATCCCGGCGTCCTTTTATATTTTACCTAATTTCCTTCCGTAGCTTAAACGAAATCGAACGTTATATTTTCCTTTCTTAAATTAAAGAACGTATTTATCCTTAACGGTATAAATAGTTTCAATTCCTATTATTCTATTAGGGCTCGTAATTTTATCGTTCCGGTATAATATATACTTCGCCCTAATATTTATTCGGCGGCGTAGAAATTGAAATCCTTTATAATTAAAGTCCGCCCTCGTAATCTTTTCGTTATAAGGTCGTCTAAAAGTATTACCTAAGTCGTATTTGATATATATAATAACGATAGTAAATATATTACGTAAATATTAATCCTTTTTCCCGGTTTCGTTTCTATCGCGATCCGATATTAGTTTAGTATTATCTCGGTATTAGTTACCCTTATACCCGGTCTAATTAGGATTACCGTCCTCGTCTTCCCTTACCTTATTTATTAAACTATTTTATACCCGGAGTTTTAAAAATAATTTAACTCCGGGACGTTCGGTCTTAAAAGTAGCTCGGTAATCGTTATAATATTATATTTCTTTCGTATATTATATAATTCCTATATTACGTCGTATTTTTTATAAATATTCTAATATAAGATCTTTAGTTTTTACCTATTATAATATAAAGGTATCGACCTTTTTTTATATAGTATTCGGTACCGTTAAGATTACGTTCCGGGGTAATATAAAGTTGTTAAATTAACGTTATAAGGAATCCTTAACTAATAAGATTACCGTTTTGGGAGGTCTACCTATTCGTTTATATATCTCGATAAAGTTTCTTCTAACTTAACTTACGGTCCTTTTCTTTGGGCTTCTAATTAACGTAAACTTTTTATCATCGGTTTATTATCATTTTTCTTATATAACGTAAAACCTTACCGGCTTATTAAAAAACGTATCTTTAACCGTTTCTACTTCCGTTTTAACTTTACGGTAATTATATAACTATACGGGGTATCTGTTCCGATAATTTATATATTTCGGTTCGGTTTTTACGGCCTTAAATACGTATATTATTTCTTAATAGTTTCTTTTCCCGTACTAACCGTAAACGGTTTCGTTCCGATAAAACCGTACTTTATAACCGAACTAGTAATAGTTATAATATCGAATAACTTACGTATCTAGGGAAAATAAAGAATACGGATAATTCCCGTATTTCTAATATACCCCTTTTTCGTAAAGTATATTCGTTATCGTTACGTTTTCGATAGTAATAAAAAACGTAGTTTATAAAATATCTTTCCGGGTTTATTTCGTCGGTTAATAAGTATTAAAGATTTTTACCGAATTCGATTCCTTTAGTTCCTTAACTAGGTTTTTTTCCGTATTTTAAATAATCTTTACTATAAAAAAGCCGTATATAATTAAGGTATATACGGCCTTCCGTATAACCGTTCTTATACCGAAAACTATAATTACCTATCCGTATATTACGTTCGTTTTTTTTTTTTTACCTTTTCGGTCTTAAAGGTTACTTTATAATCTCCGTTTAAGAATCGGATCGTAATTAACGTATTTACCGACTTTTTATCTTCGTTTATTTTAATAATTACGTTCCGGTTTTCGAATGTTATATTTTCTATAAAATATATAATAATCGCGAACTTATTATTCGCCGGTAATATAATAATTCTAATCGTCGTTACGGTTACGACCGACGTATAAAACGCCGTCGGGGTATTAATATATCGAATCGTTTTATTAATAGTAATTTTTACCTTAACTTTATTAATTATATCGAATATTTTATACGTATCGGTCGAAATACGGTTAATATCGCGTTTTTTTCGTTCCGAAATTTTAACGTTATCGATTAGAGTTTTTACCGTTATTATTAAAGGTTTTATTAGGTTTTTAAGGCGAATATCGTCTTTAAACTTTTTACCCGCTATAAATCGGATATTTAATTCGATAAGTTCTAAATATAATTCGTTTTCGTCTCGGGGTTTTTACGTCGCGGTAGGTTATCTCGTCGGGTTTATAAATACGTCGTCTAAAACGCGTCCGGGTCTCCCCGGGTCGCCTTATACCGTCGATTTTTATTTACCGACCGCGCCGCGATCGTACGACGATTACGGTATAATTTTTAGATAAAGTCGACCCGTTAGAATTGATTCTAATCTTGTTTTTCTAATTTAAGGGCTTACTTATACGTTATATTAGTTTTAACGTATCTATAACCTTTTTTTCTTTTTTTTTTTTTCTTTAATAATTATTATCGAGGATTTTTATATTTATATATCCCTTTAGAAAAAAGAATAATAGTTCGAGCTCGATAAAAGTATATTTTAGATAGTTTCTAAATAGAATTTCAAATGTATTATTCGTAATATTATAAAAGTATATTCCGTACGGTATATTCCCGAATCCTTTCTATTAAGGGATAAAAAAAAGAGTAGGACGGTTCCGATTCGGGATTAGAAAGTCTCCTTTCCGAATTATTATTATAAAAAGATATATTTAAAACGTCTAATACGAATATTTTCCCGCGTATTAAGAAATATTACGAACCGTACCTATTAGGCCAACGGGACGCGGAACGGAATAATTATTACGGGGTAACGGCTATCTAATTATAAAAGGATTACCAGGTAACTAGATATATAAAATGGTAAGCTATTATAAAGGATTACTTGGATTACAGTAAGCTAATTCGTTTTAGATTACTAACTATAGCGAAAAGGATTATTACGAGGGAAGTAATCTACGAAGGAATATCTTATATTTAAATAATCCTTATTACTAGATAGTTACGAGTTGCTTTTATAACGATTAATATATAGTTCTTTACGTTCAATTACCTACCCCTTTTTAAAGTAATAGTTTACCTTTTAGCTAAATACGATCTTATTATAACTTACCGTATATATTTGATTGATTATCAATAGACCTTAAGTATCGGTTAGTATTTAAAAGTATTGATTCGTTATATATTAATCGTTCCTATTCAACTTAGTTACTTATATACTATTAAATAATACTTTATAAGTAATAATATCGGTAATACCGAAAGTAAGCAATTCGAATCTATAAGTTTAAGCTATACCTTAAGGAATCTCGCTTTAAATTATAACGAATAAAATCGTCTAACTTCAAACTATATTTATATAACTCTAAGAATAATAAGTTAGGGGAAAAGGTAACCGTCTTAAAATATCCCCGCCTTAAGTTTACGATAGGAATCTAAAGATTTTCTAAGGTTTCTTTACCTAATCTAAGGCTTACTTCCGTTATAATATATACGATTTTCCGGATAAAGAACGTAAGGTTTTCTACGTTACTTACCTTTTAAAGGCGACGCGTTCGGTTAGTTTAAACTAACTTTACGGGACTATTCTAAGAATAGAAAGTCGGATCGCGACGATAAGACTAATAAGATCTTCGGGTCTTTCTTAAACTTCGCCGATACCTTAAAGAAAACTTTCGGTACCTTAGACGAGGAAAGGATAGCTAAACGTAAGTTATAAACCTTCCGATAGAAAGGGTTAGTTTCAAACTATATTATTACGAACCTATAGGTGACGGAAGGTACCCCGCTAATAGATAAGGAACATGTATACGAGGCTTATCGTAGTATATGGGTCAGGGACCTCAAGTTAGGTAATTGATAGATAGGATCGGTATCGATCGTATCTATTACGATAGATCAGATAGACGTCTAATATATCTATTACCATAGTCTTTACAAGTATATAAGAAGGAGTCTTTTTAAATTCCGCTATAGATAGTTCTTGATCACCTAATAATCAATCTAAATATTCAATCGAGGTTATTATTAAGTAAGATACTTATCTTAACGATATTAGAATAAAGACTACTTATTATACCTTAACTTACTTACCTTAAGTAATAGAACTTACCTTCTGATCCTTAGCCCGTCGTAGGATCGTTATATTTTGATCACTCTTATTCGGTAAGTTAACCTTATACCAAGTAGTTAATATGGTACCCGGAATACCCGTACCTTAGCTAGTACTTATAATATAGGCGTAAGTTAACGATATAATAGTAATGATTATGTAATTATAGGCGGAAATTATAACTTTTAAGGAAGGATCCAAAGTCGACCCTACGGCCAAGATCAAGGTACCGCGCCCTAAACCTTACGATAAGAATAAGGAAGGGTTATAGGCCTTTATTACCTAGGTATATATATACTTCAAGATATATTCGAAGTCCTTTCCCCGGGAGTACGAAAAGGCAATCTGTATGGGAAACCTGTTGAAAAGAAAGGCGGCTGAATAGTTCGAACCTAGCCTTCGGGACTTTCTAAATAACTAGTCAAACTAGGAAGGACGGAAACCGGAAACCCGTTATAACGATCCTAAGACGGGCTAAAGATCAGAAGGTGAGTTCTATTACTTAGGGTAAGTAAGTTAAGGTATAATAAGTAATCTTTATTTTGGTATCGTTAAGATAAGTATCTTACTTAATGATAATCTCGATTGAATATTTAGATTGATCACTAGGTAATTAAGAACTATCTATAGCGGAGCCTAAAAGGACTTTTTCTTATATATTAATAGAGATTATAGTAATAGACGTATTAGACGTTTATCCGATCTATCGTAATAGATACGATCGATACCGATCTTATCTATCGGTTACGTAACTCGAGGTCCCTAACCTATATATTACGATAAGCCTCGTATGCTTGTTCTTTATCTATTAGCGGGGTACTTTCCGTTACTTATAAATTTGTAATATTATCCCCCTCCTCCTTTGGTTATTATCCCTAAGGCCTAATACTTCTTATAAATAATATTAATAGCCTATATAAGTTACGTCCGAAGGTTTTCTTTTCTTTATCGTTATTATATCTAACCGTAGTATATAAAAACAAAAGAAATCTTCCAAATTATCGACTAACCGAAAAAACGCCTTATTACGTACTATCTTTAAATCCTTTATCGAGATACCCGAATATTTTTCCTACGAACGATTAGGTCTTACCTATCGCGCCTCGTTTAGTAACTCTTCGAGGTATTCCGAATATATTCGTAATAGTCGTTTAAAATACGACGTATTTAGTCTTTCTAACGAAGACTTCGTAAGGATCGGCGATCAGTTCCGTCGTTTTAAAGAAGAAATGGAAGTTGCCGAGGTTACTTAACGGGAGGTAAACGTTCGCGTATAACGTTTACGAAAACAAAAGAAAATATAATTCGAGAAAATAATACGTACCGTCCGTAAAGGTATAACGAGTATAGAGGAATTAGAACGGGTCGAAAAAGAGGAAACCGATCGTAAGGTAACGAGAGTTACCGAGAATCGTCCGCCTTCCGTTACGTCCTTTTCCTTTAATAACGATTTTATTTTAGGTTAGGATATAGTTTATAACGACGTAATACTATCCCTTTCGACTCTTAAGGTAATGATATTATTATAATATAAAACTCTTATAGCAATTGCTAATAGTTCGTAAAGTAAGTTTCCGGTTCCTACGTGTTTTCCGAATCGTCGTAGTTTTTCTATTTGACGTAATAGAAGTTTATATTTCTTTCCTTTTTATACCTAAGGATCTTTTCTACTTCGTATTCTTACGTTAGTTTAATTTTAATATCTATTACTAACTTCGCGTTCTTAAACGCCGGTTTAAAAAGCGAGATATGAAATACTAGGTGAATATATATGTTCGTTAGTAGTTAGAGTTTATAGTTCTAATTAGATAGCTTTTTCTTAATCTTAAATAGTCCGATTTTCTTTTAGTCTAATTTGTCGTTTAGTCGTTTCGTTTTAATATTTCGTCGTACGAGGTAGATTTTATCTTTTTCTTATAAAGTTAGTCTTTTTAACCTTTTCTAGTTTACGTATCGTATTATTCGTAGGTTGAATAATTCTATATATCCGCGAAATCTCTTATAAAGTAGTTTTATTTGTTTTACGGTATATCTTATTTATAATAATTCCGGATCCGACGGTATTAGTTCGTTTCCTAGTATTTCCCTTATAGTAGGCTTATAACCGTAATTGATAAAGAACGGTAAGTACCCGTTTAGTATTTCGCTAGGTATACTATTATAGGCCTATTATACTATTGGTAATTACCTGACTTAATTATCTTGCTTTTCGTTAATATATATCCTTAGATATTATTTAAAGGTTTGGTTCGTTCGTTTTATTTGCCTATTTGTTTACGGGTAAAACGATATCGATAACTTATATTTGATTCCGATTTGTCGTATTAGTATTATCTAGAACTTTAAGGTAAATAACTTGTCTCTATCGGTAATAAGTTATTTAAGTAATCTATATTAGCTTACTATTACCTTTAAAAAGGCGTAGGCTATATCTTCCGCTATACTTGTTTCCTTATACGGTATAAAATACGCGTATTTGGAGAATTTGTTTATAACTACCTATATATTATCGTAAACGATCTTAGTTATAAGTTCCTTCGACGTTAGTAGTTTGACGATAAAGTCTATCGTAACTATTTCCTATAGTTTCCCCGGTAGTTATATAAGTTGTAATAGCCCGTACGGCTTATATTTATTTAACTTAGCTTTATTATATTTATCGTATTTGTTAATAACTTGTTTGACTACCTTATCTAGTCCCGGAAAGTCGTAAGTCCGCCGTACGCGTTCTTTAGTCTTATAGATTCCTTAGTATCTATATAACGGATATTTGTAGAATTCCTTTACTAATTCCTTCCGTAGTTTATTAGGTATATATACCTTGTTCCTAAACTATAGTAAGCCGTAGTATAACGGAAATATAAAGGTAATATCTTCCTTTACTTTTTCTTTCCGATATTTCTTAATCCTTTCCGCCTATTGTTTTTCGGGTTCTACGTTCTATATTATTCCGACCTATATATCGAGTTTAAGATTTCCTTATTAGTTAATCTTAAGGAAGTTCGCCGAACGTATTTCCTTTTTTAGTTTCAAATCTTTTCGTCGACTAAGAACGTCCGTTCTACTATTTTTATTTCCTTTCTTATATATAATTTCGAAGTCGAAATCGGTAAGGAATTTATACTATTTGATTTATCGTTTGTTAAGTTCTTTCGTAAAAGTAAACGTAGTAAGATTCTTATAATCCGTTAAGATTTTTACCTTATATCTTGTTCCTATAAGGTAGTATTTCTATTCTTTAAACGCCTTAATAATAGCTATTAGTTCCTTATCTAATATACTATAGTTAAGTTCTAATCTACTTAGCTTTTTCGAGAAGAATACTATTGGGTATAATCTCCCTTATTTATCTTTTTATCCTAATTGGCTTCCGAATACGAACTCTGACGTATCGGTTTCTATTTCGTAAGGTTTTTCGGGATCCGTAATAATTAGTATTAGTTGGCTTAAGATCTTCCTCTTGAGTTCTTAGAACGTTTCTTCTTCCCTCGAGATCTATTCGAACCTTAAGTCTTTCTTGGTAAGGTTAGTAAGGGGTATTACGATCTTACTATAATCCTTAATAAACTTCCGATAGAAGTTGGTAATCCCTAGAAAAGTTCGTATTCCCGTAACCGTTTCTAGTACGGGCTATTCTTTGATAGCTTTTAGCTTGTCTAGGTTTATCTCGAACTAGTCTAATAATATAACGTAACCGAGAAATTTTACTTTTTGTTAGTAAAATTCGTATTTTTCGGGTTCGATTAATAAATTCGCGTTTTATAATACTTATAAGACGAAGTAGACGTGTTTCTTATATTATTCGAAGTCTTCCGAATAGATTAAGATATTATCGAAGTACGCGATGATAAAGTCGTCTAATTACTTTCGAAATACGTAGTTGATTATCTTTTGGAAAGAAGCTAGTACGTTAACGAGCCCGAAAGGTATAATATAATATTTGTATTATCTTAACCTAAATCGTTATACCGTCTTTTACTTATCTCTTTCTTTAATTCGTAACAAGTTATATATTCCCTTAAGGTCTAGGGTAATAAACTATCGGGCCTTATATAACCGATCTCTTAGTTCGGATATAAGAGGTAGTAGTCTTCGATCTTTGATAATAATATTGTTAAGCTATCGATAGTTTATAACGAGACGTAATTTCCCGTTTTTCTTAGGTACGAATAAGATAGGGTATCCTACTAGTAATTATAATAGTCGAATATAGCCTTTCTTTAGATTTTTATTAATATATTTTCTTAACGCTTATAATTATAAGTCGTTAAAAAGGTAAATCTTATAAAATCCGGATTCCTTACCTAACTGAAAATTGATTTCGTAATCCTAACGGTTATATTTAGGTAATCCTATCTTAAACTCGGGCTTAAATAGTTTGTTATATCGATAGTATTCCTTCGGAATCGTTCGCGTCGATATAAATTAAGTTTTTATAATCGTTTCGTAGATTATTAAAGTTCTTCTAAAGTTACGTATAGGCTTTTCCTCGTAAAGTCCGTTTTTTATAAAGGTTAACTTTCTTTTTAACGTATCCTATTAAAGTTAGCTTGTTTTCCAATTGATTCGGGGATTATTCGTTCGTAGTTAAGATATCCCTAATATTATACCGTACGATAAGATTTCCGTAATATCGAACGTTATCTCTTAATTATAGCTTTAGATAGTAATTTGAAAAGGCGTAGTTTTTATATCTATTAGTCCTTATCTATAATCGATAAGGTTTCTATTAATAGTTCTAAGTCGGTAGGGCTCGTCTTTTTTCTTCTAGGGCAATCGTAATATATTAACGAGATTTGGCGAGATATAATTTCCTTGTATTCCGTTATCTATTATTATTTGGGTATTGTTTCCTTATATATTAATCGTAATTCGTAGGTATTTAATTCTTACGGTCGTATATAGGGATCTTTTTATATTACGTCGATATAATCCCTTTATAATCGACGTTTATCGTTTTTTGACCGTTTTTCTGATTTTCGGAACGAAATACCGTAGTATTTAAGTTTGTCCTTAGCCCTTAAAGAAGGTTTTGACGGTTCCCCGTTCTCTTCCTCTTTTGCTTCCGGCTCGGGGGCTAGTAATCTATCTAAACGTTTGTCTATTTAGTCCGTTTCTTATACTAATTCTTCGACCTTCTTTTATATTTGTAATTTATAGCCCCGGTAACTCGCCAAGTACGTATTAATTTACGCGCTAATACGGTATTATCGTACTTAGAACTTTTCGGTCGATTTTTCTCCCGTCGTAACCTACGTTACGATTTCTAATACCGAATATCTTAATCGTCCCGTTCGTCTTACCGAGTTCTCGGGTAAGTAAGTAGCTTGTATTTAGTTCTTACTTTCGATTTTTCGTCTAAGTTCCGTTGTTATTAAGAACTCCTATCCCGTTAGGTTAAGTTATAATTATATAGTTCCGGACGGCGTTAGTAATAGGTATTATCCGTTCTTATATACTTCCTCGTATCTTTCGATATCTCTAGGTCTATAAGGGTAAAGTATCGGTCTAGTTATTAGTATTCGTACTAGTATCTATTTGTAATCTAGTTTTTCTTATATATACCAAGTATAACGGTAGAAAACGTACGAATTCTACGAAATCTAGTTATAATAGACCGAGTTAATATATACCGATTCGTAATCTTTATATAAAGGTATTTGTTCTTCTTCGATTTCGTCCTATTCCCGGTCTAATAGATTAACTAGATACGTTATATTTATAATATCGTACTTTAGTATTATTACTAGGTCGACTTTTTCTCCCGGTAGTCTAAGAAGTACCTTATATTATTGTTTTCTATATATTATTACGATAGTGCGGGATCTATCTTCCTTTATTGTTACTTAAGCCTTATTTTCGGGGATTGGCTTCTAGGTTTTCTTAGGTTATCGATATTTGTTAGCGAAGTATCTTTGTTTACCGTAGTTAAAGTACTTCTTATTTTTCTTAGAGTTATCCTTCCGGGTAACGTCTAGTTCTATAGGTTTAGAATGATTATTATAGGCGGTAGACTTTTTCTAGTTAGTATTCGCGGTATTATTATTATTAGACCGTCTTTACGTAACTCTTTTTCGTTTCTTTTCTAATTATCGTTCGTATAATCGATTATCGATTAAGATAGCTTATATAACGTACTTATAGAAAGTCTTAGGCTTATCGGTCTTACTAAGTTCGTTTTTAACGTTATTACGAAGTTTTCCGTAAAACTAAATTATAAGAGCCGTTTCTCTTAAGTCGAGTTTTGTAGAAAGGCGTTTGAATTCGGCCGTATAAGTTCCCGCCGATCCCTTTTACCTTAGGTTTATTAGTTATCGTTCGGCCGTTCGCGTCTTATTAAGATTACCGAACGTTTCGCGGAGTTTCTCTTAGAATTTATCGAGATTGTTAAATAGTATTCTAGTTTCGGGTTTGCGATCGTTAGTAATATTGTTTATCTAATCGCGTAACGTTAGTTCGTATTATTCCGTAGCTTTTCCCCTTAGTATTCTTATTACGTATATTACCCTTTCGTATTCGTAAACGAAAACCGCCTTGTTGATCGAGAGGTATATATTAGTCTAGGTGATAAAGGTTTATAACCTTTCGCGGTTCCCGTCGTAGGGTTCCGGCCGCGGGGCCTTGATCTTAGCCGTTCGTTCCGTAGTCTTAGGGTCGTTCTTAAGTTCCGCCGATCTGGATTTTAGTTCTTTATATTCGTTCTTTAACTTTTCCAATTCAGCTCCGAGCTTAGTAACCTACTAAGTAAGTTTTTCCTTGGATATAGTTATAACGGTTTTTTTGGTCGATATAATTGTTAGCTATTTGGTATAGGGTTAACTTACCGAATAGGAATAATTAAAATATAACGATCCTAAGACGGGTTAAAGATCAAAAAGTAAGTTCTATTATTTAAGGTAAGTAAGTTAAGGTATAACAAGTAGTCTTTACTTTGGTATCGTTAAGATAAGTATCTTACTTAATAATAACTTCGATTAAATATTTAGATTGATTATTAGGTAATCAAGAACTATCTATAACGGAGCCTAAAAAGACTCCTTCCTATATATTAGTAGAGATTGTAGTAATAGACGTACTAGACGTTTATCCGATCTATCGTAATAGATGCGATCGATACCGATCTTATCTATCGGTTACGTGACTCGAGGTCCCTAACCTATGTATTACGATAAGCCTTGTATACTTGTTCCTTATCTATTGGCAGGGCACCTTCCGTCACCTATAGGTTCGTAATACCCGCGTTATATTTTCTAACGTCGACCTATTATTCGAAAAACTTAAGGAAACCTTCGGCAATCCTAACGAATAGAGATCGGCGGAACGACAACTTTTATCTTTGAAATAGAAAAGCTCGGTAAGAATATATACGGTAGAATTCAAACGAATTACGGCTAAGCTTAACTTAGGAAAGTAGGCCTTATTCCTTTATTTCTATAGAGGATTACGGGATAACGTTAAAGATAAACTTAATAAGGAAGATCAACCGGATACTTTATATAAGTATATCGCGTCCGTAATTAAGATCGACAATCGATTATACGAACGAAGACTCGAAAAAGGAAAAGGAAGAGCTCCTTAGACGATAAGAAAAACCGCGAATTCGGGAAAGAAACGATCTACGGTTATAAACTCTTACCCGGGACCTATAGACCTAGATGTTACTTAACGAAACTAACTAAGAAAGAAGGGTAAATATTTCAATTATAGGAAATAGGGATATTACGTTAATAAGTATCGCTAACTTAAGAAAACCTAGAAGCTAATCCCCGAAAATAAAGCTTAGGTAATAATAAAGGAGGATAGATCCCGCGTTATCGTAATAATACGTAGAGAATAACGATATAAGGTACTTCTTAGACTACCGGGAGAAGAAGTCGACCTAATAATAGTATTAGGGTACGATATTACGGACGTAATATATCTAGTTAACTTATTAGACCGAAAATAGGACGAAATTGAAGAAGAACAAATACTTTTATATAGAGATTACGAATTAATATATATTGATTCGGTCTACTATAACTAGATTTCGTAGAATTCGTACGTTTTTTACCGCTATACTTGGTATATATAGAAAAAACTGGATTATAAATAGATACTAATACGAATACTAATAATTAGGCCGATACTTTACTTTTATAAACTAAGAGATATCGAAGGATACGAGGAAATATATAGGAACGGATAGTATTTGTTATTAACGTTATCCGGAACTATATAGTTATAACTTAACCTAACGGGATAAGAGTTCCTAATAGTAACGGAACCTAGGCGAAAAGTCGAGGGTAAGAACTAATTATAAATTACTTACCTACCCGAAAACTCGGTAAGACAAACGGGACGATTAGGATATTCGGTATTAGAAATCGTAACGCGAATTACGACGGAAGAAAAGTCGACCGAAGAATTTTAGGTACGATAATAAGCTTATAATACGCGGACTAACGCGTTCTTAGTAAGCTATCGAAGTTATAAGATATAGGTATAGAAAAGGGTTGAAGAAATAGACCAAAAGTAAACCGAAATGGACGAACGTTTAAAAAGATTATTAGCTTCCAAATCGGAAATAAAAAAGGAAGACTACGGGGAACCGTTAGAACCTTCTTCTAAAACCAAAGACAAACCTAAATACTACGGTATTTCGTTCCGAAGATTAAAAAAACGATCAAAAAACGACTAACGTCGATTATAAAGGGATTATATCGACGTAATATAAAAAGATCCTTATATACGACCGTAGGAGTTGAATACTTACGAATTACGATTAATATATAAAGAAGTTATACTTAAGTAATAATAGATAACGGAATATAAGGAAACTATATCTCGCCGAATTTCGTTAATACGTTACGATTGCCTTAGAAGAAAAAGGACGAGCCTTACCGACTTAGAACTATTAATAAAAGCCTTATCGATTATAGATAAGGATTGGTAGATATAAAAACTACGCCCTTTTAAATTACTATCTAAGGCTATGATTAAGAAATAACGTTCGATATTACGGAGATCTTATCGTACGGTATAATACTAGAGATACCTTAGTTACGAACGAATAATCCCCGAGTTAACTAGAAAATAGGCTAATTTCAATAGGATACGTTAAAAAGAGAGTTAGCTTTTATAGAAAGCGGACTTTACGGGGAAAAGCCTATACGCAATTTTAGAAGAGTTCTAATAATCTACGAAACGATTATAAAGATTTAATTTATATCGACGCGAACGATTCCGAAGGAATATTATCGATATAACAAACTATTCAAGCCCGAGCTTAAGATAGGATTACCTAAATATAATCGTTAGGATTACGAGATCAATTTTTAACTAGGTAAGGAGCCCGGATTTTATAAGATTTACCTTCTTAACGACTTATAATTATAGGCGTTAAGAGAATATATTAATGAAAATCTAAAAAAAAGCTATATTCGACTATTATAATTACTAGTAAGATACCTTATCCTATTCGTACCTAAGAAAAACGGGAAATTACGTCTCGTTATAAATTATTAATAGTTTAATAATATTACTATCAAAGATCGAAGACTACTACTTCTTATATCCGAACTAAGAGATCGGTTATATAAGGCCCGATAGTTTATTACTTTAGATTTTAAGGGAATATATAACCTAATACGAGTTAAGGAAAGAGATAAGTAGAAGACGGTATAGCGATCTAAGTTAGGATAATACGAATATTATATTATACCTTTCGGGCTCGTTAACGTACCGGCTTCTTTCTAAAGAATAATTAATTACGTATTTCGAAAGTAGTTAGACGACTTCGTCGTTACGTATTTCGATAATATCTTAATCTATTCGGAAGACCTCGAATAATATAAGAAATACGTTTACCTTGTCTTATAGGTATTATAAAATACGAATTTATTAGTCGAACCCGAGAAATACGAGTTTTACTAGCAAAAAGTAAAATTTCTCGGTTACGTTATATTACTAGGCTAGTTCGAGATAGACCCAAACAAGCTAAAGGCTATTAAGGAATAACTTATATTAGAAACGGTTACGGGAATACGAACCTTTTTAAAGATTACTAACTTCTATCGGAAGTTTATTAAGGATTATAACAAGATCGTAATACCTTTTACTAACTTTACCAAAAAAGATTTAAAGTTCGAATAGATTTCGAAGGAAGAGGAGGCGTTTTAAGAACTTAAAAGGAAGATCTTAAGCTAACTAGTATTAATTATTACGGATCCCGAGAAACCTTACGAAATAGAAACCGATACGTCGGAATTCGTATTCGGAGGTTAGTTAAAATAGAGGGATAAATAAGGGAGATTATACCCGGTAATATTCTTCTCGAAGAAATTAGGTAAACTAGAACTCAATTATAATATATTAGATAAGGAACTAATAGCTATTATTAAAGCGTTTAAGGAATGGAAATATTACTTTATAGGAATAAGATATAAGGTAAAGGTCCTAATAGATTATAAAAACCTTATTACGTTTATTTCTATAAAAGAACTTAATAAACGACAAATTAGATAGTATAAGTTCTTTACCGATTTCGATTTCGAAATTATATATAAAAAGGGAAACGAAAATAGTAAAACGGACGTTTTTAATCGACGAGAAGATCTAAAACTAGGAAAGGAAATACGTTCGGCAAACTTCCTTAAGATTAACTAATAAGGAAACCTTAAACTCGATATATAAATCGGAATAATATAAAACGTAGAACCTAAAGAATAGTAGGCGGAAAAGATTAAGGAGTACCGGAAGAAAAAGATTAGGGAAGACGTTACCTTTATATTCCCGTTATATTACGGCTTATCTTAGTTCCGAAACAAGGTATACGTACCTAACGAACTACGGAAGGAACTAGTAAAAGAGTTCTACGAATATCTATTATATAGATACTAAGGAGTCTATAAGACTAAAGAACGCGTACGGCGGACTTACGACTTTCTAGGACTAGATAAAGTAGTTAGATAAATAGTCGGCGAATACGATAAGTATAACAAAGCCAAATTAAGTAGATATAAGTTATATGGGCTATTGTAACCTATATAACTACTAGAGAAACTATAGGAAATAGTTACGATAGACTTTATCGTTAAATTATTAGTATCGAAGGAACCTATGACGGGGGTTACTTACGATAGTATATAAGTAATTATAGATAAATTCTCTAAATACGTATACTTTATACCGTATAAAGAAGCAAGTATAACGGAAGATATAACCTACGCCTTTTTAAGGGTAATAGTAAGCTAATATAGACTACCTAAATAACTTGTTACCGATAAAGACAAACTATTTATCTCGAAGTTCTAGATAACGTTAATACGACAAATTAGAATTAAATATAAATTATCAACGTCGTTTTACCTATAAACGGATAGGTAAATAGAACAAATAAACTAGACCCTTAAACAATATCTAAGGATATATATTAACGAAAAACAAGATAATTAGGTTAGGTAGCTACTAGTAATATAATAGGCCTATAATAGTATACCTAACGAAACGTTAAACGGGTACTTACCGTTCTTTATTAGTTACGGTTACGAGCTTATTATAAGGGAAGTATTAGGAAACGGACTAATACCGTCGGATTTAGAATTACTATAAGCAAAACATACCGCGGAACAAATAAAGTTATTCTATAAGAAACTTCGCGGATATATAGAACTATTTAACCTACGAATAGTACGATACGTAAACTAGAAAAGGTTAAAAAGACTAACTTTATAAGAGGGAAATAAAATCTACTTCGTACGACGAAATATCAAAACAAAACGACTAAACGATAAATTAGACTAGAAGAAAATCGGACTATTTAAGATCAAGAAAAAATTATTTGATTTGAATTATAAACTCTAATTACTAACGAATATACGTATTTACCTAGTATTTTATATTTCGTTTTTCGAACCGGTACCTAAGAACGTAAAATTAATAATAAATATTAAAGTTAAACTAACGTAAGAATACGAAATAGAAAAGATCCTTAGGTATAAAAAGGAAGGGAACGTAAACTTTTATTACGTTAAATAAAAAGATTACGACGATTCGGAAAATACGTAGGAACCGGAAACTTACTTTACGAACTATTAGTAATTATTATAAGAGTTTCGTATTATAATAATATTATTACCCTAAGAATCGAAAAGGATAATATTACGTCGCCGTAAACTACGTCCTAACCTAAAATAAAATCGTCGTCAAAAGAAAAGGACGTAACGGAAGGCGGACGGTTCTCGATAACTCTCGTTACCTCGCGATCGGTTTCCTTTTTTTCGACCCGTTCCAATTCTTTTATATTCGTTATACTTTTACGGATAATACGTATTATTTTCTCGAACTATATTTTCTTTTGTTTTCGTAAACGTTATACGCGAACGTTTGTTTTTCGTTAGGTAGTTTCGGTAACTTTTATTTCCTTTTCGAAACGACGGAACTAATCGCCGATCCTTACGAAATCCTTGTTAGAAAGACCAAATACGTCGTATTTTGAACGACTATTACGAATATATTCGGAATACCTCGAGGAGTTATTAGGCGAGGCGCGATAGGTAAGACCTAGTCGTTCGTAAGAAGAATATTCGGGTATCTCGATAAAGGATTCAAAAATAGTATATAATAAGGCGTTTTTACGGTTAGTCGATAACTTGGAGGATTTCTTTTGCTTTTATATATTACGGTTAGATATAATAACGATAAAGAAGGGGAAACCTTCGGACGTAACTTATATAGGCTATTAGTACTACTTATAAAAAGTACTAGGTCTTAGGGATAATAGCCAAAGGAAGAGGGGAATAATATTACGAACCTATAGGTAACGGAAGGTACCCCGCTAATAGATAAGAAACATATATACGAGGCTTATCGTAGTATATAGGTTAGGGACTTCAAATCAGGTAACTGATAGATAAGATCGGTATCGATCGTATCTATTACGATAGATCGGATAGACGTCTAGTATATCTATTACTATAGTCTCTATAAGTATATAGGAAGGAGTCTTTTTAGACTCCGCTATAGATAGTTCTTGATTACCTAATAATCAATCTAAATATTCAATCGAAGTTATTATTAAGTAAGACATTTGTCTTAACGATACTAAAGTAAAGACTACTTGTTATACCTTAACTTACTTACTTTAAGTAACAGAACTCACCTTCTGATCCTTAGCCCGTCGTAGGATCGTTATATATATCTCGTAATTTAAATAAATCTCTTTTAAGTTAGAATAAGAAAACAAACCTTTTATAACGTAATTCTATTAAGGATTTAAAAAAAACGTTAAAGACGAATTAGTTAAAGAAGATCGACTAGACGAACTATCTACCTATATCGAAATAGCCGTAAGAATCGATAATCGTTTATATAAACGACGTATAAAAAGGAAAAGAACTATAAAAACTCCTTAATAACTAACTAAAAAAGCTTAAGCTAATATTTTAAAGAAAATCTAGAATTACGATACTTCCTATAGATAACGAAATAGATTAATAACGTTCGACGTTATCTAACGATATAAGAAAAAAGATAAAAAGGACGTAAAATATTTTAATTACTAAAAAAAAGGATATTTCGTTTGAGAATATTAGGAACCCCGAAGACTAAAAAAAAGAATTACGAACCGGTAAGTTAATATTATCGGCCGAAACGGTTACGAAATTATAAACCCCGTATTAACTATTATTAGGACCGAAATCCGATAGATTATAACTAGACGAATTAACTTCGTCGGGATTATTCTATAAAGATCGTACGATAATACGATATTTGAAAAGGAAACTTTATAAAACGATAACGATAATACGTTAGCCGAATATTAAATAAACGCGATAAAAGTCGAACCTAAAGAAACTATCGTAAAAACCTACGAAAATTAACGAAAAGCCGTATTACGGATTTTGGAAAAAGAGTACTCTTTTTTCGAAAAGGAAGTAATTCTTAAGGCGGAAAAAGGGGATTACGACCAAACTTTAGCGTTCCTAAAAGATCTAATATACGTTCGTTATTAGTCCGCGATTCGAAATAACGTAATAATTATTTACAGTAAGGCCGTCGAAAATTTTAAGATCGGGATATTCCCGGAAGATTAGAAATAAACGGAAGACCGAAATAACGACTATTACGATATAAACCTAAACGGAGAATATTACTATTTGATCTATTAGGCGTCGTATATCTATAACGAATATTTCGAATACTTAGTACCCAAAGTTAAAAACAACTTCTTCCCGCGACGATAGAAAGATAATATTATCTATAACCCTTACCGTTAAGAAAAACTAAAGTTATAAAGAATAGTCGAAAGATATATCTATTATAAGGCGGCTATATTAATTAAAGATCCCAAATACCTTAAGGTATATAAAGAAAGGTTACTCTAGAAATATAAAGAACCCAAATACAAATAATATCGGGCTAGTAAAGTATCGTAATAATACGAATATATAATAGATAAGAAACGGGGAAAAAAAAGGTTCTTCGTTACCTTATTACCGGAACGAAAACGCCGGACCTCCGTTAGAAAAAAGATAACGACTTAAATAAAACCTAATAAGTAGATATACGAACGGTAACCTACGTTATAAAACTAAGACAGAATAATATAAAGATTCGGGGAATTCCTTAAGGAATAGATAACGAGATTATTAGAAACGTAATAGTCGGGGACTATTAATAAGCTATTAAATGAACTTTCCCCGGAATTAGGAAAATCGACTACGACGTTAATAACCGACTAAGAATTCGTTAAAATCTTAAAGGGATATAAGAAGAGTAATAACCTTATATAGTATATCGGTTAAGTATTAAAAAATAGTCGATAAGTACGAGAATAACGAAAAGGGAAAACCTTTTAGAAGACGGAACCGTTTAACTTGGGAAACTACGAATATAATATTAAAGATTTAAAAAGGGTTTAGCGGGAACTTACTAAATAATAGCGACAAAAGTTAAAAAACGAAAAGGACCGCCTATAAAAGGATTATAACCGGATCTAACTAACAAGTCCTTAGCGATTATTAGAAAGCTAAACAATAGTAACTACTTCATAATATTAGTTATATTAAGAGATTATTTATTCTACGCGATAATCGATAATAAAACGTAAGGGAATTTTATCTCGGAAAAGATTATCTAGAAACTCGACCTACGAACGTAATTATTAGAATATCCTTATATATTTAGCAACTTTAAAAGAAAACGAATTATATATAATAACGGATAGGTACAAAAGGAAACCCGGCCTACCAAAATAACCTATTTTAGTTAAACGAGGACGATCTCGTTAAACGTTATTCGTATTACGGAATATAAGTTGATATTAGATATTACGTAACTTAGAAAATAAAACCTACGTATCGATTGGGATACTAGCTAGCTATATTAGGATAACCGGATATAAGATTCCAAACGATAACGAGGTAACTATAAAAAAGGAAATCCGACTTTTTAGAAATACTCGGAAGAAGTACTTATAAGCACGATAAGATCGATCTAAGAGAAAGTTATATACGTTATAGAATTAAGAATACCGGAAAAATACCGGAAGTACTAACGATTATTCGAAGAATAATCGGGAAAAGAAACCTTACTTTAATATAACGAGTAGGATTACGAAATACCCTTCGAAAAAGGATAATAACCCAAATTCTATAAAATCTACCCTTTAAATAAGTTATAAAAGTAGGCATTTAAAAAGTATATCCGGGATATATTCTAGAAAAGATATATACGACTATTTACGTTACTAATAGGATACTCTATTTTATTCGTTCCGAAGAAAAACGGAAAGTTACGCCTATATATCGATTACCGGTATCTTAATAATATTATTATTAAGAACCGGTACCCCTTTCTACTGATTTCGGAAATTAGGGACCGATTATATAGAATAGAATAGTTTATTACGCTCGATTTACGGGGAACGTATAACCTTATTAGAATAAAAGAAGGCGAAAAATAGAAGATAACGTTCCGAACGTAAGAAAGATATTTCGAATACTTCGTTATACTATTTGGGCTTATTAACGCCCCGGCTACTTTTTAGACTGTAATTAACTATATATTACGAGTATTTATTAATATATTCGTAATCGTTTATTTCGACGATATTCTTATCTATTTAAAGATATTTGAAAAGTATAAAGAATACGTCTATTAGGTATTATAAAAGCTCTAAAACGTACGGCTACTAATCGATCCGGAAAAATATAAGTTTTATATTAAAGAAACGGATTTCCTAAGATTTACGATCGAATTAAAAAAGATACGTATATAAGAGTCGAAAATCGCGGTAATTAAAGATTAGCTACGACTTACGAATATTAAAGAAGTCAAAAGCTTCTTAGGATTTATTAATTTCTACCGAAAGTTTCTAAAAAGGTATAGCCGGATAACTATTCCCCTTACGGACTTAACGAAAGGAAATAAGGAATTCCAATAGAACCCGAAGGTAAAAAAAGCGTTCTAAGAAATCAAAGAGGCGGTTAACAAACGACCAATTACCGTATTCCTAAACCCCGAAAAACCTTACGAAGTCAAAACCGATATATCGGATTATATATTCGGAAGATAAATAAGATAACGAGATTCCGAAAGACGGTTATACCTTATAGTATTTTTCTCGAAAAAGCTTAATAGATTAGAACTTAACTACTAGATCTATGATAAGGAACTAATAGCGATTATTAAAGCTTTTAAAAAGTAGAAACCGTACCTTAACGGAATAATATATTAAACAAAAGTCTATACGGATTATAAGAATCTAACGTATTTTACGACTATAAAAGAATTTAACAAACGATAAACTAGATAGGTAGAATTCTTATCGGAATTCAACTTTCGGATTATCTACCGAAAAGGAAACGAAAACGGCCGGGCAAATACGTTAAACCGAAAACCAGATTATAAATAAAACGAATCGCTAATCTATTAAACAATCTTGAAAATTAACTCGAACGGAAACCTTAAATAAGTAGAACGGTAGATTAACGTCTTATTTACCGTTTACCCTAATAGAAAATAGGAAAACGAAATTAAAGATACTAGTCAAGCCTACTAGTTAAATATAAGGAATAGAAAGATATTCGTATTAGAATTTCTTTAAAAAGATTTGATTAAGGATTATTACGCGTACCTAGTATATAAGTATATAAAAATCGCGAAAATAATATAAAAGATCTAACGAACCTACGACTTTAACAAACTTAAGGAACGTATTACGGAAGTCGTCGGTTAGTATTAAAAATATAACCAAAATAAGGTAATAAGGTATAAACCGTACGGAAAACTAAGGTTTCTACCGGCATTAGAAAGAGCTTAGGGATATATCGCGTTTAATTATATCGTTAAACTACCTCTATTAAAAAAACCAATAATAAGAATACGATACGATAGTATCTTCGTTATTATCGATAGACTAACCAAGTATAAGTACTTTATATTATATATAGAAGCTAATACGGCCGAAGATTTCGCGTATACGTTTTTAAAATACGTCGTTAGTAATTACGGATTACCCGCCGAAATAATCTTTGACCGAAGAATAACGTTTACTAGTAACTTTTAGAAAGTATTTATAATAAGATTAGGAATAAAATATTCCTTATCGACCGCTTATTACTTATAAACAAACGGACAAACCGAGAGACTAAACCAAATCTTAGAATAATACCTACAATATTATATAAACTACGAACAAGATAACTAGGTAAAACTCTTACCCTTAATATAGTTCGCGTATAATAACACGAAGTAAGATAATATCGGATATTCGCCCTTTTTTATAAACTACGGCTTCGAACTAGAAATTGATCAAATACTATACTAATTTCGGGAAGTACTTAAAGTTTTCGTAACGGCTAAAGAACTTAAAGAGTTATATAATAAGTTACGAAAAAACTTAAAACTCGTAAAAGAAATAGTAATAAGATATTATAATGAAAGAAAGTTAAAAGGACTAACCTTTAAGAAAAAAGATAAGGTCTACCTATTTAAGAAAAATATTAAAACCAAACGACCAAGCGATAAGTTAGATTATAAAAAACTTAAACCTTTCGAAGTTAAAAAGGTAATATCGGATACTAATTACAAACTTCGTCTACTAAAGATAATAAGAATTCACCCGGTATTTCACGTATTATTATTAGAACTAGTAACGGCTAATACTAAACTTTAAGAGTTAGTTAAAATAGAATCTATAAAACCGGAATACGAAATTGAAATAATCTTCGATTTTAGGAAAAAGGGATATTAGATAGAATACTTGATTAAATAGAAAAACTATAAAAACTCGGAAAATATATAGGAACTAGTTAAAAACCTAACGAACTATTAATAATTACGTAAATAGTATTACCAATAATACCTTAGCCCGTTTCTAACGAACTATTACCAAAAACGGCGTTCTAATCAATTACGTTAAAAGTACCAAAAAACTATACGTCGATTACCGCGTCGGATTCTTAACGATCTATTTTGTTTAGATCGTTAAAACTCTATAAACCCTAAGAAACTATAAGGGTTCTTCGGAATACTAACGAACGTTTCTATTACCGAAAACGTTCGAGATATAATAAAGATTTATCTAATTCTCGTTACGTTTAGAAAAATCGTTCGCGACGTTCGCGAAAGAGGCCTTTAACGTCGGATTCTTCCCGGTTTAGACGACGAGATTTCTAAATAATACGCGAAATTACTTTTATTAATATATAACAAAACTCTCTTTAAACTATCAGACTTACGGGAAGAAACCGAAACCCTTAAGCCGTCGTAAGATCGACCGCGACGAATATATTCGTTATATCGCGTTATACCTTTTAATATTCTATACTTTATCTTTCGAGAATAATAAAATAAACAAGGTATAATTTCAAAACCTAATTCGTCGATTATAACGGTTAGACGATAACGTTATTTAGTTTTCTTTGACTTTTCTTTAAAGGATTTTACTATACGACCAAATATTATATTAGTATTATAGGGAATAAAGAAAAAAAAAAATTAACGATTTACCTTAACGTAAACGCTAACGTTGTTTTATAATTTACTTTAGCTTTCGGGACGAAGACTTAGAAAAAAGATATCGTATTACAAACCGTATTTATTAGGCTAACGGGACGCGGAACGGAATAACTATTA
Organism: Coniochaeta sp. PMI_546; assembly: GCA_021432605.1. Lineage (NCBI taxonomy): Eukaryota > Fungi > Ascomycota > Sordariomycetes > Coniochaetales > Coniochaetaceae > Coniochaeta > Coniochaeta sp. PMI_546. The sequence goes on along the minus strand of MU271150.1, from coordinate 2,330,740 downwards.
CGGGGTAACGGCTATCTAATTACAAAAGGATTACCAAATAATTAGATATATAAAGTAATAAGCTACTATAAAAGATCATTTGGATTACGGTAAGCTAATTCGCCTTAGATTACCAACTATAACGAAAAAGATTACTACGAGGAAAATAATCTACGAAGGAATATCTTATATTTAAACAATCCTTACTATTAGATAGTTACGAATTACTTCTATAACGATTAATATATAGTTCTTTACGTTTAATTACCTACCCCTTCTTAAAATAATAATCTACCTTTTGGCTAGATACGATCTTACTATAACTTACCGTACGTACCTAATTGATTGTCAACAGACCCTAAATATCGGTTAGTACTCAAGAGTATTGATTCGTTATAAGGAAATAGATTACGCGATTAACCTATTCGATAGTTAAAAACTATTTTATAAACCGATATATTATTTCTCTTAACGAAAACTTATTTAATTACGTAAATTTCTAAACGAGAATTTAATAAATAACCGTATTCGGTATTCTAAATCCGTAACTAATACGTTAATATTATTTATCTTTAAAAAAAACGGTTCTTTACGATTTTATATAAATTATCGCGGCTTTAATAAGATTACAATTCGTAACCGATACCCTTTACCGCTTATTTTAGAAATCTTTAACCGCGTTTCTAACGTTTAATTCTTTACCAAAATCGATATTAAAGATATTTATTACCGGATCCGTATTAAAAAAGGAGACGAATAGAAGATAACGTTCCGTATTCGATACGGTTATTACGAATTTCTCGTTATATTTTTCGGGTTAACTAACGTTTCGGCGACGTTTTAAAATTATATCTATTTAACGTTACGAGGTTTATTCGATGATTTTTATATCGTATATTTCGACGATATCTTTATCTTTTCAAAAGACCGAAAAACGTACTTTAACTATATCGGCCAAATATTAGATCGCTTCTGAACCGCGGAACTATATATTAAGCCTAATAAGTATATCTTTTTTTAAGATCAAGTCGAATTTCTCGGTTATATTATATCCGCCAAAGGTATTTCTATAGACCTTAATCGTATAGATATTATCATTTTATAGCCGGAACCTATTAGTTTTTACGACGTTTAAGTTTTCTTCGGATTCTATAACTTTTATCGCCGATTTATTAAAGGATATTCCGGCGTAGTTATACTACTTATTTCTTTATTTAAAAAAAATAAGAATAGGAAAAAGCCGGGTACGGTTAGTTTCGGCGCCGAAAAATAATAGGCTTTTAAGGCCTTTAAAATAACTTTCTAATCTACGCCTCTTTTCCGGTATTTCGACCCTAAGAAATATATACGGTTAGAAACTAACGTTTTTAACTACGTTATATTTAATATCGCTTCGTAATAAGACGATAATAGTAAATAGTATCCGGTAACGTTTTAGTCCCGTAAATTTACCGGATTAGAACTAAATTATAATATCTTAGATAAGGAATTATTCGTAATTATCGAATCGTTTAGATATTAAAAGTATTATCTAGAAAAGAACCGATTCGTAATCGAAATACTATCGGATTACGTTAACTTTTAGACTTTTATAAAACAACCAAAACTTAACGGGCGTTAAATAAGATAATATATATACCTCGTACCGTTTGAGTTCGTAATTAAATATCGTTTAGGTAAGTTAAACCTAACCGATACGCCGTCGAGATAACCTAATTATAAAAACGCGGCTAGTCCGTAAACAGAACTAATATATCTACTTTGATAGAAGTTAGATTAGTAAATAGTCTAGGTTTATAGAGATATTTAAAATATCAATAAACTATATATTAGTATAAAAATACAATATACGTAATATAAAACCTATTGGAATATTCTAAGTAACAAATATTACAAATCTATCTTCTAGAATATTCTAAGTGGCAAATATTACAAATCAATCTTCTAGAATATTTTAAGTGGCGAATATTATAAATCAATATTATTCTAAGTGGCGAATATTACAAATATAACGCCGAAAGCCGAATTACGAATATTACAAATCGTAATTCTAGAATATACGATTCGCCACCTTCTCAAATATATATAGACCTTTCCTTTCCCTTCAAATCGAAGAAAAGGAATTTTATTATAACAACCTATTATATGATATACAATACTTAATATATTATTATTACGCCTATTACACTAATTTTACCTATTTTAAGCTTCCTTAACTACTTATGCGCCTAATCTAACCTTTATAGGAACCGTTAGAATACTTTCCGGACGTAAGTTTTATATTTACGTTTCGACCGGTTATAAATAAAAATATCGTTAAAATATACGGTAACGTACCGGTCAAATAAATCGAATAAGATATAATTAATATAATATTAAAATATATTAAGGGTTCCGGTTATCTTAAAATTCGCGATAAAATATTTAAAAAGGCCGAACCGGGTAATAAAAATAATCTTTTATTTTTCCCCGGGGACGATACGGATACGGTTAAACGCCGTTATAATATCGAATTTCGTAAAGATTTTAACCCGGTAAAAATATTAAATATCTCCCTAATTAATAAGATCAGATAATAGTTTTTAATTATAACGTTATTTAAACTACGGTAATCGATATAAATACGTATACTTCCCTTAGGTTTTTTAACGATTAATATTAATATTACAAAAAGCTTATAAACACGTCAAAACCAATATAACGTATAAGCAAGCCTTCAAACTGGAAAAATAAGGTCGAAATCAATTCTAATAGGTCGATTTTATTTAGAGATCATATTGTAATCGTTACGCGATCACGGCGCGGTCGGTAAACGAAAATCGATAATACGGGGCGACTCGGGGAAACCTAGACGCGTCTTAGACGACGTATTTACGAGCCCGACGAAATAATTTACCGCGATATAAAAACCCCGGGACGAAGACAAACTATATTCGGAACTTATCGAACTAAATACCCGATTTACGGCGGGTAAAGAATTTAAAAACGATATTCGTTTTAGGGACTTAATAAAAACCCTAATAACAACGGTAAAAACTCTATTCGATAATATTAAGATTACGGGGCGAGAAAAACGCGATATCGATTATATTTCGACCGATATACGTAAAATATTCGATATAATTAAGGAAGTTAAAATAAAAATTACCGTTAATAAAACGACTCGATACGTAAACGCCCCGATAGCGTTTTATACGTCGGTCGTAACCGTAACGACGATTAGAATCGCCGTATTACCGGGGAATAATAAGTTCGCGATTATCGTATACCCGGCTAAAAATATAACGTTCGAAAACCGGAACGTCGTTATTAAGATAAACGAAAAAAAGAAATTAATAAATACGTTAATAACGATCCGATTCCTAAACGGAAATTATAAAGTAACCTTTAAAACTAAAAAAACAAAGAAAAAAACGGGTATAATATACGGATAGGTAATAATAATCTTCAGTCTGGGAACGATTATACGGAAAACCGTTTATATTTTAATCGTATACGGCTTTCTTTCGGTTAAGATCGCCCGGAATATAAAAGAAGATTTAGTTAGAGAACTAAAAAAATCGAATTCGGTAAAAATTTCCGGCGCCCGTTAGCCGACGAAATAAACCCGGAAAAATATCTTATAGATTACGTTTATTATTACCGTCGAAAACGGGACGATAACGAATATATTTTACGAAAAAGGAATATATTAGAAATACGGGAACTACCCGTACTTTCCGTTCGCCCCGGACGTATAGATTATTCGTTATTATAATTATTATTAGTTCAGTTATAAAGTACGGTTTTATCGGAACGAAACCGTCTACGGCTAGTACGGAAAAGGAGGCTATTAAGAAATAATATACGTATTCAAAACCGCGAAGACCGAGCCGAAATATATAAACTATCGGGGTAAATACCCCGTATAATTGTACGATTATCGTAAAGTTAAAACGGAAATAAAAACGGTAAGAAATATATTTTTCAATAAACTAATAAAGTTCCGTATTATATAAAAGGAACGATAATAAACCGATAACGAAAGGTTTACGTTAGTTAAAAACCCGAAAAAAAGGACCGTAAACTAAGTTAAAAAAAGCCTTATCGAAATATTTAAACGAATAAATAAACCCTTTAAAACGGTAATACCGTTAATTAAAGAATCTTTATAACGCTAGTTTAACAACTTTATATTACCCCGGAACGAGACCTTAACGGTACCGAATAGCCTTTAAAAAAAAGCCGATACCTTTATATTATAATTAGAAAAAAACTAAAGATCTTATATTAGAACGTTTATAAAAGATATGATATAATATAAAAATTATATAATATAGGAAAGAAATACGACGTTATAACGATTACCGAACTACTTTTAAAACCGAACGTTTTAAAATTAAACTATCTTCAGAATTTTAGATATAAAGTAGTCTAATAAATAAGGTAAGGAAAGACGAAGGCGGTAATCTTAATCGGACCGGGAATAAGGGTAACGGATACCGAAGCGGTACCGAACTAGTATTAGGTCGTAATAAAAACGAAGCTAGGAAAAAGGACCGATATCTACGTAATATATTTACTATCGTTATTATATATATCAAATACGACTTAAATAATACCCCTAAACGACCTCGCGGTGAAAAGATTACGAAGACGGACCTTAGTTATAAAGGACTTTAATTTCTACGCCCCCGAATAGATACCGGGACGAAGTATATACTATACCGGAACGACTAAATTACGAATACTAATAAAATAATAAGAATTGAAATTATTAATACCGCCGGGGACGGGTACGTTTTTTAACCCGAAAGGAAAAGATATAATACTCGACCTCGTTTAGGCTACGGAAAGAAATTAGGTAAAATATAAAAAAACGCCGGAATATAAAGAAAGCGATTACTTCCCGTAAGAGGTATAGATAGACGGAAAAGCCGAACGGGAAAAAAAAAACCCGAAGAAAAAGTTGGAAACTAATCAATTAGAAGAAAGCCGAAAACCTAACGGAATCGTTCTTTTCCCCGGGTACGTTTTAAAGGACCTCGGAACTAGACTGTTACGTAGACGAACTTATAATTATAATATAAAGAATTACCGAAACGTACGTATTACCGAAGAAAAAGGGGCCCTTACGAAACAAATAATAATCCCTAAAGATTATAATTATAATAATAAAAGCCGCGAGGTTAGTAAACCGATATTAGAAAGTCCGGATAAAGACGTCGAAAAAATAGCTAAAAAAGGCCGAAACGAAGAAAAAACGATTAATCCGGAAAACCTAAAAGGCGGTATTTAAGAAAGCGTTTTATAATTCTAGTTAAGATAACGGAAGAAAGATATTATAAAATATTACGAAGTAAACGCGATTCCGGAACTATAAACTACCAACCCTAGCCCTTATCCTAGCTTTAAAGAAAAAATAAAGCGAAACGAAAGTAGAAACCTTTAACGAAAAAATAAAGGTCCTAAATTAAAAGTTCTATCCGGAATCGGAAATAAACCTTTCCGATATCGGAAAAGACCCGATTATAACTTACCTTTAAAATAGGAAATTATCGATCCGATAAAACGTCGACGAGATAAATATCGTATAAACCCTAAGGAAAATTAAATTATAAAAATCCCTTAGCCTAAACGGGATCCCGAATAAACTATTAAAAGTCCTAAGGAAACCGTTTTAAAAACGGCTTGTAAATATAACGAACGCGAGCTTTAAATTAAAATATTACCTAAGGAAATTTAAAAAAACGAAAACGGTCGTATTATCGAAAGATAAAGATTAGATAAACGTAATAAGGTTATAACGATTTATCGCGTTTTTAAATACGATAGGGAAAATAATCGAAATAATAATCGTTAGACGAATAATAAACGAAACGGAAAAATAAAGATTTCTACCTAACGAATAGATAAAAAATAAACGAGGTCGGTCTTATAAGATAACCTTTTAGAAAATAATAGATCTCGTTTATACGGTTTAAGACGAGAACGGTACGGTCTTATTCCTAACCTTAAACGTTTCCGGGGTATTCGATAAGGTAAACTATTAACGATTTCTAAACGTCTTATATAAAAAAAGCTTTTTAAAATAAATCGAAACGTAAATAAGAAGTTTCCTAATAAAAAAAACGATAACGTTTAGATTCGACGATACCGAATCTAAGCCGATTAGAATTCGGACCGAGGTTTTATAAGGATTATTACTATCCCTTATCCTTTTTACCTTTTACTCGTCGGTATTATACGAAAGTTTTCAAATATACGTCGGGATAAAATTTAAAAGTTTCGCTAACGATATTACCTTAATTTCGTATAGACGGAATAAAAAAGCCGTAACGAAATAGTTCCGAAAAGTATACGTAACGTATACGAAATAGGCGAAGAAGTTTAAAATAAAGTTCGACTTATCGAAATACTAACTTATCTATTTTACGAAGACGTAAAAACTAATCGAAAACAAACTACGCTTAAGTAATTAGGTAATAAAATCTAAACGAAAGGTTAAGGTTTTCGGAACGATATTAGATTAGAAGCTAAAAGGTAATACGTATTTATAATTCTTCCGCGTAAAAATAAAAACTTAAAAGCTAGTAATCGAGAGATTTATAATCTCGACCTAAGGCCTAAACTTACTAAAAGCGAGAACCGTATATATAATAATAATACGTTTTGTAATTGGATACGTATCGACGATATAATATTCCGTTATCGGAACGAAAAAACCGTCTTCGTTATTATATAAAGACTTATATAAACTATAAAGGTTATACTTACGGTCGGTTACCGGGGCGTATAACGTTACGAAGACGGCGGTATTCGAGACCGAAACGTTCGTCCTTTTAATCGATTTCTAATTAAATTCGAAGTTATATTTCTTCGTTACTAAATATAAAACAAACGGGTTAGCCGGAAGTTTAAGAAATAAATATAATAAGGCGAAAGATTTGTTCGTTAAGACGAAAAGGCCCTAACGGGGAAAAGAAAGCAAAGTATATACGGCCCGACCTTTAACTAAATACGAGAAAAAAATAACCGAAGCGGTAAAGTAATATTTATAAAGTCCCCAATATAAAAAAAAGAGAATCTTTAAATCCTAAAAGGAAAGATAAACGTTCGAAAGGTAAATAAGAAAGGCGAAGATTTACCGTAATATCGGGGAGAACGCGGAAAGAAAACTTACCGAAAATATATTACGTTTATACGACGGCTTAACGAAAACGGAAAACGTATTATTAGTTTAAATACGGACGGGTTATATAAACCTAAACGCGTTCTTTTTCGAAAAACGCGTCCCGGGGATTAACCCGGAATACGAATACGGTTAGGCGTAAGAAATAATTAAATATATCGTAACGTTTTACTTTAGATAAAAAAACGAAAAACGTTAGCTAAAAGAACGGCTAGGTTACGACGACGTAACGAGAGTTTTAAAAAGGAAAAACGTTACCTAGTTCGTTAAATAATTCTTAAGTTTAAAAAAAATCTAATATTACGATTTTATTAAAAGGTTATTAGAAACTTAGGCCGAAAAAGGCCGACGGAAATACGAAAAGAAAAAAGATAAGAAAATAAAAACGTAAAAACGACGGATCGAAAACGGATAGATACCGCGGGATTTTATAACGAAAATAATACGAATACGATTTAGGTTTATCTTAATAAAAAAGAATATAAAACCAAAACCGTAAAAACGAAAGAAAATAAACGATACGAAAAAAATACGATATCGAAACGAAAGGGAAAAGATAACGATACGGTTAACCGTTTTTATTAAGAACTTATAAATTCGTAAAGAAATCTAACCGAAAAAGAACCGATATTAGAATAAACCTAATTTGATTATTATACGAAGTTATTTCGTCTTTTTAAAAACGGGCTTTTTCGTAACGATACCGGTAAGAATTACCGTAATATCTTTCGATAAACGATCGATACCGACGCGAACGATACCGAAAGTCGTTTTTAAACGAATAAAATCGTTACGTTAGCGGGAATTAACGGTCGGAACGAAACCGGGACGATAAAAACGGGATACTACCGATTTATTAGAATATCGAATTAAACGCGAATCGTTTCGGTATCGGCGCGGAAATAAACGATAAAATAATCGAATTCGGTACGAAATTTAATAAAGTCGGTACGAATAATAATAATTTACGTAATATTCGTATCGATAATATTATAAAACCGGGCAAAACCGGTACGAATAATAATAGTTTACGTAATATTTATTTCGATAACGTTACGAAATAGAACGATATCGTTACGAAAAACGGTAAAATTGTTTATAACCGGAATAAGAAACGAAACCGGAACGATAAAATTATGATTAAAAGAAAAAAATAGACCGGTAACGGAATTACGAATTATCTTACCGGAACGAATAATTTATATACGTATAACGAGATACGTATTATTAAATTAAAACCGTAATTAATACGAGGTCGGAACGAAAAACGGTACAGACGGATCGATATATTTCCTAGTTATTTAGATCGTCTAAATAACGAAAAAGAACCGATTATATAACGAAGAATAGGTTTTTATCGTTAAAAACTTACGAAAGTTAAGCGAAGTCGGAACGAAGCCGGATAGAAAAAAAACTTATTACGTTATATATAACGATTGAATTCTTTACCTTAATAAACGTATAATAATTATAACGAGAAAAAATCGAACTTAGAACGAATTAATAAGAAATCGAACGAGAACGTTCCGGGAACGCGCCGACGTATTAGGGTTTTAAATATATTCGAAACCGTTTTTAATATAAAATAAATAAAAACCGTTAAGATATCGGGTTAAACCCGACGCGGGAAATATTAAAAAGAAAAGAAGTTAATACGACGACGCGGCGATAACGAAACGTAAATTTATTAGTCGAAATTATATAAAAAGTTACGATTTTATAACGAAACGGATACGACTTTTAATAAAATCAAGACGATAGAAATACGAAAACGGGGAATTATTAGAAAAAAGAAAGTTAGTAAATAGATAAGACGAAATCGAAACGGTTTCGGTAAACCCCGGTAAAAACTAAGACGGAAAATATAAATAAGATAATCAGTAAAGCCGGCCCGCGATTTAACCGGAAATCCGGGCGAAAACAAGCCGAAATTATAAACCGAAATTATATAACGTAGCTTTAAAAATTATATAATATAAACGCGAAAAAAGATAGGCAAATTATATATTAAATTAAAACGCGGAATTAAGAAAATATAGATATTTAACCTATAAATATACGTAAGGTTTAAAACTACGTAAAAACGTAAAGAAAAAAAAGTATACGTACGAATAAAATTAGTTAGTAAAAAAGAAAAGAAAAAAAGAATTACGAAGGCCTAGATTAAATAACTAGGTAAATACGGGCCGCCCGGGAAAGTACGTACCTTAGTACGATCTAACGTACCTTCTAACGCGAAAAAAGTACGAAAAAAACGCGAAGGTAAAAAACCGGTACGAAATTAAAGCGATAAAAGGAAACCGGCGCGAAACCGGAACGGAAAAAAGAAGTCGATATGAAACCGGTACGGTAAATACCGGTTAATATACCTCTTTTAAAGACCGGGCGAATACGGGTCGATACCGATTAGAAGTTAACCCGATAAAAAGGGAGATAACGAAAGGTTAGGAAAACGGAACGACGACGATACGAAAGAAAATAAAAAACGCGAAGTAAAAAAGATTATTACGTATAAACGGGACGAGATAAAGACGACGCCGTAACGGAAACGGTTAAGCGCCCCCGGGAAGTAACCGGACTAAGGGCGGGACGAAACCGAAAGACCTAACTCTTTACTTACCGTAAATCAAAAAAAGATCCCGAATTAAGTATTCGACGATAAACAATTAATTTTAAATAGGCGTTAGAAGTTTTTATCCGATTCGAAACAGCTTCGCTTAGAGTATAATTTCCTTTCGGAACGAGCGAAGGTATATAATATAGTCTTAGCTACCGTTTACTAGTAATAATAATAATATTAATATTACGGTTAAAAAGCTATTTAGGCGGATAAACCTTTTTTATAAATAATCGTTTAAATACTTACGGATAACTTTTAATTTTATTAATAATATCAAACGTATTTAGTAATATAAAAATTGTTTCTTTGATTTAAGTTCGATTCGGTAATCAAACGCCTTATATAATAATAAAATATCGGGGTTAGTTAGTAAAAAGATTTCGATTAAGTTTTCGTAATCTCGTAATAAACGAGATAAGATATCTTCCGGGAAATTAATAGTTTTTTAACGAAATATTTATTAATATCGTTATCTAAGACGCGAAAGAGTTATAAGTATATATAAACAAAGGTTCTAAATTCCGATAATATGGGTAAGATATCCAAACTAACCGGTTCGTCGGTAAAGATATTACGTAAAACTTTTAAAAACGTAATAATTATAATATCCGATAGAATCGGTAACGACGTTATACCGGATTACGGGTCGGTATCGTACGTAATAATATCGTATCGGTAAAAATCGGTTTAAGATATACGGTAAATTTTGACGCCCGGCTATTTATAAACGAGTAAAAAGTTAAATACTTTAAAAAGCCGTATCTTATCTTCCCCCGAAAGGTTTTGGGGATTATCGTAAGAATTCTAAGTTATAATTCGTCTTACAATTATAACGGTCCTAGTTACTTAATTAATATCTAGGTTATATCGCCGTAACTAAAGAAATCTAATAATAATATCTAATCCGTTAAAGATATAATAATAAAATCGGAATTCTTCCGATATAAAACCGATTCGGTAATAAATATCGACGTAATTTATAATATAAGACGGAAAAGACCCGTCGGTTAAACGTAATAATTACGGGTTTTAGAATTTAAAAGTAATAAGGTTATATTTCTATACGTAATAATAGTCGATAAAGCCGAACGGGCCGTAACCCGAATCGAATATAATATAAGAAAACGTCGGTATAGTTTTATTTTAAGAAACGAACGTATATATATAGAAAGATATATTAGGTAACGCGGTTCTAAAATATAAATCTTAGTCCTCGTCTATATTTATTTACGTTCGGTAAACCTACCCCCGTCGGAAACTTATATCGGGAACTAATCGTTTTCCTATTTTAAATCTTTTTCGGAAAAGTCGGTATTATCGGTATTCGGTAACCTAACGTCGACGGTTTATAATCTCGTTAGGTAATTATATTTATTTCGAATAAAATACGACGAGACGTAATATCTTATTAAACCGTAATATAGGTAAAAGTTTTATTTTTAACGGTAGGTTCGTTCCGCGTTTATAAATAAGTTTCGGCGTTTCCGGTTTTAATTCGTTATATTAACGGTATCGAATATTATAACGTCGTCGTAATATTACGGTATTTATAATTTAATATAATTCTAATAACAATTCGATACCGATACCGTATAATAATACGTTACGTTTTAACGGTTTCTAAATTCGTAATCAGAAATATTATTATTAAAATCTTAGAATAAACTAATTTACCCGGTTATATCGTTTGTAACGGGTCGGTTACGTTACGGTAATAATATTTAACGGAACGGTTTATTAACTTTAGATTTTAAATCCTAGATTTAAACGGTAAAGTTAATATATATTTATTCGGCTAGGTTAATAAAATTTCCGATAAAGGATACGAAAGTCTTCGACTTTTATTTTAGTTTTTCGTATTTTTACGCGGTAATAATATTCGTATCCGACGTCGTATAAATACGGTCGAGATAAACGATAAAATCGTAATAATCGGCCTAATCTTTTATTAAGATATCGCCGGTTAGATTTATCGTTTAGATCTTCCGCCGGATTTTCGAAAACGTAATTCTGGTTAAACGGATAACTATATATAATATACGTATAGTTAGGTTTCGAAACAAATATAAGTTTATTATAAGTTTAATATAAATATTCGTAACCTAATTAATATATTCTTCCTAACGTTTCTTATCGTTTATAATCTCGCCGAAAAACTAAATAAGGTTTTTAACCCTTAGTATTTAGGTAGTTTTTAACCGGCGTATTAGGTTAAAGTCTTATTAGTAATTCGTAACCGGTTCAGAATTAAGCCGTAAAAAAGGTAGTTTTAAATCGGTAAGCGGGGTAACGGTAATAATAAGTCCGTTAGTATTCGGTAAGGTATATTTAAAAACGTTTTAGAAAATAAATAACGTATCGCGGGTTAATAATTATACGGTCTAAAAAAGTTGAAAAACGGTCGTATTTTTAAAGATAAGAATCGGTTTCGGGTAAACTTTAATATTATAAAATTATATTTGAAGTTTTAAAACCTAATAGTTTACCCGTTCTAATTATTTTTATTATTCGGTTTTTCCGCGTATTAAACTATTTATACGGCGGAAGAATATATAAAATACGTTAATATAATCGTCGTTAGCTTAGTTTTCGACGCCGATCTTAATTAGGTATTGAATAACGGTTTTAACGGCGCCGGAATTATCCCGAAACGCGTCTAAGAAAGTAATATAAAACTCGTTATAAATAATATAAATATATTTTGAAAAACGTATTTTAGGTCCCGCTTTTTTAAATCGGAAAAAGGACTTTAGAGGTTGTAGTTAATATTATAGGTATAAAAGTACTAGTACCCGGAATCGTATCGGTATCGGTTACGTTTAAAAACGGTAATTAATTCGATATCGCGTCGAAGGCGGGTATTAAAATAGAGAAAGATTAGATAAGGCGGGCTTAATCGAAACGAAGTTTAGGTAAGGTAAGATTGGTTAAAACGGGGTAAGTTAAGATGGGATAGAATAAAAAAAGACGCGTTTTGACGTACGTACTTTTTTTTAAATAGTTAGTATAATAAACTATTATAATACCGTATTAATAATCTTATTATTAAACTATATTGTTATACGAAAAAGAAAAAAAGGTAAAGGGGTAAGTAGTTAACGAACCGGCGGCGATATTTGACCGATATAACAAAGTTACTAGTCCGTATTAATCCTAACGCTTTAGGTTATACTATCCTCTAACTCGTACCGTAATAATAAAAAAGGTTAGTTTGTTATATTTTATTTTATTAAGAAAAATTATTTTTGAAAAAATCGAAATAAACGTCGAAAATTTATAATATTTAATTCGATAATTATTTAACGTCGTTTAAAATTTATATTATTTCAATTTCGAAATTCTTATAATTTTATAATAAAATAATAGTTTATTTTTCGAACGTTTTTTAATCGGTATCGTCGAAATTTTCATTTAAACGTTATTAGTTTTAAACGTAATAATCTTATTGGGATTAGTAATTAAATTATAACTAATTAATAATTTTAAAAATACGGTTTTTTTCGGTACGATATTTACGTTTAGTTTCCCTAAATCCCCATTTAAACGTACGGAATTAATCTTAATATTATTAAACGGTATAATTAAATTTTAATTCGGGGATATTTTTAATTTTGATTTTAACGTTATAAAAAAAAGTCGGAATCTAAATCGTTTTGTTTATAAATCGATCGTTGAAACTTTCGGATTTCCTTTTAAATTTTAACGTAAGTTTTAAAAGTTTTATATTTTTCTTTAATATATCCGAGTTTTTTAATTATAATTTCAAATATTATATTTTAAACAATCGAAATAATTATAATAGTTAATAAAATTAAATCGGTTATTTTTTTAATTATATTTTAAAGGTTTCGTTAATAAAATATTAATTTCGTCTTTATTTTATAATTCGTCGTCGTTTAATACCGGAATTCGACAATTATTCTAATTCGATTTTTAACCCCGAATCGGTTATTTACCGCGAATTATCTTACCGTAGGTCGGGTAAATACCGTTTCGGTTTATTATCGTATTTTTTAAATAATTTAATTAGAAAGAAAAATTAAAAATATAAAAGGAATTTTTAATTAAAACCAAATAAGAAAATACGTAATACGGTTATATAATATAAATAAATCTAATTTATTTTAATCTATAAAACCTTATATTATATAAACTAATTTTTTTTAAAAAAAAAGGAAAAGAAAAGAATTTTAAAATCAAGGTATTTAAAATTCTTTTTCAAGTTAATTAGAAACGGGGTTTAGAATCGGATATAAATTAAATACGTTTTAATACCGATACGGCTTAGGTTTAGCGATATTATTTACGGGGGCCTTATCCTTGTTTTATAAACCTCGTTATAATACCGAATAATATTTCTAACGACGCCGGAATTATCCCGAAACGTATTTTAATAAAAAAAGTAATATAAAGCTCGTTATATATACGTTAATATATATTAAGAAACGTATCTTAAGTCTTATCTTTTTACATTAAAGAAGGATTTTTAAAAGTTATAATTAATATTACGGGTATAAAAATATTAATACCCGGAATTATATCGGTATCGGTTACGTTTAAGTAAGATAATTAGTTTATTATCGCGTTAAATATAAATATAAGAACGAGATAAAGTTAAGTAAAACGAGTTTAGATAAGGCGAGGTTCAGGTAAGATAAGGGTGTAGCTTATAGGTTTATAAGTAGTGGGATTTGATTAGGTATAGCTCGTAATAGAATAGAACACCCCGAAGTATAGCTAGGCCTCTAAGACTAATAAACTTTATATATCTCCCGGTTCGGTAGTATCGTATATCTTAACCGTATTCTCGACAGACTTAATCACGTAAAGTCTACCACGGTAGTATAAGTTGTCGTAGCATTTCGTAAGACGATCGAGCTAAGAGTAGTGCTTAAATCTCAAAATGCCAAAGTTTTGATCAAGGGGCTCTGTACTTCAAGTGATCGACCCAGCTAACCTTGAAAGCTGGCGCTGTCCTAGGGCGAGGTTAGAGTAGGTATTATAAAGAAAGATGGTCCTGTCTCGTGTTATAGCTTCCGAATCAATCTGCTAGAGCTGCTATTGCATGGCAAGTGTATACGCCTCTTCTTCCACGCTGACCCAACGCTTCTCACGGTCCCGAGTTATGCAAACTACCTATTATAAGATGTTGTAGCGAGTTAGCCGGGGTCTGTTGCCGCTTTAAACAGAAGACGAGAGGAGATCCTTACTCTCACATTGAGTCGTTGACTCGGGAGAGCTGGGCCATTTGCCGGGTTAGGGGCAGGCTGCTACTCTATCTCTCAACCACAGCATCTCAACAGGCCGCAAAGAAGCGCGGAAATATAAGTGTCTCTGTTCGTCGGTCCGGGCGGGTGTGCAGGCCATTGTGCAGATGGTGTTGGTTTCTTGAGATACTTATACTCGAATTTCATTCTGTTCCGCATGTTTAGGGGTGAGATTTCCACGTGACAGTCGAGTGCCAGGCTTAATTAACCACAGCAACGCTCCTGTTGTTTGGGAGACACCTGCTTGGAAACGATCTAGACACGGGTTCCTCGACTGTTTGAACATGTGACGAATGGCTTGTATTCAGAGCTAACATAAAGTAAAGTTAGGCACAGCTGAAGTGCTGAGTTGTCACGCAAGCCCCAGGCCATCATCGTCACTGCTTTGATACACACTGATATTCCCTAATGAGTTACACGATCCGACACGGCTACTGGGATCCCAGTCTGACCGTAAATGCTCCGGACAGAGGTCTGTCAACGATGAAAGTCTGAGCATTTACCGTGTCCCGCTTCCGAGACTGGCACCCACTACCGCCGATGAGCGTGATTTTAGAGACTTTCAGGCCGGTATCGAATCCAAATGTGCCATTGGCCGAAAGCACCTTGTCTTTGTATGTAAAGTCGACCAAGGTGAAAGACTTCTGTTGGATACTGACGCCATCATCGATGTAGAGTCGCCCTTTTGCCGTCCCGTCGGCAGCGACGGGGACAAGCAGCTCAAAGTCTTGCTTTCTCAGCTCCGTGGTCGTCATGGTTGAATTTATCCTCAGTGGCACAATAACACCACCACGGAGATATAGGGGTATGTCTGTCAAGCCTTGGTCCGTAACAGTGACAAACGAGCCCCTGCCACGAACCCTCTTGAATGTATACCAGTCGTAGAAGATATCGGTGGGCAGATACACATCCACACTGGTCACGTCTTCTTCGGTTACGGGTGCAACCAGGAGCGCTGGGCCGTAGAAGTATTGTAAATCAAGCGCAAAGGTCTTGCTATCTCCAGGATACAAATAGAACAAGGGGTTGATCAGCGGGGTCCCGTCGACGGACTGTTGATAGAGTGCGGTATAGATGTAATCTAGCAGCCGATATCGAATGTCAATCGCTTTTTTCGCGGCTTCGGTGACTGTTGGCCAACGGTAAAACTCCTGTGATATGGATGGCGGGTAGGCGTTGTGGTTACGATAGAAAGGGCTGAAGGCACCGAGCATGGCCCATCGTGCGCAGAGCTGTTCCGTAGTGCTGTCGCCATACCCACAGACATCGGAGCCGACCATGGGCACCTGATACACCGATGCGAAGGCCATCATAGTCCGGATGCTCCACCGGTAATGCGGCCAGTCGGACAGGTTGTCTCCTAACCAATGGCCTACCTTTGCACCGGCACCCGCATAGGTTGAACGCGTGATAACCATCGGACGAAGACCAGGTCGACGCGCAAGCAGCGCCTCACGAGACTGTGTCGACATCATAGTCCCATATATGGAGTGAGTGTCATACTCAGCCAGGCCATTCTCATGAATCAAGTCCGTGTTCACAGTGTGATTCGAAATGCCACCCTGCCCCGCGTTCCACGAGTCTTGGAAGGCGGCCTTGTTATGGATGGCATACTTGGGGAAGAGTAAATCCCGCCCAGGTAGTCCTAGCTGCTGGCCATTGCCCTGGCGTGTAACCAGGGCGGCATGGCCGAGAGCACCTTCCAACGAAAGGCGTATTGTGGAAGCCTCAGCGGAAATCTCAGGTTGGGACCTCTTACAGTCCGTACCTACAGGCTGGAAATCACATGGCCACCCGGGAAGTGGTCGAGGTGGGCTCCTCACAGGAGGGGGATCGGGCGGAAAGCCAACGGCTGCAGCTGCGGGATTATCGCAAGGAAAATTGCAAGGAAAATTGGACGGCTCGTTCATGTCGATCCAGAGCGCATCAATGTCAACTCCGTCTGTAGGCGAAAAGAAGAGGGCAAACTCGTTCTCCCAGTACTTGCTGATATTGGATGCAAACCAATCCGGGAAGGCCGTGATGCCCGGCCAGACCACGCCTTGCCAGATCGAGCCGTTGGCCCTCTTGAGAAAGATGTTGTCCGCAACACCTCGCTCGAATGGAGGGTATGGCTGGTAAGCCACGGCGGGATCCACCATAACGATATAATGTTGGTCGTTATTATGCAGATGATCGACTAATTCCCGCATCTTGGGAAGTGGAAACCTTTCAGGATCTAGCGAAAAGACCTGCAGACATGTCAGTGGTCGGTGGTTCAGCCAAGGATTCAAGCAATACTCACGCGGCGGCGGTCCATGTAGTCGATATCGGTCCACATGGTCTCCAGGGGAATCCCGGCCTGACTATAGTTGTAGACGGCCTCAGCGACATCAAAGACGTCCTGATAGCCATACCGGCACTGGTGGAAGCCAAGGCCCCAATAAGGTTGCA
Organism: Coniochaeta sp. PMI_546; assembly: GCA_021432605.1. Taxonomy (NCBI): domain Eukaryota; kingdom Fungi; phylum Ascomycota; class Sordariomycetes; order Coniochaetales; family Coniochaetaceae; genus Coniochaeta; species Coniochaeta sp. PMI_546. The sequence goes on along the minus strand of MU271150.1, from coordinate 2,313,270 downwards.
TCGCGGGCAGGCCAACAATCTCGGCATATTGCTGAGACACCTGAATCGGACTCGGCCCGGAGACGAAGTAGAAATCCAGAACTCCGCCCAGGGTGTTGTACTCCAGATACTGACCAGACTCGGCGGTATTATTGATCATGACGTCCATACCGTTCGAGTTGAGAAGGAAGACGCCATGAGTGCCCGTCGACCTGTGCTCGAAGTAGACGGGGTGGTGGCCGTACAGGTTCGCACCGTTCGGAATGCCATAAGCATCTTGAGGCCACAGAGTGCGGATATAGTCAGTGGTATTGAGCCTGAAGGGATCTGAGTGCTCTCCGAGCCCATATAGGTTTGGATTCTGGGGCAGCTTCGTCCTCAATCGTAGGTATTGAGACTCGAAGACGAGACTAGCGGCCGAAGTGTCGAACAGCACCTCCCCACCCTCGGCGCGTGAGACGGTGAAAGAAAAGGGATCGGCCTTGTAGGCAAACTTCAACGCGCTGTGAGACGCATCTTCGGTCAAGGCATCTGGTCTGGGCAAGACGGATGATGGAACCTGGTAGACCTGATTTCCTGCATCCTGGATCTTGACATGGAGGCGAGTGTCTGAGCAGTACCACGTGTGAGTAGCGGCTCAAAACCGAGAGAGGACGTTAAAGTTACCAGTCTCATATGTAACTTGCAATACCAGGTTATCCAAGTCGGTGCCGTAGACATTGCAGGCTGACCCGGCAAGCTTCAGCTCGGCAGTCAAGCCGGTTGGGCTTGTCTTGACATTGCTAACCTTGTAGCCGGGACATGCCTTCAGAGGGTTATCGCTGGGATAGTCCCTAGATAGGATGGCAGCTGTGGCTAACTGGGCCGACAGCCACAATGTCGCTAGGTTAAGTCTTACCATAGCCTCGGCCTCTTTCTTGTGCAGGTACGAGGGAACCGTCGTGAGTATTGATCGGCAGACGTGAGGAAGGCACAGTACCCGGACATGATGGACAAGAATGACCTTTTATACATATATGATGTTTGTCAGACTACCACTTTGACGAACAGGTGGAGCTTGATGGTCGATCCTTCACCTAGGGTTACTTCAAGCCTGCAAGGACTACCACAGTAAGACCTGCCCGAATCTGTCTGGTCACACCATGGTATGGTTGGTTGTGTGTATGGAGGTCAAGCGACTCTCCCCCTCTCTCTTTCACACTCACATGCACAGAGCTGAATCTGAATGACTTGAGCGACAAGTACCAATACCGCGCGACAGGCTGGGCTTTTGGACCTTCTGGGAGGTTGGCATTGTGGACGACAATACCTGTAGGTATCGGGGAAACTATATTGAGCTAATGACGGGGTGAAGACGGCTCTGTGGATTGACTGCTGCAAGAAAGGGCCGTTTGCATGCCGCAATGTTGGCTATGCCTGTATAAGTGGCCATATCCATGTTGACATGGTCTGCATCGCCGGTGCTACCCATCCACAAAACTCCAAACGGGGGTGCTTCGCGGTTATGATGAGCATGTCGCGGAATCGGAGCTCAACCGTCGAACCGGAGAACTGAGGTAAGAAGGAGTATTACTGGTGCCAAGGAATCAGACTCCAGAGGGTCAGGGACGTTGGGGGCAGAGATGGGAGGCTTACGCCAAGCATCGATGGGACGGACACTCGGCTCCCCAGCTTTTGTTCAAGGCAAGCTCAACGGCCCGAATGCGGGGTAGCTAACGTCCGAGTGCAACGTCCTCTGTTCTAGTGCATGCGCTTTGATCTTTGCAGCCTTGGACCAACCGCAGACATGAGCGGTTACTAACAACCCAAGTCTGTAATAGACAAGCCGAACGACAGCCTCGGTCGGTCACACACACACACACACACACACACACACACACACACACACATACACACATACATAACAGGGAGTACGTATCCCCAGCGTGGGAGAAGCTTATTGCGGTATTCCTTTAGGTGGACATGTAAGACCAAGGCTTGTATTAAGTGAAGGCCACGCGCTTCATTATGGCGTTGCAAAGGTGTGCCCAGTCTCGACACGAGATACGAGACGAGCCGTCGAATTTACAGCGAGCTCGTGCCATAGATACGCACGCCTCTTCAGGTCATGTAGAGCCTCGCGCAAGAAGGGGGTGTGCAGAGCTAGAACTGTCTCTTGATCAAAGCTTAAAGGCCACGCTGGTCGTGGCCCGTTTCTCGCCAGCCACCTTGTTGCCATCCACGTCAACCACCTCTCCTTTCCTGTTGATAACCCTGACACCGCCCTTTTTGAGATCAGCCATGGTATCTTTCTTTTCCTGCGCCTTCTTGCTGAGAGATTTCTTCCCGGCCCCACCGGCATCACCGCCGCTCTTCCTGATCCTCTCCTTCTCCCTCCTCCGTCTCCGCAGCTTCTCTTCGCGGCTCATTTCCTGCCTTGCGACAGGCAGCCCGCTTTTCGCCACAATCTCACCCTGCTCAGCCGTGTCCTTGCCCGCCTTGTACACTTCCTGCGGCGCAATCATGCTCTCACCGCCGTGTACACCCTGGGCCGTCGTTGGCTGAGCGTCCTCCATGGTGATAGTCGCCACATCAGCCACGACTGTCAGGCTGGGTGCGGCCGGCTTCGGCTTGTAGTGCCAGCTGCTGAGGGCATCAAGACGTGCGCAGACATCCTTCCACATGTTCTCGACCTCTTTCTCCTCGCGTCGTAGCTTCTCGTCCGTCTTGCTGACATATGCGTCCGGATTGGTGTTCTTCACGTGCTCTTCCTCGTATATTTCCGCTAGACTTTGCTTCGCCTTCGAGTCGTCCAACTCCAAGAGACCACGACGCGACTCTCCGTTGGGTAAATCGGACGCATCGGGCCGCCGTCGGATAAGCTCGTCGAATTCTCCAGCCAGAATGCGTCGCTTGATGAGCGCCTCGAGCGACTCTGAGACCTCCTCTGTAATTACTGGAACAGGTTTACCCACATGCTCGAAGGCCAGATCCTCGCCAAGGAGTGAGTTGATTGGTCTTTCAGTCCCAGTGGTTTCGCCAGAAAGTGTCCAGTCCCGCTTAGCGACGGCTTCCGCCTCAAGCTTACGGATCTCTTCAGCGAGCTTGGCTTGTCTACGCTCATGAGCCGAACGTCTCGACTTGGGGTCGCCGGCTGAAACGTCTGATAGAGCTTCATCAGAGTCGGATTGTCCTGATAGATCATCAAACAGGTCGCGGTGGACTTTGTTCATAGCTCGCTCAACGTCGTTGTCGTCCGGTCTATGTCGTCCCGCGTGGGCTGCCGACTTCGGCTTGCTGCCCTTCTTGATCTTCTTGGCTGGAGGGGCGAAAAAGTCCTTGTAGAAGATGTCGTTAGCAGTAAGGTCGGGCCCGTCGTCCATCCCACCGCCGACGCCATCTTCCATCTCATCCTCACTGGCCCCTTCTGGGGCGTCAAGATCCATGTCGCCAAATGTAGGCCCGTTTTCACCGGCATCATCGACGTCACTTCCTTCATCCAGATCAGGCATTGTCTCCTGCCTGAGTGGGGCCTTGGAAGTGCTTTGACGCTTGTGTATGCTTGATTTCTGTGCTTGTGCCATAGGATCGGCGTGCCAGTCGGGCTCTTCATCGTCGCTGACCTGGTCCGTGTTCGGGTCCGCCCTGGCATCCTGCTCTTCCAGCCACTGGGTTTGCCTGTTGAAGTCATCGATGGAGAAGAAGCCGTCATTGAGTCCATTTGGATCCTCGACAAATTCAGCTTCATGCTGCCCCAGTTGTTCGTCATTTTCCCCAGCGTGTGCCTCGTCTTCATCCCGATCCTCAGACTCGATGTCGAAGTCTGGTTCGGAGCCATTCGATAAGAACTGACTGTCTTCGAACTCATCACTATCTCCCGCTTCACCAACATCCTCTTGCTCTTCAACAACCACTGAGCTTCCTACACTGCTATCCAGCTCCGAGCCAGAAATGCTAGCTCCATCCTCGCTGTCATCGACCTGCCCATTCTGGTCGACAGAGCTAGAGTGGGACCCATTGTCGCCCACATCATCGTTTGCCACACCATCGACAGACGATGCATCTCCCAACGCCCGTAGTGACTCCTCAACCTCTCTCAATGTAGCTGTGATGATCCTCTTGGCTTGCTGCCACACTTGACCCGTCTCAAAGCCATCAACATGAACCTTTCGGATCTTGAGTATCTCGGCCCTCTCTTCTCCTCTCTTTCTCTTGCCCTGGCTCTTGACCCGTTCGAGCTGACCATCTGCCACCTGCCCGGCGAATGCATCGAGCGTGTCCTTGGCTACTGCCAATGAAGTGGTAGGTAAGGCAGCAGGGGGTTGTAGGAAGACGTGGCGGTTCTCTGGCCTGAGCGCGTCGAGCAATGGAATTCTAGATCTCATGGTAGGTGAGCCGGTGCCGCCTATGGTGGTGGCCATGACAGGTGTGGTGGTTGTTGGGCTTGGCTGGGGCCCGGCTGCGGTGAGTGTGTGTGAGGTTGAGGTCAGTGACGACGACGAGGTACTGGCTGTCCCTGCCATTGGACACCAAAGGGCCTCGATGCGAAGAAAATGTAGGTCAGATGATTGTGGCTGCGCACAGGACAGACCACGATGTATGCGTTGGCGAAAAAGCCAATCTGACTTTACTGTTAGACAATGCTGCCGGCGCCAAATCCATTCGATGCTGGAAATGTCGAACAAATTTTTGGCGGTGAGAGACGACGAAAAATGTGCAACGGAACTGGACCCCGCTTGCTAGTGGGTCCGAGCCTCCGAGGCTAAGAAGAGGCGTGGCGTCTGTACTTAGCTCTAAGTGTACAGGATCCAAGCTTTGCTTACCTAGTCCTTGAGCTGCATGGTACGGACGAGATGCTTCACCATCCTAAACACTCTGAGCTGACAAGCCCATACAAACATTCCTGTAAAGGCGGACATCCAGACGGCGGGCTGGAGGTCTGTCGCGTTCCCCGAAGCTACGTGGATGGATGGGGATTCCAAACATTTGGCTGTGGTCTTATCAGCAGCAACATAAAATCACCATCCGTCGAACAAAGCTGAGTCGAGGCGTCATGCACACAGATGCGATCCCGTTGCCTTGACTGATTAGGACCCAAGTCACTGGGCAAGCTATCTAGGCTATAGTTCGCCGCCTCAGCTACCATGTCTAGACTGACGTCCAAAACTATGAACTCCAGTGCCTGACATTTACCCCGGCCCTGTACGTCGTTCGGCCCAGTAAGCTCATCTCAACAAACGCCCCGTCCGCAGCTGCTATGGCGACGCGAGAGTGCGAATGGACGCCACTCTTCGTGACGAGAATTCCATGTCAAAATACGGCGTCTCGAAAATATGTGCAGACTGTGGGATGCCTCTAGCTACGCCACATTCAAAGACGTCTCGGAAACTGACAGAGTTCGACATAAAACGTGTTCCTTTTACCTGGCCCGTGGTCAACCAAGGACTCTCATTACAGAGGTCGGAAACCGGTGCATTCTGGCCGCGGGGTACCCTGCCGAAAGACGAGGAGCTTAGAGACTCATGCCAAGTTTGGACCTAGAGATGCTCGACGTCGATCTATATTTGCAAGCTTTCCAGAACCCTGTCTGGCTGCAGAGATATGCCGGCGGGCGCCATGAACTGTATTGGCAGCAAGCTTAGCTCTGCAAGGCATGAGGCCAAGGGCGCCTCTACACCGCGACAGAAGAGGCCGAATAACGGGGTTGTACTTCTCGTACGACACGGGCTGGGCGGTATATTCGCGCAAGTCTAAGCCCTACCAGCTTTGCCCTGGAAATTCCAGACGAGATACTCCGATATCTTCGTTTTGATCTCCGACAGAGCTATTGGCAGGTGATACCCGTAGCAACGCCCGGTGTATCCTCAACAACGATAACATAAGAACATGACTGATGCTGATTATGGCGCCTCGGCAAAGATACTGGAAGCGTTCAGAGCCGTGGATCGGTGCAAGGCACATGATGGTTTAAGTCCAGGCAATTGACGTTGGTATGTTCGCCAGCGCGGACTTATCTATGCTAGGAGCATATGTGCCCAGCAGACGTTCTAGTATGTACGGATGCCCTGTTTCTGTGGTAAAGGAGGCTCGCAATACGATAATGGTGATCTCACGCACAAGACTGGTCTCGCGAACACCCAGGATCGACAACCATTGCGTTACCCGACAGTCGTGAGGTGGCGGTCCATATGACATCTCGACACATATCTCGCCAACTGCTATCTTTAATTCGCCCGTTACTTCACCTCTTGTTCCTATCTCCCATGATGTCCATGTATTTGTGCCCGTCCTCATCTACCGATACTCTCCCTCGTCGCAAGGCGCTCAACGAGTATCCATTCCATAACGCCATCCACATTCACCATGTCGTCCCCTTATCGAGGTTAACCCTCCCCAAGAACATCGCTCTCGCCCCCGCCGTAATTGTAGCGTTCAGTGGCGAGATGGTGCTTGAGAAATGAAGTGCTGCATTGGGGAGAATGGAGGAATTGTCCAGGCAAATGAGTGAACAATGAAAATGTCATAAGGTTCCTTAGCAGCCTTGCGTGACAGAAAGCACCTGTAATATGTTTTGGACGCTTCGTGGAAGGAAGACTGAGAGAGAGCTGGCTCTGGCAAGCCACAAGTTACGCCAGTTAACGGGATTTGACAACGAGCGAACAGGAAGAAGAGACCTGACGTCTTGACATGACCTTGTGGCTCTGACCAATGGAGTAGAGGTAGCCAGCAGTGTCTAGTCATGGCAACAGTTGCATAATCATGCTCTGAGACAGCACGCCAGTCCCCCTTGCGCCGCGTCAACTCGCTGCAGATCACGGGCTGAGGCGCATGCAAAGAATAGAAACTCGAGAGACATAGCGAAGCTGGATTTGTTTGACATGGGATGTATCATCCTGCGCCGTTGATACCAGAAATTTTTTTTTGAGGGACAACTTTGGATGGCGACCCTGGTTGAAGTTGCAAGACAAGTCTGTGTGTCTCGGGAGACATACGATTGGATTCTTGGCTATAGATATGAACTAGTGTATTGCTGAATGTGATGTCGAAGGCCGTGATGCACATGCATCCAGCAGTCAAGTCATTACTGCCCTTGTGGAGGAAGACATGAAGTTCTGGGTCTCCGAATTAGATGGGAGGAACGCCTCACCTCCTGCCCAAGCTCGATGAGAATCGGACAGCTGATTCCCCAACTCCTAGAGAAGCACTTCTCGAAGCGGTCCATCTGGTCCGTTTGTGGGGAACACTTCTTGCCGACATATCGTCGACAAGTCCCGGGATTGACATGGGGATCACGGCTCTTTAACCGGTCCGGCGCTTCGCTGTAACCAATATCCTTCATACTTTAAACAATACTCACTGTTCTACCGTCCACCTGGGGTCTTAACGGGGCTGCTGCTGCATGCCGCTGCCGGTTAAAGGAAAATTAAAGCTTCTTACTGCGAGTGGTCGGGCACTGTATTCATTGTCAGAGGGTGACCAGATAATATAGCAGCCTCGTTTCATGTAATGACAAGCACTTTAGCCATCAACTACAATCTACATTACCTTTCCAAACCTTGCACTAGCATTACCAGTGGAACGGAATCTCCCATTACTTTCTGCGACACCGGCTCCGAGCCACTAAGCACAACGACCGAAACAGAGCTCTTCGAAAGCATAGGAGTCACTTTTATTTGTAAGGTTCAAAGGCATCTTGTACCAGACCGGGAGATCCTGAAAACAACGTAAGCTTTTTACACCCTGGTATGTAGAGTCTTGAGCCCGCATATGCGTCCCTGAGACAATGGATTACCGTCCAGCTAGGATACCGGTGGTGCTTACGGGCCAGAAGTACAGTATAGCCGCCCAGAGTGACCTTGTCGACTGTATAGTAACCTACTACCCGATCCGTCACCCAGACGCCGGCCCGGCACAGGTTTTCGCCGTTATGAGAACAAGTCGCTCCGCGGGGCTCTTGGCGAGAGTGCTTCTGGTCCCAGACGGCTTATGGGCCAAGCCCTGCAAAAGGCTAGTTGCCGATCTTGACTCCGTCCTCCTATCCCCGTCCCCAACAGCTCCTGTTCCCCATGCGATAGTGCCTTCGCAAGGGCATCACGCCTCGATATGGCACGGCGGAGGGAGTGAGGGAGTGGAAAGTGGAGGAGCATGATGTGCAATAATACGTTCATATTATCGCAGCAGCATGTGAGATCTTTTCCACACTTCCCCACACTCTTCTTGCGCCTCCCATGGGCCAATCCGCAGTCGGGCCGGCGTGTTGTCGACTGAGCGCATATGAGGTCTATATGGACTAGACAGATGAGATCTCAACATCCCACCAGTAGTCGTTCTCGGCAGCCGCCTGGAGCCCCGCATCCCATATCCGCTTCGATTCTCACGACGCGGCTCTGGTCTTGCTCGGAACTTGGTGGCCGAGATGGCTCGCGAACAACGGGCCTAGTTTCCTGATTACGAGCGACTATGAAGACTGATGTCTATCGAGCCCTAGAGGCAGTACAGCATGGCTGAGTAGTGGCGCGATCGACGCAAGTGCGGGAGAGAGGGCAATTGTCCGTGCCCTGTCTCTGACTCTCAATCAATGGACGCTTCTTGTGGTATAAAGCTCAGCCAGCCGCATCTGCTTCGGCACAGGACATCTTTCCTGCAGCCTCGCAAGGAATATCGACATCCGGTGGTCTTGTAGCCCATCATGAAGTTCACGCAATCCGCGGTCCTGGCCTTCGCCGCTACGGCCGTCGCCGCCCCCTCTGCTACCACAAAGGACGAGCGAAGCCAGGCCGCATCCGGATGCTCGTCAGCCGTCACCTTGGACCCCAGCAGTAACCCGTTCAAGAAGTATACGCTTCATCCCAACAAGTTTTACCGAGACGAGGTCACCGCTGCCGTGGCGCAAATTTCAGACTCGAGCCTTGCTGCCGCTGCCGCCAAGGTCGCCGACGTTGGTAGCTTCCTGTGGATGTAAGCCGCCGACGTGGAGATGGGAGAGAGCGCAAAGTCCGGGAGCAGCCACTGACTCTACCGCTAGTGATACCATTGCGAACATCGCCAAGATCGAGCCCGCTCTCGCCGATGTCCCGTGCACAAACATCCTTGGCCTGGTCATTTACGACCTGCCCGGTCGTGATTGCGCCGCTAAGGCCTCTAATGGTGAACTGAAGGTTGGCGAGATCAGCCGGTACAAGTCCGAATACATTGACCGTGAGCACCCCGAGCGCCTGAATAGCAACTGAGTGAGAAAGAAACACATGTACTGATCGGTCTCGTCCGACTCATGTAGCCATCGTCAAGCTCATCAAAGCCCACCCCAACACTGCCTTCGCGCTCGTCATTGAGCCGGACTCTCTTCCTAACCTCGTCACCAACTCGGACAAGGATGCCTGCAAGAACAGCGCCACCGGGTACAGGGATGGCGTCGCCTACGCCATCAAGAGCCTCAACCTTCCTAACGTCATCATGTACCTCGATGCCGGCCACGGAGGCTGGCTCGGATGGGACGCGAACCTGAAGCCCGGCGCGCAGGAGCTCGCCAAGGCCTTCAAAGCCGGTGGGAGCCCCAAGCAGCTCCGTGGTTTCGCCACCAACACAGCTGGTTGGAACGCGTGGGATCTGTCTCCCGGCGAGTTCTCGACGGCGTCGGACGCCAAGTACAACAAGTGCCAGAACGAGAAAATCTACGTCGACACTTTTGCTCCCCTACTCAAGTCTGCTGGCATGCCCAACCACGCCATCATCGACACTGGCCGGAATGCAAAGACGGGCCTGCGTGCTGAGTGGGGTGACTGGTGCAACGTCAACGGCGCCGGCTTCGGTGTCCGTCCCACTGCCGACACTGGTGACGAGCTTGCCGACGCTTTTGTCTGGATTAAGCCCGGTGGTGAGTCTGACGGTACCAGCGACTCTTCGGCGACCCGGTACGACAGTTTCTGCGGCAAAGACGACGCCTTCAAGCCAGCTCCCGAGGCCGGTACCTGGAACCAGGCCTACTTTGAGATGCTGCTTAATAACGCTGTACCCTCCTTCTAAGTGGCGTTGCCGCATGAAACACAGCTGCTTTGAGGAGTTTGGGGACGACGGATTCTCGCCCCATACCGCAAACTTGAAACTGAAAAAAGCAGGCGCACTATTCCTTCATTTTTCTTTTCCCTTCGACAAATTGAGCTGATGAATATTCTGGACCGGCCTCCCAAAGAAAAAAGAAATCTTATTGTTGTGTCTCTCTCGTTGCGGTCCTTCCAGTGTAAATATAGTTATACCTTATATAAGGTAGCGCCTTGTATATACGTATATGACGAAGGAGTACGCGACTCATTGCAAAGACCCTCTCTGTGGTGAACTGGTAGATTAAGGTACCTTAACCAAGAAGTAAACATGGAAATGCGATGAAGCGACACCGTTAGCATCGCCTCTCCCCGCGAGCGGCGAACGACAGCTCTGCTTCTTTGCCTTATGCAATTAAAGCAACTATGTCGGTAGTGGTGCGGTGCAGATTACTCCGTGATATGTAACAAACAGGACGTCATGTCACCTTAATGAGGGAAACGTGTGTCGATTTGGAAGAATTTCCACCTATCAACCCTCTGCTCTTCAGCTGTCGGGCACGACATCCTCAGTCCCTAAAAGCATTCATGCCAGCATTATGTAGCAAGACGCATTGCTGGCGTGCTTCTTCATCGGCAAACAGCAGAATCCTAGTCGTCCCCAATCTTACGACTTGGGCTCTGTCTCGGTACCGTCCTCCACAATGGAGATGCGTTTTGGAAGCTCAGTTACGATCTGCTCATGTCAGGCGATCGTCTTCAAACTCCAGATGGAAGCAAAGACAAGGCAGTGATGTGTTCGCCCGCGAAGCCAAGGTCCAGGGGCTCAAGAGCCGGGCCGCCTTCAAGCTCCTCGAGGTGCGTCCGTGTGTCAGTGACTGTAGCCTCGAAATACACCTATTAACTCTTGCTTTCCCACTCAAGATGGACGCAAAATACAAAATCTTCAAGAAGGGCGCTGTAGTGGTGGATCTCGTACGTGCCGTCACCCTTGATGCCACTCTCTAAGTGCTGACATTGTGTCGTAACCTTTAAGGGCTACGCTCCCGGCTCTTGGTCCCAGGTTGCCAAAGATCGAACCGGTCCCAGCGGACTTGTGGTAGGCATAGACCTGATACCGGCTCAGCCGCCCCGTGGCGTCTCCACCATACAGGGCAACTTTTTGTCCCCGGCTGTGCGTGCTTTGGTCAAGACCTTCGTGACTGAAGGTGCTGTGAGGAAGCAGATGCAGCAAAAGTCTCGGGATGCTGCAATCCATGACAACACCGCTACTGCTGCCGCAGCCGCGGAGGCAACTGTGCCTGACGCAAGAGGTCAGAAGGAGCGTACTGCTCCAGAGGCGGACAGGGATGATGTGGTGCTCGTCGAGCAGACGAGCTATATCGATGCCGAGCGCCTGGCAGCGCGAGACACTTTTGTTGGCAGGGACCAAGTTGTAAGAGTGGAGCCAGAAGAGAAAAGAGGCATCAAGGAGGAGAGGCTGGTCGATGTGAGTCCTTCCCAAACACCACCTGCTTCTTCTGCCCTGGAACCACACTGACCACGAACTCAATTCAGGTGGTCTTGAGCGATATGTCAGCACCCTGGCCCCAGACGCATGGCTTCACCATTCGCAGCTTGAGTAACCCTTATCGCAGGATGATGAATACGAGCGGAATCACGTTCAAAGATCACGCCGGCAGCATGGTGTGTTTCTCAGATTTCCCCTTCCTGCTCTTTGTATCATCCACCCATGCCTTCCTTGCCTGATTCTAAACCCATTGAACTAGGACTTGTGTTACGCGGCTCTGTCCTTCGCAAGTGATACCCTGAAAGCGGACGGCAACTTTATCTGCAAGTTCTACCAAGGCAAAGAGGACAAGGTGTTAGAGAACAAACTCAAGAAAATCTTCAAGCGCGTATTGCGGGAGAAGCCCGAGTCATCACGGAGTGTGAGTGTTGTCCACTGTTTCCTCTTGTTTCCATCACCATTGTCCATCCGTTGTCATCCTAGGAATTCTATCGCGCGTGATCACATATTGAGGTGTCAATAAAGATTAATTAACGCACTTCTAGGAATCGAGGGAGGCCTACTTCGTAGCGTTAAGAAGAAAGGCAAACATGACACTGGACAGTATCGAGACAGGCTGAGTCACGTTACGGGAAACTTGGCAAAAGGGCTCAAGACTTCAGTCTGGGAGAATCAAGGAAAGCTTCTGTTCAGGTCATGGCTGTACAGGTAATCGTGGACAATGTACTTTGACGCTATGTGCCCAGGTAACAACACTAAGTCGCCACGCTGGCAACATACACTACTTTCTAGGCATGAGTTGAACTTCATTGGCCAGGAGTTACCTCTCGATTGTTACGTTACTAGACTTTTTTGGGATATGCCATTCTGCGCCGAAACCATGCAAAAGTGTCCCTCAAGCACACGTGGGATATTCACGAGTGCGACCGTGAGACCAGGAACTAGAACCATCCGTCGGCAAGCATAGCAAATCGTTGAGAACCCATGCCCCAAAGAACACCAACCACTCCGCGCGTCAAGGATATCAAGAAACTTAAACCTTGAAACCACGCGACCTTCTGCGACCACGAGCCTTCTCGAACTTGCGGCCCTTGGACTCCACGTAGGGTTTCTGTATTTGCGTGTCAGTGACCAGCAATTTGTCGTTGTAGCTAATGGATGGCAATTTCCTACCTTGTGCTTGTGAGGGCCGAAACCGAAGTGGCGAACCGCCTCGCGGGCGTTCTTGGGGCCGCGAAGGAGCAGAGTGTTGGCGCCAGTGGGCTTCTCAAGCGCAAGCTGGTCAAGGGTGAGAGTCTTGCCTCCGGCAGCGAGGATGCGTGCGCGGGCCGTAGCGGTGAAGCGGAGGGCAGCAACATTAAGCTGAGGAACCTCGAGGAGACGGTTGTCGTCTGTGACGGTGCCGACGATAACGACAGTCTTCTTCTCATTCCCGTTCTTGACGTTGGCGGCGATGCGGGAGAGGGACATGGGAGGGCGGTTGATGCGGCTCATAAACAGCCGGCGGAGAACGACCTTGTTGAAGGCAGAGTCGGTACGACCTATTCATCGTGAGAAATGTTAGAGTCTCCTTCACCAGACATAGACTCCTCAAACGGCGTCCACGCCACGCAGCTAGGTCTCGGAGTCAGGACTTACGGGCAAGGAAGCGGTAGAGCTTGACAAGCACCTTAAGGTATACATTGTCGCTCTTGGGAGCCTTGCGGTGCGTGTTCCGCACGTGGTGACGGTCGAGATCGATACCTGTTTAACCAAACGATGTCCATGGTCAGCCTTGTGATCTGGTATGCTCAAGTTGGCTCAGCGAGCTGGAGGGAAAGACATCGCGTAAACCCGCCGGCCATTGTTGCGATGCAACGGGCCAAAAGACGGAAGCAGCAGAAATCTCTCCCACCAGAAGCCGTAATTGCCACAGGTCGCAGAAAGATGATCATAAAGATCTCAGTCCACTCGCACACAAAGGCTCTAGAAAAGATGCCTCACGTACCCATCTTGAAGGTTGACTCTGAGATTGGCGACTGAATCTGAGTCGATGGGTGGGAAGTTGGTTGTCGGCGCTGGGCGTTGAAGTTCGAAATATCAAAGTTCGAGTCCTAGAGGGAGGGGAATTCGAGTGGATTGAATTTCTGGTGTGCGGGCGGTGGGACCTGGCAATTAGGGTCGCTCTGCTTACTAATATAACCAAGGCCATTTCTCAAGGGTGGAGTTGTAGTAGCTGGCTAGCTGCTACGATACCTTTCTGGCAGTCGATATTAAGGTACAACGGTGGGCTCCTGCTCCGACTACCACAGTAAATTTAGGAGACTCGGTAAGAGATTTTCCCCCTTGAAGATGCTGTTTTAGCCCAGCATTCTCCTCTACAGTACTGAAAAGTGAAGTAAAATTTGGATTTGCGGCTACATATTCGCTCCACACCGGCGTCCTCCTTATGGCAACCCCTATATAGCATAAGACCTACAACGTAGTAGTTGATCCTCAGGTGTCATCACGAGCTTCCGCACCCTCTCGCTCAAGGGAATTCTACGTCATGAGGACGCGAGCAATGGTAGACTCAGTACTGTCATTTCGCATATCCAGCTGTATTCCCTCGCGCCAATCGAAGCCTCGACCGCAGATGCCTTCTATGGAAAGGGAAACTGCTACCTCTAGAACCCCATTCTAGTATTGACCCATGCGTTGCGAAACTCTCTTTATCCGCCTCTCACTTCTGCAAGCCAATAAGCCAGGCTATCCTCGTGTTTCAAGGACGGGGACTACCGCTTCCCGTTACCGTAGCAAACTTTCCCATGTACCCGCTAAGGGGTTGGGTTGGCGAACATGGCGTGATGCGATACAGGCCAACCGTAGTTGACGTGATGATAAAACTCACGCTGTCATGCTCCAGAACAGCCGAATTAGTGTACTCATCGTAGCAGGGTCTCCTCTCCGGGCTTCAGGCTAACGAGAAAATCCCGCGTGACCTCAAAGCTCAACCAACTGGAGGCCATGCTGGGAGCGACCTTGAGTAGATTCGGCACGATGCCTTTGTAGAGGCCCTTGATGCCTTCTTGGGTTACTATAACCCGGACCGCATCTGGTATTGATTTGTATTGATAACCAATACCAGACATGGTATTGATCTGGAAGCGCCGTCGCAGAACGTCACTGCCAAGTGTTAGTCGCTGGACACGCCCGAGGCCGCATAAGAGGCCAGCGTACTTACAATGGATATGTGCACGTTTGCGCAACAGCCCCCGAGATAGCACCAGCGAGCAGTTTTCTCACTGCGTCCGGATTCTTTTCACCCTCAGGCGTCAAAACTTTTCGTATGTGCTCATAAGTCATGAAATTCAAGCCCACATATGGGGCGACTCCGGCCACGGTGGGAATGATGCCTCTGTACAGCGCAGCAATTCCTCCCTCTGTCTTGTACATGGTGACCATAGTTGTCCACATCCCTGGGAGCTCTCTTGGTTTTGCGAGGACAGCAAAGGAAGCCGACTGGATAGATAGCCGCGTCCGGACAATATCCAGCGGATATGTGAAGGTGACCGAGGTGATACCAGCCATCCCTCCACATGTCAAGCGTGCGAGGGGTGACAGATCTGCACCCGGATACGTCTCGAATATGTGCTGCACCACCATACAAGGTCAGCTCGGGCGCAAGGACAATCTCGAGCGCCGTCAGAGAAGATAGTGCATGGACGAACCCTTTTGTAGAAGTTGTAACTTCCGAATTGTACAGCGGAATAAGGCACGATCCTAATGCAATTTGTGCCATTTCCCCTCATGAATCCCCGCCAACCCTCTTCCCGCCACATCTTCTTCAGCGCCTTCCCGACACTAAGCTTGTACTCATCTCGGCCAGCGCTTTGGATCTGGAACAGGATCTTCAAGCGCTCTAGAGGAGAAACGACAGTTCTAGACACTGCGCCGGCCACGCCACCGGCACAGAATGCTGCAGTGAAAGGCTGAGAAATGATCTGGCGGGCTTGGTCGAACCGGGCCGGAGGGGTCGGAGAGATTGGTGAGTTCGGATCGAGGACTTCGGTTCTTGACTAGATGCGGTAGCCAGTAGTTAGCCAGGCTGCATCAGGGCTGTGTGGAGTGACAAGCAGAGACCAGGGCTCAGGGCGAGAGAGGCTTACGGCTGACATTATGAGGGATGTAGCAACACACGATAGAATGGAGGATAGGCGGTGTTGACGCGCGGAGGGAGGGAGCCAGCACAGGCGGCGAAGATGCGGGCGTCACGAGATGGGGACGGGTGGTGGTGTTGCGATGGCGTGTGCATTTAAGCATCCCCTGTTGTCGACTAGATAGGTATGAGGCTATCCGAGACCAAACTGCCACCGAGATAACGGCAGAGCGTCAGGATCGAAGTGTGGGCACTGCCAGGAGTTGGGGGTTTGCAGATTTGCTAAACGAGAGGTGTCGAGGAGGGAGTCGACATGTCGAGACCGAAGACAGATTCGGCTGATCGAATGTTAACAAGTGCTCTGCCGATCCTTGGATCTTGGTCAGGATCTCGTGGTTGGAAGGCCGAATCGATAGCGGTCACCGTTGAACAGCTCGGCAATGGGGCAAGGTTGTATGCGACAGAATTGGAGTCTGAGTCGGTACCGTGGGCGTGGCTGGTACGGCGTAAGAGTCGAGGTGAGAACACGACGAGTGGCTCGAGGATCGGATAATGAGTTACACAACGGACCGGGCCGACTAGAAGAAACGGTCAATGGGAAACACCAATGTCGTTGCAAGTTTGTAGCCTTGAGCCTTGAGCTTGGGAGCGAAGATGTGAAGCCGCAGCGTAGCGGAATGGAAGAAACAAAAGTGTGGAGTCGACGGCTTGACGTGGCTTAGAACCAAGCAGCAGTAGAGGTAGAGGTACTTTGTTAGCTCTGGTGAGCAGTCCCAAATCCCCAGGAGACGGTAGCTGATGCCGAAGCTGTTAAAAACAAAATTCATAAGATATTGCCTCGTCCTTTCCCGGTCGAGTTTTGGCTGGTTCTGTCATCTCTTTTCCCCTCGTGCGATCAGATGAAGTATGGGCTCACTACAGCTGCGTAGAAAGACTTGGGACATTTCGTGCCGAATTTGAGAATGACGGGAAGTTATATCAGATGACAGCATACAGCAAAATGTAGGCGATAGCCGCCGGCTACCTTATATCAGGTACCATATCTTGCGACGTCTACCTGCCTTCCCTTAGGTAGATATATCCGATGCCTTCAAAGTTCCTCACTTGAACGCGTCTGGTCCACAAGGAAAAAGTAACATCTAGCCCAAAAGACAGGCGATGCAAATGATGGCCCAGTTAGACTCCCCAGCTGCGGTGCATGGCTTTTTTGCCTCTATAATCTAGTACTTTAGTATCCGAATGGTGAAGTCTGGACTGCACCGTAATTCTCGTGGTGAACCTGGAAGCCATTGACATGGTCTCACCAACGAGCCCGATGTTCTGTTACTGCTTCCCCTCATCCGAGCGAGCACTGTGATTTTGGCAACGGAGCAGACCGGAGCAATTTGTCGCAGCGCGGGCGTCCAACGATCCCATGGTTCCGTCATGGCATCTTATCTCCCGTCTCCAAGACCCCTATCTACCTGTACCTTATCGGATGCAGACTCAAGGACAACCTAACTTGGAAATGGTTCTAGTGGGTCCAGCTCCTGACTGACTTCAGAAACCGTTATTCCACCGGACATTGCCCCGAGAGCGAGTTGGGTTTGCTCCATTCGGGATTGTCCAGCGTCCATCGATATGCCCAACACAGCACAAACACCAGGACCAAGATGCAACCAACCACAATGAAGCACACAGCGTTGGAAATCTCCTGTTTCAGGGGTGCGCAGGTGAGTCCTAGCCACGGCAAAAACAAAGTCACGCGTTCCTGCAGCATCGTTCTCCAAGAGATGAAGGATTAGCTCTATCATATTTTTGTGTAACTTTCCATGCCTTAGGGGCAGGAAGTCGTTCGGTCGATCAAGTTCTACAAATCGTGTTTCGCTCGAAACGTCTCGGCTCGTTGCGCGTGCTCGCCGTTGCAGCCGTGTACCCGTATACCCGTGTTCTTGTCCGTCTACGATGCAGGATATACTCGATGGCGAATCCGACCAGGCTCGACTCGACACTAGAAGAAAGAGAAAGTTGAGAAGTCTCAGCGACGGCGGTTCATGAGACCACCGCCTCTTTATCAGTAGGCCCGTGACAAAGGAAGATGGAGAACCAAGGCAATACCGGATAACAACAGTCTACTCCGAAATCGCGATTGCAGGTCACTCCACCTACTCGGCGACGTCGAGATCATCATGAGCGATGGGACTGTCGGGGGCTGCTAATATGAGGTTAGTCAAGTGCTAATGACCTAGCACAATCACCGATTCGGTTGACGTACGCTTTCGCTCATCCCCATTTGCCCCGTTCTCCCGGCGGTCCTCTCGATCGTCCTTGACGTCGCGATCGCGGTCGCGGTCGCTGTAACCACCTGGTCAGTACCAATCTAGCATCCTATTCCGTTTCAAGTGTCATACCGAGGGTCCGGGCTGCGTGAACGGTCCCGCGTATCACGTCGATCGCGGTCGTAGTCGCGGTCACGGCGATCGTCTTTGCGCGGAGAATAGTCTCTTGTGCTCCGCCTCGGACTCGGCGAGCGGCGCCGAGGAGAAGAACGGCGCGGGCGGTCCCGATCACGGTCCCGATCAGTGCGGTCGAAACGCCATGAGGCGGATGGCGGAGTACGCGCCCACTTGAGTTACCGTTTAGTCTAAAGTTTCCGTGAGAAATCTCGCCTGGGTTCCTACCTCGATCTTCAAAATATCGTCGCGGCCGATACGCTTGTTGTGCATCTCATGATACGCATCATCGGCATCGCGACGATCCTCATACTCCACAAACGCAAAGCTGAGGTATTCACGTTAGCTATCCCCATGTCAATGCCAGTCACTGAAGCGAGACGTACAGTCTGCTACTCGCAGAGCGCGGAGCGGGAATGTCGCAGCGAACAAGTCGGCCAAAGCTAGAATCATGGGTATAGTCAGTACCTCGTGCAAATCGTAGCAGAGGGATAGTGGTTGCCGCTCCGGGGGAAAGAAAAAAAAATCGATAATCGGATGAAAGGCCGCCACATCTAGTGTTCGCGTGGCCCGGTGAATCAGGTAAGATGCGCCTCGCCGGCCGACCGCTCGATCGAAGGGGAGGAGGCGTTAATGCCGGTATATGTCACGAAGGATTGCTCGAACGGATCACGAAGGTGGCGATACATGATGGAAGCCGACCGGCGCATATTGGTAGAGACAGTGAGAGACGAAGCGCAACGGCGTAGGAGGGCGAGGAAATATCGGAGGGGAGCGGGGACGGGTTAGGAGGAGGACGACGAGGAGGACGAGGGAGGAAACTATATCGAAGCTCGCATCGCACTCGAAGTCGACGATCGAGTTCTATCGACGTGGTGTTAGAACATACCGCTCGAACTCGTACGCGAGGTCTCGCGCGCGTGTGCCGTGGCTAAAGCCAGTCACATAGAGGGTGGTGCCGCCACGAGACATTACGACAATGGCAGGTGGTGATAAGTCGCTCTTCGTCGACGGATTGGTTGAGAAAGCTTGACGCTGATTTCGAGGGACAAAGTCGTCCGGAACAGATGATTGACGGGGCAAAAAAAAAAGCGTGTCTCCTCGGAGACGTATTGAACTTGCAACGGTTTGTAAATATGGTGTTGTAAGGCTTGACACAGGCAACTCTGATAATGGTAATGAAGAACACCTGGGAATCACTCAACTGAGATGCAGATGCGGTTGTATGGAAAGGAAGGTGAAGCTCGTCGAAAAGTTTCCGAAGGGAAGGTGGCACAGGTCGAACGTGAGACAGAAGCAAGCAGCGCCCGGGCAGTGTCCTGATTGGCTGTAGACTCTTACTATGATATTGGCATCGGGTGGGTGTCTACCTTATTTGGAAGTGGAGTCCACCCTGACACAGTCGGGAACACGGACCTTTGCACGGTGCCTTGCGTCAATCTTCAAGACTTCCAGGTTGGCACTGCGCTCACGTCTGAACCTTCCAGGTCTCAAAGGTCGTCTGTCGCGAGCGAGGTTTTTGCAGGATTGTGAAAGCGTCTTAACCTATCAAGCACCAACGGTAGCCAAGGGAGTCACAATCGATAGCCGCGGTGTCATCCAACATGGCCGGAGACAAAATCCCTTCGATCTATGCCCTGGACAAGCCAGAGAAATTGGACGATCTGCTGAAGCAGGACCGAGGAGAGGACTGCCTACCATGCAGGATTGTGGGTGCGTAACTGTCACTACCTTTGAGCAACTCGAAAGCACGGCCGGATCCAGGGATTTTCTTTCTTTCTTTCTTTTTTCATATGCTGACTCAAGGTCTAGGTAGCGGAGCGTTCCTGGGGCTCGCTGCTTACAGTTACCTCTCGGGCACATCTCAACTGGAGAGAAACAAGGCCCAGATCATAGCCAAGAGGTCCATGTTTGGCATGAGGAGCCGGAAACTCGGCATCACCGGTATCTCGCTTGGTCTGGCCTGGTTGGGTATATGGAGATTTGTAAAATAACCTGCCAGCACGTGCGACCTTCACCCTCGTTCCTTCCGGCTCGACACAGGATCAACGCGGAAGGCTGAGCTCACAGACCGGAGATCCTGTAGTCATCGATTCCAAAGCTCGGAATGCTTGGAATCATGCTGTCCAGCGAACTCTTATATCGTCGCCGCGCCGTAGCAGGACTGCTTGTCTTCACATATGAATATGGAAGTACTGCGGCCTGAATGCATACGCGCGAGGGTAGAGCCGTACATTACGCCGCTATTCTAATGGTCTGTCACATATACAAACCCAGACCGGAGGACTTTATGAGTATCTGTGTACAAGCATTTGACCTCGAGGTCCTTGTCTGGTGATAAGTGGTTAGCCGATGCGTCTGGCATTGCGGCTTGGTTCAGATTTCAGGACGAGGTGATGATGTGTGTACACTAGAACATTTGACTTCCTTAATGTTAAGAGGTGAAACATACTCGCCGACAATGTGACAATTACATGATTTGTGATCAGAGAGGCATTGGATCCTCGAAGATGACTAAAGTAGAGTGGCTTTGACTTAGAGTGGCTTGTTCACAGCTTACAAGGTGATTTGCCTTCACAAAAATTACCGGTGATGGTCCTAGGGATATCGACCTATGCAATGCCAAATCCTAAGCACCGCAACCCGCTCGCTGGTCACATACGTTAGGTACCTTAAGGTAACGTAAGGCAGGTACAAAACGGGTGGCAAGCACTACCCCTTGAGGTCCAATTGTCGAAAGACTGGAAGACTACCTTATATAAACACAATGCGCCACGATACTAGTACAAATCCTTGGCCCAACCACCTACGGTCAAAAGAACGCCGCGGAACGGCGACTTGATCTCAGGTTGACCGTCACATCTGCTAATGCTGCAATCATTCGCTTCAGTCTCTTGCATTGTCAACCCACCCAGCCGCTAACTCATAGCAGCTTCTCAACCTCGTCTGCCTGTCGATGCACACCCTTCACTACGCCATCGCTGTTCAGGCAGCCACTCGTAGACGAAGAAGCTGCTTGAGCTCGAGTTCGTAGATCGTACTCCCGTGCCACTGTCCTTTCCGCTTCCTCCAGTACAGTCCTGTGCCACGAATCGAGTTGGTGCTTCTCAATGTACGCTCGCAATCTCGAGTCTTCCCATTTCATGGCGTCGACAAGCTTGTTGCGGAAATTCTCGTCCATGTCGTTGAAACGACGGTCAACATGGTTTGTGAATACGCCAACCACTTCGGATGGTTTTAGAACCGGGTAAAATGACTCGTCCGATTTGTCTGATGCAGAGAAAAAGGAATTAGTTGCTGCAGTGACGGCCAAAATGACAGTCTCACTGGGGCCGGTAGACTTACGATGCGCTGCAATGGCAAACATAGCCGAATAAGCTGCGGTCGCTCCGACGGCCTCGAGCTGGTCTATGTCTGCCTTATTGTTCGTTTCGTTCACCTGTTTCCAGTCATCGCGGAGATAGCAACGTCGCCAGATGAGGCGCTCCGCATTCCTCCGGTCCTCGCCCTTAAGCCCCCATGTGGCGACTCGCAACGCGAGATAGAATTGGTCCCCAATCTCATCGACATGTTCAGGCTTGAGATACGATAAGGTAAGAAGGTCGATCAAACTGAAGGCATCGAGTGCCTCATGTTTGATAAGACGGAACATTGCATCTTCGAAAATGTCCGCGAGCACCTTCTGCTTTTTCGGAATCAAGCCACCATGGGCTTTCAAAGCGAGCTCTACCTCGGCGTTCTCATCGATAGCGAGAGTGATCGATGGCAGGATCTGTTTGTAGAGGCAATCTTGGACTTTGATGATGTCCAACTCCCGGTTGACCCTCTCAAGACTGCTTGTGGTCTTCGATTCACGGTCATCCGCGCCGTTGCTGACGCTGCCTTGCGTCACAAGCGTCTCCTCCTCGGCCAAGAGTGCCAGTTTGCCTAGGCTCAGTTCGATCTTCTTGTTCCACACCTGCTGCTCACGGGTGAGGCCGAGATCTAGCAGCGTGTCCGCGGCACGGTCAATGTCGTTTTCCCGCTCAATATCATTGATCCATGATATCTTGGCAAGCTCCGGCTTCGTCCGCAGGAACTCGGTCGCATAACCCCTCCTATCGTAAGGGAAGTCTAATACAGCCTGTATACCACTGGTTTCCAGCAAGACTTCGTACGCCGGAAAGGCAAAGTCCTGGCCATATTTGTCAAAGAGGTTGCCAATCTGTTCTTCTGTGGCTGCAACCTCCGAATGAGCTTCGTTTGTAGGAATTGCCCTGGTCGTGGCCTGCTGTCTGGTGTCGTGGACATGCTCGACTAAGAGTCTGGCCATTGCATCAAAGGACTTGTTCTCCTCGGCCAGTTCAACAGCCTCACGCCAAAGCCCATAGTCTTTCAGCTTCAAGACTTTAATGTATGAGTCGCTCTTGTGCGCGTCACTGCATACTTTGCCGTAGCCCCTGATCTGGTCGTCGCCGCTCGATTCGGCCCATCGGGCGTATTGTTGTAGCGAGGTGAGGTAAGCGTTCGTTAGAGCCGGTAGTTGTCCGCGCACAGACTCTAGAAGCGAAGGGTCCACGTCTTCGCCCGAATCCTGGAGATAGAACTGATCCAGCCACGTGTAGCAGAACTCCACCAACCGCTTCAGATTGTTGGTTATGAAGTGCGTCGCATTCCAAGGTTCGGGAATGCCAGCGCCAGCAGACCACGACTTAACACCGTATATGGGCGAGTGCTTCTCGCGGTAACGAAGTGCTTCGGTCAGCGCAAGGTTACTGATTGTGACAGCTTCATAGATCAAGCGGGTGATGCCGGCATTGTCGGTAAGGCGTTCTGTATATGCGTACTTGATTATTTGGTATCCCCAAGCCACAAAGATATCGAGCCGCCAGACATCGTGAATAAACCAATGTCGAACTGGGTCTACCTCACCGATGGCTGGATTGGGCTCCGTCTTTTGCTGCTCATTGATGTAGACTGCTGTCTCCGATACAACAGTCTTCTTGTCTCCATCAGGCCGCTGAGTGAGAAACTTCTCATGCTGTTTCCAGATCAGAGTAGCCACGGTCATCTTCTCGGCGTTCCAGAGAAGTAACCAGCGCGACCGCTGATCGACATCCACCTTCAGAACGTTCAGATGTGATATCAACTTCTCTAGGTAGTTGAGACGAGTTCGCATGTTACTCTCCAATGAGGCAGGTAGATTCGTGATGAAGGGTGTTTTGGAGCTCACAATCTCATGGCTTAGTTGGACTGCTGCGTCGCCAATCTCCTTGTTGGAAAATAGTAGATTTCTCCGGCCTTCGAATACCAAGGGGTTGTCATCCTTGATGCCGAAGAAAACCGCTTGCTCAAGTTTACTTTTTGCGGTCACAGCTGGGGGTTTGTCGCTGACGAATCGATCAATGTCAGCAATAGCCAGGCGAACAACTCCGACACCTCGAACCAGAAGCACAGTCGTGGGGTTCTTCGTCTTGTGCCTATGGGCACGTAACTCATCAGAAGTGTAAGTGCTGGGCAATGGTTCCTCCATGCCAGATCCCACAATCTCCAGCACATCTTCATCACGGAAGTCGACGACGTCCTCGAATGTGGCTGGAAATACGCGACTTTCCTCCTGCAGTTGGGACTCTGGGGAGTCCGGCGGCGAAGCCAGTGAAGTGACGACTACAGCACGATCGAACACAACGAAGGCAACCAGAGCAGGCCTCGGTAGGTAGATTCGAGGCCTGACCGGCGCCATAGTCCTGATGGGTGTGCTGTACGATGTGAGTGGTCGCACCATACCGATCTCGAACGCTCCAGTCGAGAGAACAACCTCAACGAGAGAATATTGCTGATTACGCCTGCCTCCGAATGATACCAAGAGTAATAGATGCTGCAGAGAGTCGTCTTCGGAGGATAGAGCATCGCTGAGCCTGCTCATGTCTCGATATCTCTTGTCCACGCCACGGGGCACGAACGCGAAATCGATCACCTCGAACACATCCGCTGGTGTTTGTGCACCTGTCTTCTCGGCTGCTTCAACTAGGGACTCGCGGATATCGACTTCTGCAAAGGCTTCATGATGTCCTCCGCGATGCAGCCGCCATGCATGCAGTTTCCCTTTCGACGTTGCTGCAACTATTGTCCGTTCTCCAACCTTGGCGCCGTGACTTGCATGTACCGCCGCTAGGTCGCCTCTCAAGGATGAGGTGCTAAGGGCATGACGTAGACTCCCAAGGAAACCACCACCGGAACCGCCAAGTCCACTTCGAAGGAACTGAACGGAGATGGCTGGTCGGCCCTGGCTGTCCCTGACGCTCATATACGCTAGTCGACCAGTGCTGAAAGCGAGCACAAAGCCAGCGGATTCAGCGTTGACGAGTTGTACCACGTATTCTCCCGAGGACATGCCGTGAATAGCGTCCTCCACACCCGTTCGTTGTTGGCGAATGAAGTCGAGAGTTGCAGCACTGGAGATAGACTCCCAGTACGCGATCTTGCCGCTGACCGGCATCACAACGAGTAGTCCAGGCTCTTCGGACGATGCGGATGGGGATACAAGGGTGCCTAGTGGTAGAGGGTCGGATGCATGCTTTGAGGGATAGGGCAATGCAAACGTGAACGTTTCGGGGGACGGTGTCGTCGAGGTATACGGCCAAACAATGGCGTGTGTATGGGTGAGTGTAAGTGCATATCCGTTGGATGAGAAGATTGCGCCATGCTGTTTGTCTGCAGACCGGTCAGTAAGGCCATCGCGTCGCAAGTACACACTCCAAGACGTACTCTGTGAATCTGCCCGAATACGATCAGGCAGAGCTGGAAGCTTGCTAACCGTATATGCCGTGTTCGTTGTCTGCATTTGGAGTCAGTCCGTCCTCGGTATCATGACAGAGGCATTGTCTTGGGATACCCAATAAGAACATACCAATACTACGCTCCCGTCTCCCTTGCTCACCCTCTCCCCAGCTTTTGGCTTCTTGGAACGGACGCTCAGCTCCTTACGAGCAGGTGTGCGGTTGTCAAACCCGTCGCGTTTCATTCCCAGAATGTCGAGTTTGTCAGACTTGACATCGAACATCTCCGGTGGCGCCTCTGGGTTGACGAAGGTGGTCTCGGAAAGAGGAACTCGTTGTCGTTTGGCTTTTGGCTGCTGGACTAAGCTGTCGGAGCTCACGGGTCGCTGCCGTCGCCGACTGCTACGCGTACCCTTGGCAGGGCCGCTCTCGTGCACTGCGGGCGAGAACATGGCCGCGACGTGGATGAGGTTTGCGGTGATGGTGAGCAGGAGAATACGGCGAGCGGCGAGCTGATCTTAGAGGTAATCGCAATCGGAACGGTGGTGAGGATGAGGTAGGGAGGTAGCTTTAGATGCGTTTTCTCTGGCACGCAATCAAATACATGGCCAAGTCTCGAGAAACCAGAGATGCACACACCGCCAAGATGCGGGAAGTCGAGATAGAAAGATGGATGGGAAGAAGTGAGTTAATACCTCGTTTTTTCCCCTGCTTGCCAAAGCAGCGGAAGGCGGAAGTCGAGATGCTGCGGCCTTGAATTAATTGGATCTTGTTGACGCTCGAAAAGTCTACAGGGTTCACCACGGTACCTTGTGAGGTTACATACCTTAGTACCTTATGCAGCTTGTTACTTGGTCTGTGCTCCAACAACAAGAGATCAACACTGCGCAGCGTTGCTTGTTGAAGTATACTGTATTGCGCTAAGGCTGGATTGAGCTTCGCAACGCCAACAATTAAGTCGACAACGCAACGACAACTCATCCATCCAAGGTTCACGCATGTACACGCATGTACAAGATTTGGTCAAGTCTCCCATCACTGGAATTGCCGCAAGCGTCTAAATCTCCGTGTCGGCGAGGAGACGAATGCTTGACTTCCGTGCCATCGCCTCCCATATTCAAAAAATTGGTGAAGGCACTCACTAGCTATCTTCCTACTACGACCTACCTACGATCTAGAAGTGCTTAATGATATCATCGAGCTCGAGGGAAAAACCCTTCAAGCGGCAACACAATCTCACCAGAGCTCCTGCGGCAACTCATCGTGAAGGTTGGATGCAAACGGTTGACATGCCATTCATTGTTCGATCAAAGAATGATAGTCACACAAAGATGTGTGCGCCCGAGAGGCAGCAAACTTAGGCAAGTATAGCTTCCATTTCACATGAATTTGCTGGACGGCCCCAATGCGACGATATGTTGACACCGACAAAGAATGCGTTCGGCGCACTAAGAACCTGCTACTAAGAGTGACTTTGTGGGTGGCCCGATTAGCTATACCGCGTGTATGTAACTTGCAGGTACGCTCTTTATCACGCCTCCTTTCTCTACCTCAGCCCAGCCGTCTCCAGGGTCGTCCTTTATCAAGACAAAGCGCTCCCCCTCGGCCATGCTATGCTCTGCCTCGCTCTGAGCTGTATACTCATAGAGAGCTTCAACGTATTTGAGCTTCTTAGCACCTCGTCTCGGCGCCACTGCTGGTCCCCTCTTCTTCACAGACGGAGCAGCTGTGCCTATCGAGGATCCGCTGTTGGAATATGTTGAAGCCGGCCGTGTCGACTGGCCCGTGTTCTGAGGAGCCAAAGGTGCCAGTGGGGAAAGTTCCAAGTATGCGGTCGGCACAAGACCCTCTTTATATCCCGCTCTTACTTTGATCCAGCCGCTTCCGTCTGGACAGCAGAGTCAGTCAACAATAATGATGAGACGGCAGAGGGTTAGTCTAGTAACTTACTGTCCGGCTCCAACACAACTACCTCCCGTCCTTCGGGAACGCTGAGCTCGCCGTCCCCGCCGGCTTCGAAAGCATAGAGGACCTTTGCCTTTTGCTCTGGTCCAGGTGTCGTCCCTGCGCCGTTGGGCGTACTTCCTGGAAGCTCACTTATATACGTGGACGGCGGCGGCGCGACCACACGATTCTTCCGGGGAGCACCGGACGTTACGGTGCTAGTCGGGCGCGTGCTGGATGGTTCAGACGGCGCTGCCTCCTCGGTCGGAGACATTGGTCCAGATATTGATCTCTGAGCGCTGGCCGCGTAGCCAGAACTCAACGAGTTCATGGTATTTTCGCGGCTCAAGGCAGGAAGCTCAGACACAGAGTCTTGCGGATTGGCGCTCGGTTTTAACAGAGCGTTTGCAGCTGCTTGCCTTTCTTGCTTCAACTTTTTGCGCTCTTCTTTCGTCTGTTCTCCTGGGCACTCGGCGGGCACCTTCATTTCGCATTTACTATGGCAGGTGTAGCCGCAATCCCGACAGTCGAACCCCTTAGCCGACAGTCCCCAGATTCTCTCTCCGCACAGGTCGCAGTTTGTCGGTATCTTGAAAGTTTGGGACTTGAAATTGTGGTTCTTTGCCCCAAGAGTAACGTCACCGACCGCGGCCGTAATGGTAGATGTTTCCACCTCAGCGGTGAGTCTCTGACGCTCAACCTGATGCAGATCCTCTTGCATGGCGAAGATCTGCGAGACAACAGCCACCTCGTCCTTCTTTTCTGTGCCATCACGAATCCTTTGCTTCACACGCTTGACGGCTTCTACCTCCCGCCGCTTTTTGTCCACTTCCCTGCGAAGTTCCCCAAGCTGTCCCTTGGATTTGTTCAACACGTTTCGCAGATATATCTTAGCTGTTTCATCAACCACCATTGAATCGTCGTCGTGCCAAACGGGGCTCGGTTCGAAAACCTTGTCCGGCGGTTCCTGCCACCCACCCATATTGTGACGAATATACATCATTGAGTCGAGGTGAGGTAAATTTCTGCTGATCTCCTGCGTACAGCGGTCCACGAGGCCGGAGCTTTGCTGCAGCATGCCCGCCTCGAGCTGCGCAGCAAGCGACCATAGTCCGTTGAGTTTGAGCGTGCGGAATTCGGAGAGATCCTGCAAGCTATCCATGAGCTCCGGCACATATTCATGGTAGTATTTTTCCTTCTGCTTGTTTGTGACGTTGATGGCAATCAGGTAGGTGTTTTTGACGTTGTTCATCTCATGCATCTGCTGCTGAAAAGCGCTTTGTGACTTGGCCTTGTCGAATGACGATTCGGCCTTCTTGCGCTTGCTTTCCACTTCCTGGCATACGGCGTCATATTTCGCCTTGACTTTGCGAAGGTCAGAATACGAGGTGTCCCTCTCTTTCTCCAGCTTCTCAGCGTAGTCGGAATGTCGCTTCCGGAGCTCCTCGAATCGTAGAGCAACATGTCTTAAGGGCTCAGCAACCTTGTTGATCAGGTCGTTGCCGTAGCGCTCGTGTTCGTCGGCACGGCCTTCTAGAGTCGTAAGCTGCGTAGTCCATGTCGTTAGGGACGCGCTATGTGAGGGATAGGCGTGTCAGTCTCGTGGGGGTCCTGTTGTTGAGCATGGGGAGGGGGGTCCGAGCAAGTCTCACCTCTCGAGAGAGCCCGGAGTCATTGTCGGCGTATCGCCTACGCTCAAGGTCGCCGATTTCTTGGCCTTCTTCTCGAAGTACTTCTTCGCCAGAGCACTAAGCTTGGCGCTGTATTCCTTTTCGATGACACTCCGCTCGCGATAAAAAGATTGTATATCCTCGAGCCATGCGATGCCGCTGGCTACCCAGGCGTTGGCAGGTTTGAAGCCATCCTGTAGAGCCGGCCGGGTTAGCAGAGCCACCGAGAGCCATGGGGGTAGTAGAGTATACGTTGACACGGATTGATTACCTTGAGTTCTGCGCCAAAGGTCGGCGCAACGTCAGCCGAAGCCATGATCAGACCTCAAGAAGCTCGACAGAATGGCCTATCGCGAGGTGCAGTCCTCAGGGAGTGACCATGCAGGATAGCTGAACCGGATTAACATTCGAACAGGACGGTCCCAGTAAGCAGATGTACCAGCTTGGATCGAACCACGCGTAACGGTGCTCGTCTGTGCGAGGATGTATGTAAGGTAAGGTATGTACGGGCAGTGATAGCAGGCCGAACACGGGACGGCCACTGCAAACCGGCGCTACCAGAAGTAAGACAGAAGGGACCTCCAGTAGCGCAGTACTGTGGTGTGGCCCTGTTTGCTCAAGCACCTTGAGGTAGACCCGCTGATCCAGGGCGCCTTGCTTCCAACAGTTCTGCAGGTGCGGCTATCGTTACGGTACCCCTCATCTCTGTAGCAAATTCAAGACTTCTACAAGAACCTGTGCAAAGTACACAGGTAGACTGTACCGTGTACCTTAGCTAAGGTAATAATGCAGGTGGACCCTGAGATGGTCCAAGGCTCTACATTAAGGTACCGTACTGTGGTAAAGGCATTCTTTTCCAGTTGCCAGGCGTCGCTCCTTCCAGCTCCTTCCAACGCCACTCCGCCGATCCATCAAGAAGAGCCTCTCCTCACATCAAGTTTTTCAGGCTCATCTTTCTCAGCATTCACCGGGGCAGGAAATAAGGTGGACTACACGTAGAGGCGGACAATTGCACGGAGTACGAAGTACCTTACCTCTTAAGTCGAGACTTGTCAGCTCTGAATTTTGTCGAGGAAAGTGGAAGGTAAGGTAAGGTACGTGTACTGTACCTTAGGTATACTCCCGACCCTGGAAACATGGGGCCTTAAATTTTGATGGCAGCTGCAAAGCGTTTACCCCACCATTCCCCGCCAAGAGGATCAAATGCCAGAGGTACCTACCCACCTTAGTAAAGCACTGCAACAGCAAGGTACTACTCGATATTCGCAACTTTCCATCAAAAGCCCCGAAGTTCAACAAGTCAGGTCGAATCTTGCCCTTCCTTCCTGGTATCAAGCCAGATCTTTGAGGTTAGCACAAGCATCTTCTCGAATTGGAATCTCGATCTGAAGCGGCCCAACTCTCTTCCACTCTCCCAAACGCGTATTTCCGTCGAAAGCTTGGACCTTTTTGTCAGTCTGTCGACCTTTCCTCAAAGGTTCCTTTATACCTTACCTACCTACCTCACCTTACCTTAGGTACCCCGCGAAATCCCACCGCGTTTCGTCGACTTTCCCTCCTGCCGTCGTGTCTCCGTTCGTCATCCCAACCTCTCAATACACGTCGAATCACTGGTTTCCAAGCCTTTCTGATAGCCTCGACGGCGATATCTCCCTCAATCTTGCAACACATACCTCACATCACAAAACATGTCGGCCCTTGCCGATCGTGTAACCTTGCCCGCGACTGCTGAGCCCATAGGCGATTCCAGCGGCGAAGTGGCCACAGCACAGGTTCCCGTCGATAGCACCAACGGCTCTGGTTTGATAGAATCCAACTATGACGTTGAAGTGAAACTGGGCGACCTTCAGAATGACGCCGAGAGCCCCCTGTACTCTGTTACCAGCTTTGAGCAGCTGGGCCTTCCCAAGGAGATTCATGACGGTCTGCTGGCCATGAACTACAAGAAGCCTTCCAAGATCCAAGAGAAGGCGCTCCCTCTAATGCTTGCGAACCCGCCCCAGAATATGATCGCCCAGTCTCAGTCAGGCACTGGCAAGACCGGTGCGTTTGTCCTGACTGTACTGTCGCGCATCGACCTGAAGAAGCCTACCCAACCACAGGCTCTCGTTCTGGCTCCTAGTCGCGAGCTTGCCCGACAGATTCAGAGTGTCATCCAGTCAATAGGCCAGTTCTGCACAGATCTTATCGTCGAAGCCGCTATACCCGGCAACGTTTCTCGGGAGACGGGCGTCAAGGCGAGCGCGGTGGTAGGCACTCCGGGGACGGTCATGGATCTTATCAGACGTCGGCAGTTCGATGTGTCGCAGCTGAAGCTTCTGGTCATTGACGAAGCCGATAACATGCTTGACCAGCAAGGTCTGGGTGACCAGTGCGTCCGCGTGAAGAGGTAAGTTCAGCCTATCGCCGCTCAGGATGCCAGCGAATGACGGAAAGGGACTCTAACACTGGCAACCAGCATGCTTCCCAAGAATATCCAGATCCTCCTCTTCTCCGCCACCTTCCCCGAGAAGGTCATGACGTATGCCGAGCGGTTTGCGCCTAATGCTCATCAGATGAAGCTGCGTCAGCAAGAGCTCACCGTGAAGGGTATATCGCAGATGTATATGGATTGCCCGGACGAGAACAAGAAGTACGATGTTCTCTGCAAGCTTTACGGTCTGATGACTATCGGCTCCTCTGTCATATTCGTCAGGGTATGTTTTCACGCCTCACAATGTTTTATATCCGTTTCTCTCAGGCTAATTCTCTCTCTACTCAGACGCGCGAAAGCGCAAATGAGATTCAACGACGCATGGAGGCAGATGGACACAAGGTGTCGGCCCTCCACGGTGCCTTCGAGGGTGCCAACCGTGATGCTCTACTAGATGACTTTCGCTCGGGGAGGTCGAAAGTCCTCATCACTACCAACGTCCTGGCTCGAGGCATCGACGTATCTAGCGTCTCGATGGTCATCAACTACGATATTCCCATGAAGGGCCCGGGTGACCGAGAGCCTGACGCCGAGACGTACCTCCACCGGATCGGCCGTACAGGACGATTTGGACGAGTCGGTGTCAGCATCAGTTTCGTCTACGATCGCAAAAGCTTTGACGCACTCTCTCAGATCGCCAACTATTATGGAATTGATCTCATCCAGCTTAGCCCAGACGATTGGGATGTCACAGAGAAGAAGGTGAAGGAGGTCATCAAGTCGTCTCGGGCCAAGCCCGAGTATGCACCTAGTGCAATTAAGAATTAAGGGACTCGCTGCCGCGAAACCTTGCTGGCCTGGTGGGCTTGTGTGCTCCGTTTGAGAGGTAGGCCACGGGAGGTTTCAACCGACTTGTGCTGGTGTAGTCGAGAGCTCGGAGTTGTTGTCGGTCATGATTACGATTTGACATTCGCCGGAGTAAGGTGGCATTTGTTCTTGATCGTTTCTCGCTCGTCCATAGACGTCGGGGTGAATATCCCTGGTCAAGGGTCGGAAAAAGTTATGACTGTGGAACGGAGCTAGGATGTAGATACCAACAATTTCACTGGCGCACGATCTGCCCGACCAAGCTAGCCATATTGGCGCCCTTGTTGCCTCTCTCAAGGGGTCTCATTGTGATATCTGATGTTTCTGAAGACTAGTTTATTAGACATGCGTACCCGAAGCCCCAGGTGATTACACGTTTACACCGGTGGTATCGATTAATGCGAAGGTGTTACACCTTAGCCGCCACCTTTCAGGAGGAACATTTCACAACCCCATTTCCCAATCAGAGAACAGAGAGCAAACGCAAATGACTGAACCAGCACACTTGATATGACGTCAAGATGGAAAGGTGATTCTTCATTACTGGGACGCGACGGTTCCATGTCTTCACGTGTATTGTGTTCGCCGTCATCCCCCGTCCAGGTCACTGCACTAACATGTCTTGCGTGTACTATAATCCCCTTGATCCTTCGACAGGCGCAGACGTCATCCCGCCGCCAACACCGAAGGCTTTGGCTGGCCCAACCGTCGACCAGCCTTGGCGCCGAACATCAGACTCCACCTTAAGTCTGAACTAAGCCTAGACTAGAGCATAGAGTCTAGTGCGTGCCCATTTTTAGGCGCCGGCGAAGTATGTAAGCGCGTAGAGATTGGAAACAACTGCTCCTGAGCCATTCATCTGCAGGAAGGCTCGGTTCCTGCATCGACACTTTATTTACAACAAGCACCTCGTTGGCCCCTCTGATGTTTCAGCGGTTTATTGGGTACATGCTACATACAAGTCTCTCTCGTCAGGCGTGTCTTACACTGGCAATTCGAACCAGTTTCCAGGCCCGGTACCTCTACGTGTACTTCCCTTAAATACCGTTTTCGGTTGCCTACCTACTCGAGTCGCCGGCAGTGGCCAACTGTACCCCTAGCCTCGACCCCATCCTGAAGCGGCTTCGTCTCTGAGACTCCCCTTGATGCTTCGTTCCAACCGGTCTGTGTAGACTCTGGTTAATTCAAGCTCTCCTCGGTGCCGCATGCACAGCATTGGCAGGGAAGTTGCCCGTTCTCTCTCTCTCTCTCTCACTCTCTCTCTCTCTCTCTCTGTTGATCGCTTTTGAGGTGTGTCAGAGGTGTAGTTCCCTCCCACTGTCAAAATTCTAGCCTGACATATAAGCATCGGGCATGCCGTTCCAAGTTAAGCGCTTCATGGACATGGCAACGGGCAGTACGATGGGCTACGCGATAGGCCGGCTTCCCGCCCAACCTTGTATCTTTTGACTTCTTCCTTTGCGTTCTCTGCTCTTTTATAAGCATCTATTCCCAAGCCTGGCCTCCTTCCCGGCCCCTTGGCTGTAACACCTTTCAGACTAAGGTAGTTCTCATTTTCTCCCTTTTGTCTGTTCTGTTTTCTCATGGGCGTAGCTGTTCGGTCGGTAGCCTCCTTCCACATGGTTTTTTTCCTTGCGATATGAGCACGGGTTCTTTTCGTTGCGTCACCGGGTTTCATATCAATCATTGTGGGAGATGCCGGTCGTCTCTCCTAATACTAAGTCCTATCTCATTACTAGGTACGTCTATTTGTCGTTTGTTCGTCTTCGTCCTGCTTCTGATCCAAAGCTTCTTTGTCTTGTTCATGTTTTGTTGGCCTGGAAGCCCTTGGTTGAGGAAAATCAAACCGAACTGAGGAGACTCAAGGGTTTCCAAGGCTGTCACAGTCGATGTATGGGAGATGTTGCCAGACTCGCCGCTTTCTTGGCCGACAATCAACCTCATCTAGGACACTCTTGCTTATCCATTAACCTGCTAGGGTTCTTGTCTTAGAATGGCATCCAAGCCACTCATAGGTTTCGCAATATGGGCCCTAGCAGCTATGTGCGCCAGAGCCGCCGCGTCCATCCATCAGAGCGATATAACAGACTTCGTCCCTTCGTGCGCTCTCGACTGCTTCCAATCTTTCGTGTCGAACAATTATAACACAGCCGGTTGCGGGACCCCCCTATCTTTGTCATGTCTATGTCAGAAAACTGGGACATCTGGTTTTACGGTTGGAGAAGGGGCCGTGCAATGTCTCGTTGCAGAGATCAATCGGAACTCGTGTCAGGGAGGTGATGCATCTCGTAAGTGAACCTATCTAAGAGTCAAGCTCAAGCACCACTATTGTGACTGACGGAGTGGCAGAGCAAGCAATCTCGAGGGCGTACGCCATGTGCTCAGGCGTTCAGAATGCGGCGCCTGAGACTCATGCGACGATTGTTGCAACCCTGGTGGTCCCATCGGGAACTGGGCCCGTTCAAGTCCCTGGAGGTGGTACAACAACCGTCGTCTCGTTGCCATCGACAACGCCGGTATCTGCCCCAAATGCTGTCAGCATAACGCCCCTCGTAACAATGAGCTCGGCATCCTCACCAGCGTTTCCATCGACAAGCACAACATCCAGTCCAGCACCGACAGCGGTAGGCGCTGGCGGTGGCCCTTCGCTGAACACAGCTCAAATAGCGGGTATTTCTGTCGGTATTGCCGCAACATTGGGATTTGCTATTGGGCTCATATTCCTTGCCAGGTGTGTTCGAAAGAGGAACTTTGGTGACCAGGAGTCAATTCTGTTCAACCCAAAGAGAGAGTCAAAGGGTTTCGGGATGCTCAAGAGCAACCAGAATAGTCCCCGTACCCTCCAGATCTCTGCTCCAATCCATACGGCGCCTACTGATATGGAGTTCAGAAGGCCGGGCGATTCCCAGAGGCAGAGGAGAGAGACTATAGGCCTTGCACTGTCGCCCCCCCGGAGTGCCGTAGTCACGGCTCAAGACTCTCGAGTTGGAAGTCCGGTGCATATAGAGCAGCCTGCCAAAACCTACATTCCCTACACACCGGGCGGACAGGGTCTTCTAAAACCAGCTTTGACAGTTACCATTCCCCAGAATTCAGGACAGACGCAAAAGGAAGCCCGGAACTGGCAGTCTAGCCGGGATAGCGTAGTGACCGAGTTTCAGGAGGATGGAGAGGGTGAGAGCGTCGGAGGATCGAACATATGGCGACCACCACCGACTGACCCACTATCGACAACGACGTATTATGTCGCTGACAAATGGGGCAACTGGGTTTTGAGTAACAAAGACAGGAAGTCGAACGTGGCCGAGCTCTCAAGTCCCGTGAACAGGACGAAGGCTGAGCGGGCTATGGACGCAGCGCCAGAATCTCCTGTTGACAAGGTGACGCCGACAAAAAGAGAGGTCCAATTGTCCAAGCCCGGATCAGCGCCAAAAAAAGGTTCTGCGGCCAGACTTGGCCCACCTATCGAGTTCAAGGACGGATTACAGGCCGCTAGGTCGTCCAGCGTCTATTCGAATTTCAGCCTACCCCAGTCTGTCGCTCCCAGTTCTGTGAACCATGTCCCTTTGCATCATTTCCCGGGGACATCTCTCACCGCCGCGCAGCAGAATAGTACCGTGGGAACGAAGGGGCAGGAGGCGGGTAGGAGACGAAAGTCGAGAGGCGGGATCACACAGAACAAACGAAGGTCTCAGGACTCTGCAACGACTATTGCG
Organism: Coniochaeta sp. PMI_546; assembly: GCA_021432605.1. Taxonomy (NCBI): domain Eukaryota; kingdom Fungi; phylum Ascomycota; class Sordariomycetes; order Coniochaetales; family Coniochaetaceae; genus Coniochaeta; species Coniochaeta sp. PMI_546. Next base: position 2,277,848 of record MU271150.1, on the reverse strand, counting down.
TCGTCTGTCGCTGAGGTGGATGGAGAAGGCGATGCCATTGAAGACAAGCCGCAAGACGGCTTGTCTCCAGTAGTCGAATCACCTCACACACCCATTTCATCAGGAAGATCTCCAGTTACGTACCCAAAACTTCCGGGTGCAAGTCGAGATGCTCTAGATCAGCGCACGCAACAGGAACACAAGCTGCTACCGACGCCGCCGAAGGCGCTGCAACCAACGCTGACGCTCTTCCCGCGACCTGCGAGGAATGAACTCCTCGTTCCGCCGCCACTCAATCCGCTGCGGCAACCAGGCCCAACTGTCGGTGCCGTTGCCGTGTCACCGCTCAGATCACAGCGGAACCATACTGCGTCCCAAGTCTCTGGCACAGCAAGGCAACAATTCAAGCGGGCTCCGGCTCAGGGTAGTGGTACTGTCCCAAACCCAGCCGATCTCAAGACGGGTTCTCCAGGTGCGAAAATAGAGCCAGCGACACTCGGAGTTGATGACCAGCTGCATCTGTCTCCTCTGCGCCAACGCCCGCAATACCGACATCATCAGCGCGGCTCGTTTTCACAGCCGTATCAGCACCAACAACTCCCGTACCAGCATTCATCACAGCCAGATAATCGCCCTGTCCAAGGCCAAGATGGCTCTAGGTTATCCGTGACCCAAACAAAACTTGGTCGCAGTGAACTGCCAGATCGGATCCTCATCTCCCCGGCAAGCGCGACGACGACGGGGAGCGTTGAGTCAACGGGCAGCTCTTTTCTGCTAACGAAACGGCTAGGCGCCGACCGGGCTGCGGCGCTGACGCTGGGGGAAGATCTCGGGGGCCAGTCAACTAGGAGAGTCAGGTGGGAGCGCGACCAAGCAGGGCCCGGGTTTGTAGGTCAAGACATGGCAGCTGCCTTGCCGGCGACGCCTGGGTGGCTACCCAAGCTGACGCCTACAAGAAGGGGTGACGATCTGTTCCTTAACGTGCAATAGCAAACTCTTCTATGTGGCCTACAACCGACTTCGCTTCTACTTCTTATCCGGGATGTTGGGCATTGAGTGTTTCTTTTTCCATATTCCGATTTCTCTGACTTGATATACCCCCTTTTGTCGTCACGATTCTGTACTTGTATCAATAGTTTTCCATTAGAAAGCATGGCGGGCGTTTCACGGGGTGTTTTTTCGGGTGCCCGGGCATTGGGAGGAGGCAGGAGATCCAAAAGGGCTGGCCACTGTTCAGTCCCATTAGAGCATACATGGCATTGCGTTTTGTTCCATATCGTAGCTACATAGGCACATTGCTTCGCATGTATACTAAGCTGTATTACTCATGTTGAAAACTTGAGGGTGCAGCATCGCCATGGTCTGCACGTCGTCATACTTGTCAAGATAGACTGTGCAACAGTCCACAGGTGTCCGTTTCCGATCCTCGAGGCCGCTATCGTCTCTCTAATGTTTGTCTGTGCCCTTACGCACGTAGCTGGGCGTGAAGATCAGGAGCATTCGAAGTCGCGGAAAAGAAAGGAGACTTATAATCACCACCACTGCTCTGGAGCCCCCAAGGTCCGATGCATGTCGGTGGGCAGGAGGAACTTCACAGTAGGTGAGTGAGGTGGTGGATACCTCTGCCGAAGAAGTGCCGTCTTTATCCGGAGAAAAACATCATTGCAGCGTTTAGATCTACTGCAGACGTCTACGTGTAGCAGGACGACCCGGCTTATTTCAGGTTGGCGCATCATCAAGCGCCCGATTTCTAAGCAAAGTGGTATCTACTCGGGTATCGACCGAGAGAAACTGCCTCGGACAGACCCGCGCCCTGTCTCTCCGAGGAAGGGCGCGAGAAAATGTTTTCTAGTCGGCCGTTAGTCTAGTTCAGGCAACTCTCTGTCTTAAGTCCCCCTGTTGGGTGCTCCAGGAAAGGAGGTAAAATCCATTACGAGACGAGATGCCGAAGCCCGCTGAGTGGAAAATCTTCCGTCTTTCATGAAGACGGCAACCCCACATTTTGGGTCACCACAAAATGGAAAAAGGGCTGATTCATACATAGGTAAGGTAGCTCTAGACTTCCCGACAGTGCTCGTTCCAGACATCACAGATCTACTAAGAAGAGAGAGGGCCGACGACCATGGTGAGATTGACAGATATTCACACAAAGTCAAGAGCTACTCGGCGCTGATCCGGGCCAAGCCTTAATCAGAACCCCCGCCTCGTTCCGTGGTGCTCAATCCGCGTCCCGCTGTCAAGCAGAGAGCCCTTCCTCTTTGTTCCAAGCTCGGACTTGACTCGACGGACAGAAAGCCTGGGACTGTCGTTTACTACGCCGGTCCAAACTGATTGCTGGGTTCTTGCTCGCCCTCTTTCTTGCTCGCCCTCCCCCAGAATTGTGGCTTGACGCATCTGCCATCCACCTGAACATCACTCGTGTGGTGCATGCTGTAAGGCCGCCAGCTCTCCTCGCATCTGTCTCCTTGCTTTTTTTGCTATGCTCTTGTTATTCTCGTCTCCCTTCCAGGTTGTCAGTCCATCACAGACCCACCACTTGCGACACGCCGAGATTGCGTGCCCTCGATGACGCCTTCTGCTTGACAAGACCTTATTTGCTCGTTCACGAGGCGTAACCACTGATTCGGTAATGGCTTACCACATCTGCAGCACTACTGACGTGGGGGCATCACGGGCTTCACTTCGAGGTGTGAAAACATCCATCTAAACATTCATCTCTCACACCCACTATCGGGTCCCCAATTCCAGGTACTCCCTAGATACAAAACCCCTTGAACACTTGCACCTTTTTTTCCTTCTATTTTTGCACTCTAGATAGATATCAGATCTCTAGACAGGGAACCGTCTAACCTTGTGATCAAGGTTTCACCACCGCGGTCCGATCCAAATACCGCGTCCCCTATCAATCGACAAGGGCTTTTCCCTTATCCAGCATTCAACGGAAGATCAATACTATATTTCCGTCGGCCCTACAATATCTGTGCTTGTGACGGAGCCGCTTCGCCACCAACCACCCCCTTTGCAACCGGAACCGACAAGATGGGTTTGTTGTAAGCATGCGCTCTCCTTACCAGGCAACTTGACGTAACAACGACATGCTAATGGATCCTCGTCGATGAAGAGCCTTGGGCACGGCCCTGGAATGGCCAGACGCGAAGAAGCAGGCCAATCTAGTAAGGGAGTGGGGGATCATGGTAGGCGCATCCAACTCTTGCCATGGATCACAGACGCCTGGCTCGGGAACAAGCAGGCACTGACTGGAGATCAAAACAGCAACTACTCGCAATATGGAACAAGGCCAAGCACAAGGAACGAGACGCATTACTCTGGGGTGACGAGGTATGTAAGCACCTGGAGCTCCTTCACACTTACCTGCTTGCTGAGGCCGATATGATACCGCAGGTTGAGTACCTGGTTGTGGTCTGGACCCCAGACGACAATCGCGTGCTCGTGTCTTTGAGGCAGGCCGACATTCTGAAGGCGCTGGCCAATGACAAGGAACTCACATCTGGAGGCGGAGGTGTTCCTGACCTGCAAGCCACAACCGGGGCTAGGTAAGCTCGTGTCCCCAGCTCCCGAGTCCATTCTAATCTACAAGTCTGCCATGCTGATGTTATTGCGGCAGTCACGAGTCTCCACTCCCTGTTTTCCACCCTGAATTTGGCAGATTTATGCTGGAGGCAACGCCAGGTCAGCCATGGGGAATCGAGTTCAAGGAGCTCCTTGCTGTAGAGTCCGATATGAAACTACGGTAAGTCTGACGGCCTTGCATGACCGACTATCACTACCCATGCTCATTGACCTTAGGAGAGCCATAGCAAAGGACCACATGTTGACGACCGAGTACCCCATCACGTTGACAACATTTCCGCGCCTTGGCAGCCCCGGTGTATTTAGTGACCCTTACTATCCTGTCTCCGGACCAAAGCTGCGGTCTCAGTTTGTTCCAGACGAGATTGCAAATCCTCATATTCGATTCCCGACCCTGGCGGCGAATATACGCTCAAGGAGGGGGCGGAAGGTTCAAGTCAATGTCCCCGTGTTCAGAGACGAGAAGACACCCTGGCCTTGGAAGGATCCGACGGTCAACTACGATTTGCATAACTGGCCCGAGGATGACGATGTGCGGAACGGCGCCGCTCCCGACAACTTCATACACATGGACGCCATGGCCTTCGGAATGGGCAGTTGTTGTTTGCAAATAACCTTTCAGGCCAAAAACATCACTGAAGGCAGACAGATGTACGACCAGCTGAGCCCACTAGGGCCCATTCTTCTGGCTCTAACCGCTGCAACTCCCATATACAAAGGCTTCCTGGCTGATACCGACGTCCGGTGGAACCAGATCAGCAAGGCAGTTGATGATCGCACCCCGGAGGAACTGGGTGAAAAGGTAAGTCTCGATGACTACATTCTCAGCGTTTTACATTGCCAAGAAGCTAAAGAGAGATATAAGCCCCTGGAGCATGACCGGTGGCGTATCCCGAAGTCCCGATACGCCTCGAATTCTACCTACATCTCTACAGACCACCGTTTGAGGCCCGAGTACCTGGACCCCAATCTCGTCATCGACGAGGAAATCAAAGCGAAGCTTCTCGACGGTGGAATGGACGAGCGGTTGGCGACTCACTTTGCGCATCTGTTTATCCGAGATCCCCTTGTGATCTTCGCCGAAGATCTCGACGAATTAGATTTGAACAAAACAGACCACTTTGAAAACATCCAAAGTACGAACTGGCAGCACATGCGCTTCAAGCCCCCCCCTGCCGACAATAGCATCGGATGGAGGGTCGAGTTCCGGCCGATGGAGATCCAGATCACAGATTTCGAGAACGCGGCATTCGCCGTCTTCATTGTGCTCGTCACACGGGCGATACTGAGTTTCGATCTAAATTTCTACATTCCGATCGCCAAGGTGGACGAGAACATGGAGGGGGCGCACATTCGCGATGCTGTCCTGGAAGGAAAGTTCCACTTCCGCAAGAATCTCTTTCCTGCCAGGGCTCCGCGCAGCGCCGGACCTTCGGGCGCAAACACGCCTATGCCAAGCCGTCCTGCTACTCCTACGGGACCGGTCGAGGACGAGTATCGGCTGATGACTATCAACGAGATCATCAACGGCACCGAATACGCGCGCGCATTTCCCTCGTCTCCCGCTCCAGTAGACTCCGCCGACGACGACAATGACGAATTCCCGGGCCTCATACCAATTGTGGAAGCCTATTTAGACTCTATGAACATCGACGTGGCCACGCGTTGCGAGCTGGCGACATACTTGGACCTGATCCGCCGGCGGGCCAGTGGTGAGCTATGGACTGCGGCTCGTTGGATCCGTCACTTTGTGGCGACGCATCCCCACTACAAGAGAGACAGTGCTGTGTCGGAGGAGGTGGCGCACGACCTCGTTGGGGCCGTTATCTCTGTGGGGGAGAGGGAGCAGAAGGGTTGTGGTTTTAAGGGACTGGGCGTGAATGGGCTAGAGAAGCTGCTCGGGGGTTTTCGGGGCGGCTGTTGATGTCAGAGAGGGGCTCTATTTTTGAGCATTGATACCAATTGCGGTCTTGATGACCTGGCCAAGGGTGTCTAGTATGTCCCAACGGTAGCATGGACGATCTTGGTACGAAGCAATATCGTATTGGCTTTTGGAGCCGCCTGCGTGTGCAGGCCAGCGGAGCTCCGAACCTCGAGCAACCCGGCAAAAGTAATTGGTCGTGGCACACGTCACGCAGATGATTGGGTTCCATCGTTCAAACCATCGTGGCTGACTCTCCCTGAACGGTTCTCTCTGTTTGAATGTACCTCGAGTGTATCAGGCCTAAACATCTGGTTCTGGCCTTTTCCTCCCCATAGCCTGTTCGATCGCGGACCTGTTCGGTGCTGACTGCTATCTCTCGAATTCTACGGTGAACTTGGGGTTGCTTCTTGTACCGGTGCGATTGGTGAACCGGGTGTGTCAGCCTTAGACGAAGGTAAGCGCAGGGCCGTGGAAACGGAAGAGGCAACTCTGAAAGGTTCACGGTCTCCCCGGCCCTGTGGGAACGGGAAACTCAGTGACAATTATTAGAAACGGAAGTGGAAGGTAGGAAGTGGAAAGTAACCTATACGGGAGAGCCGTACTTGGATACCAACTCATTACATGTTGTGAAAGCAAGAAGGCGAAAGAGGCGATTACAGATATCAAAGACTTTTAGCTCGAGCCAGAGGTCTAGGGGCAGCCTTCGCTCAAGAAAGTGCCTCAATATTGACCCGAGGCATGTTGACGTGCTAAGGTGTCACCAGAACGAATATCCATGCTCGGCTGCTGTTTAGTCTAACCCCTCAGCCATGTACCGAGTGAGGACGGCGTCGACCAACTGTCAAACGGAGAACGTTGAACTCATCTCTCAGCTGGATTGGGACCGGCGGTTCTGAGGAAGAACACAGCCCGCTGATTTGACATTGGTGTGACCTTGTGTGCGTACGTGGGCGCGAACGCCGAGGCCCAGAAGGGTAGAGCAAGAAGATCGAACGAAGTCCAGATCCCGACGCCACGAGCCATTAAAGCTCCCTACCTTGTCCAGAACACCATGGCGGCGTGACATTCAGACCCCTACGACGTGGGGAAATCGTGGACACCACCTGAATACCTGGTCTGTTAGCTGGCCAGACCGTTGGCTATTTAAGCGAATTCAGCCACAGCTGAAGAGAGAGCGTTGGTTTGTTGGTCTACGGGGCTGCCCAATCAGGAAAGGCTGACTGGCTTCCGCGATCTTAGATCCTTCGTCGCAACCAGATTTGCGAGATTACTGCACAGCTAGCTCCTTGGGCCGAAAAGGGACAAAAGCGACTGTCCGTGCACATGCTCGCCCTAGTGTAAGTGTGGTGCGTGTATTGTGTACCTTGTACGTTTGGGTGAGTACATCATTATTTTGTCGCGTCACGTGCCCACGTGCTCACGGCTTGTTGGCAAATCTGTTATGTCCTGTGTCGACTATGCAGAGGTACCTACCTTAGACCTAAGAGAGGCCTGACCTGGAAAGTACAGTACTAGGGTACCGTAAAGGCAAAACGTCCCTTCCCAAGGTATCCGCGAAGATCAGCTCCAAGCAGTTTACTGCGGACACCGTTATCCACGTGGCCAACTAGCCCGTCTTCTGGGTTTTGAAACATTCTCCAAGACCATGGGAAGTAAGGAGCCCTTCTTTACTTTTCTTTCTTCCTTTTTTTTTCTTTTTTTTTTCTGTGATAGCCCACCTGCCTGTTCCAAGACTTTGCTTTGTGTAAGGTAAGTTAGGCAAGTACCCAGGAGTCTGCTTAGCTGGTCATGTCTGTTCTCATCGTCCACACCATCCTGCTGGGGAAACCAAATCACGCTTGGATAGCCTTGGCGTCAAAGCTCACACACTGTGGCTGGCTTCAGTCCCGCAGCATACTCTGACCCATATCTCGGATGATTCCCGAACATCGAAAACCATCAGACTGCAACCCAGAAACACAACAACTGGTGCGATATTGAGGTCTACGAAGAGTTGAAGCTGAACAGAGCGAGAAATCGACTCTTTACCAGCGACGTTGCCATCCCACAGATCTTCTCCTCTGGCATCGGTCATCTCGGAAGCACCAGCACCCCCGCCGGCCAGCCCCTGCTCCCTGACATGGCTGAACCTGTCGAATACATTGACTCTCCTGACTGACTTGTGTGCACCACAAACACCCCCACGAGAGTGTCAATAGCCACTCGCCCCGTCTTCTCCATGTTTCCCGGGTGTCTGCAACTCACGCATATCCGTTGTGATTCGTCCTATAATCCCTCCACTCTGTATTCCCACCTGAGGTCGTACACTGCTTCAAAAGAGCACCAATCCAGCCGTTTTTGGCCTCTCCAAGCCGCTGCAGGCGCTTAACTGTCACGACCGTGACCTAGTCCTGCCCCGATGACCATCTGTTGGCGTTGATACCAAGCAGCTTTGCTTGACGCTAATGCCAAGGTGGCCTGTCGTCTTCGTTTGCTCGCCTCCCCGCCTGCAGGGAAAGTAGTTACTGCCCACAGTGTTGGACGAAGTGCAAATTCCATAGCTCGAGCTAAGGTATTCAATGTAGCCAACGATCCTGTGTTCTGCGGAAAGCCTGCCCACATTCAGTAATTTTTTCGTACGGGGTGAATGCAGGTAGCTACTCCGAACTTGTCTACTATACTCTCTTCCCGGTCAGGAGCAAGGTTAGAACAGTGAATGTTTAAACTCATAATCGGACATCACCTGGGGTTCTGACTGCCGCTTGGGGCTGCATTCGGGTCTCGTAGACTTTACATATATAAACCAGGAAGAAACACGTGGAACAACACAAAGGCTCTGGCGCTTCTCTCTGGGCGCCACTCTGTCTAGTGAACGAAACACTTCGACCGCACCGGCTTTGTGCCACTGGCCTGCCAACAGGTTCGCCGTGTTCTTGTCCACCATCACCATGGTTCCTCCGTATCCGCACACATGAGGACAATGAGATGGGTAGGAGACACTGCGTCGTCATCATATAGGTTGCAGTATGACCCAGCAAAATCACCGCCTGCCTTTGTCTGGCTGCCACTAGACATCAGTTATGACTCTCTGGGATGCGGAGTATGCTCGTGGCCTTGCCAAGTTGGCAACATGCCATCTTAATGACCGGTCGAGGACGTCGGTTCGCAGGTATTGCAATATGATTATGTATGTTAGACTTATTTGAGCACCGGGAGTAGGCTGGTCAGGTTTTCGGTCCTCGGTATAAAAAGACACGGTCCTAAGCATGCATTGTTCATTGTGTCCTTCAAAGGCCGAACGCAGATGACGATGATATTTTTTCGACGCAGGGAATTCGCTGAGAAAAGGAAGATAAACATCCGAACTTGGAGGATGCGTCAGAACTCTGTAACGACAAATGCGAATGCTACACTTCCAGAGCTTACCCCTTGTTACGTTTTACGACGTCTTTAGGTATGGGTCTCAGATACCTAGTCGCGAAGTCCATACGATGATACGGGTGATGCGCACTCGTAGCGAACACCGTGGCAATGCCGGCCAGGACAGACACTTCCCGATATCAGATACCCGGTGGAAACCTGCTTCTTGCTCCCGCTGGACACTGTGAAGTTCCATGGCTATCGAGGCTTCTCGACACAAACGACAGGTTCACCGACTGTGTTGGCAAACCTGCCCTGATCTGATGAGGGACACATGTCGTTCCGTTCTGATATGTCATGTTGCACGAGAGCACCTCGAGAATGCTGAATCCCGAAAACCGCACCCGAAAAATGCACGCGTACGATCGGGAAAAAGAGGTGGTGAAAGTAGGGTGTCGGCTACCTAGCAGCCTCTGATGACAGAACGTGGAGAAAAGGGTGAACCTGAATGTGATCACTACATGGCATCATCTTCGCCAGCTGACTTCGGAAACATGGGTGCCCCAGCCGCGCAGCAACAGCCACAACAGACCTCTACCGGTACCTCCAAGTCTGTGATCCCCCTGCCGTTGACCATCAGACGACAATTAGTACCCGAGTCCTACAGTCGTGTATCAAGCTCATCCCGAACCTTGCTGCTTGATTCAGCAGTGATGCTCAACGCATGTATGCCTCCAACGTGTCTCACGCTCGGTTGTGTCAAACATAGCGGATGTAGATAATGGCTTAAATTGATCCGCAATAACAATCGACTCTAAAACCACGTAGCTGATTATTAGCTCGGGCTGTGGTTTTCATCCGTGTCAAAATGATGCTGCCGTGGCTTGTACAGCAACCGTGAAGGCACAAATACAACTAGCAGTGAAAGGATAACCTATGTCATTGCCCAAGTGGTGATCCAGTTCGTGTATCGTACGATATCATGTCGACGGCCTAGATTGCGCCGCTAGACCAGGGGTTTGTGATACCTGGACTACAGCTATGCACACTAGGTCTTCTGTGATCTAGCGATACTCCATCCACATCACCACATTACCACATCGTGACCTCCCTTAAATCTTGTCAGATATGGCTAGCAAGCGACCTTTCGCGAAGTGGGGAGCCATGGGGGCCATGGCGCCTCTGTACTAGAGACCCAAGGGCCCGACCTGGTAGCACTAGCGATAGTGACCCAGAGCGAGAAGGGGATATGGTCAAGCGCCAGTACGTCGGAGGTTCCCAGGCGGCACGGCACGTCAGTCCTTCCTTGCATGTTTACATACAGCATGCGTTGCGGCGGATATCACGGTAGAGCCAAAGCAGCCTTCTTTTTAGAGCCAGTCTTCGATCTGAGATAGGTTGGCGCCACTACACACGCATGTACTGATACAACTCTTCTACCTCCTCCCTCTAAACCAATGGAGAACACCGCGCGGAGCCTGGGCATGGTAGAAGACCAGCTTGCCCCGATAATCTACAAGCGCTGGGTATACATGGATGGATAATGAAGGTAGAAAAAGGCCCCTCGCGTTGCCAACACATGCGATGACATCTCGCTTGCCTCAAATCGCTCCGTATCGCTTCGTCGCGCCGCTTACTCAATATGGATCGCTTCGATACTGCTCGGTTTCTGCCTGCATATTTCGAAGACGAGCTCAAGGGACACTGACACTCAGGGTCCACATGATCAGTTTCTCGGTGAGAGACCACAACCGGATATATCGTCGTCGTGGGCAGAGCCAGCAGGCCCGAGCTAGCGCGCACTGTAGACGCTTGCAGTAAGCTCAGCTGCCTCCGTGGCCATGCGTCTTGTTGCGGACATCAATTCGTATATTTAGCCCAATCCAGGAGATGATGCGGCCATGAGCGCACACCGTATCAAGGCTCATGAACCGGCTTTGGACGGATGGACCGCTGCTCCGACTGCCGTTTTCGCTCTAGTTTGGCATAGTGCAGCCCGCAGGCATTGCAAAGGGTCCTGGCGCCATCGGGCCCCCTCCTCCATTCTGGGGTGTCAACCCGATTGCAACTGTGGCATCGGCCCGGGGGCGCCGCTCGCTTGCGTGTAGGGTCAGCAACTCTCGGTGCCGCGCTGGGAGCGGGTGGTTCGAGACTTACTCCGCGGCGCTTCTTGACCTCCGCGAGCGTGTAGGCCGACTGGTGATTAAGGGGATGATGAGGGTGATGCGGATGATGTTGCTGCTGGGGCGCCTTCGACGGATCGTTATACATGTGGACATCTTCATCCTCCAGCGGTTTGCGGACGACTGAATCCCGAACCATGTCCCGAGCTCGCTCAGTGCGCACTCTGTTGTGCTGAATCATGCTCTTTACGTCGTTAAGACATTGCCGAATGTTAGATGCGTTATCCATCATGACCGTGATTTCAGTTTCGTTGGGTAATCTCGACGGAATTGGCGCCCCCCCGTTTTGTTCACGAGCAGCTACGTCGAAGGCTTCGGCAAAGTTAAAGATGATACGTGACGATAAAGCGATCTGTGCAGCCTGATCAGTTTGCGCGCGCTCTGAGGACGCACTCTCAAGCCAAGTCGCTCGAGCAGCAACTGTTCTCGAGAATATGGAACAGTCTTACCTTGTTAAGGGCGTCCAAATAGGGGTAGGCATCAAAAGGCCGGCCCAGAGCCCCTTCATACTTGTTCCGGGCGATATCTTCGTCGGGATGAATTGGTGGCCTTCCACTGTCTAACGGGGAGAGACCCGCTGGGTTTGGCTGCCGCGGAGATGGAGGCTGCCGCCCCAGACTGGGAAGCGGTAGCTGTCCTGGGGGACGCTGTCCAGCTTGGGGATAAAGTGCCGCCGGGTGTTGCGAAGTCGCCATGTGCTGCTGAGAAAAATTTGTTGAATATCCCCCGGATAGCTGCTGCGGCGCAACCTCCGCCGCTTGTCTCTGATCCGTTTCCTGATCGCGTCCTATGAATGCCTGGTTCGCGGGTGGGTGTACACCAAATATGGGTAACGGCGGTGGTGCAGTCGTCCTTGTAGATAACGTCGGCCGCGCAGAGGTCGAAAAGCTGGACAGCGGTTCCGGAGGTCGGGGAGGAAAGGAGTGCGGCGGATGTAATGCCCGAGGGGAATCGCGACTTTCTGAAGAGGCGTTGAGGAAGACCTCCTGTAACGAAGGCAAAGAATGTTGACTTCGGCGGTGTGTCGATTCGGCTTCATCTGAAGTCCTTCGAGCCTCAATCGAGGACGACATTCCAGCTGGAATACTGGTGGCCGGCGCAGAATGAGGGTAGCTTGAAGAGAACGAAGCGGTCTTTTGGGATTGGTAGGAAACGGTCCCGGGTGCTGCGCTGGCCGTTGCCATTGTATAGCCTTCTTGGAAGGGTCTTTCAGCAGGATCTCCGGGTTTGCGATCCGAGTCGCCAAATCTGCTGGCGGAAGTCGATGTGCTGACCGAAGTGTCAGTAGACGAGGGGAACACGAAATCTAGCTAGGGCAAAGAGTGGTAAGGGCATACCTGTGCCGGCTGTCGAATCCGCCGGTTTCCATAGCGGCACTCGACGAATAGAGGACCTGAAAAGCCTTCCGTCGATCAGTAGTGTTTACGTCTACATCTGCCCCGTACACGACTGAAGGCGACAAGCAGGTGTGGGGAGTCGTGATCGAGGAGGCATAAGACGGCTAAGTGTGGGAAGGTGGATGACAGGACGAGATGGAGAGATAATAAACGTGGTTGGGACCCGACATTCAGGTATACCAGCAAGCAGTACGTACCGAGTCTGCATCGATGGCCTGAGGCGGAGATCCAGATCAGCGGGAACCGATAGTGCCAGCGTGTGGCTTGGCTTGAGAGGGTGCTGCTTTCGGTCTAGTGCTGTCTAGTTCAGTGCCCTGGCGAATCTTGCTGAGATCTATCGCGACAGCACAGAAACAGTGCTTGGGCGGCTTTGACCGGTAAGGCGGGTGGGTGTTGAAGGCGTCTTTAGTCAAGATGAATGGACGCCCGTGTACTTGGCTGATACTAAGTTCGGGCTTACAACAAAGGAGGGCGTCAATGACGGCTGACTGTGGGTGGGCGGTGGGTGGTGGTCGTGGTGGCGGCGGCGACGGTCTCTGATGGATGCAAGACCGGCTAGTTGCTTCCAACTTCCAAGACGACGGATCGATCGACTTTGAAATCGTAAGACTGGGTCCGGAGGCGGATCCGCGAGGCCGCAGCTCTTGCCCCAGCCAGGGGACCTTTTAGTGCGGTCTAGTTTGCCGTATCGTGCCGTGTCGTTGGTCGCAGATGATATCGATCGCCGAGATCCAGCGAATGAAAGCGAACCAAAATCTAAAGTCCCCGTGATTGATTGAGGACCGGTTCGACTTCTTTTCGCGCTGACAAGCTATAGCGCCGACTCATCTCAAGAAAGCGGTTCCGAACAGCAAGATCGAAGACGGATTCGGCGGCGGGAACACTCTGATTTCAGACACGCTACTTGTGGCGTGGCGAAGTATCTTTGACTACCTTAGGTGACATCAACAAGGTATGTTACTAATATACAGCGCTTGCCTTGGGCTAAGCCAAGCTGAAGCGGCGGTAAAGAAGCGGAAAAGAGAGAAAAAAGGAAAAAGGAGGAAAGGCTGGATGATGGGTGTGAGAGGTGATTATAGGTACAACGGCGACAGGACTAGCCAGTTTCTCGCGTCACCAGACATGAACTGCACATAACTAACCACAGGAGTCCTGAGAAAACGAGATGTCTTGGTGCGCGGAATCAACCGTCACAAAAGCAAGATACCTGGGAGAAGGGGGGGGGAACGAAATCATACCCAAGTAGGTGGAGCACTTGTTTCACTTGATTATTGCTGAGATATTGAGGTACCGTACCTACCTCTAGCTAAGGGTGGACTTGGTACAACAAGCCTTTTGGGAACTCAAACCCCTGCCCCTGTCTACGTATCGAGATGCAGCGAACAAGAAACGGGGAATCGCACCAGAAGTCTGCAAGCCCAAGATTTGGAGATTGTCGAGAGAGATCAGCGTGTGGGTCCAATTTGTCGACATGGGTGATTGCGGGTCTGGCGGGTCCATGTTGAGAAAGGGAACTTAAGTCTTAGGGAAGCTGCAGCTACACAGAAGGATGTTGAGAGACACCAACCCCCAATGTACGCTCTCCTGTGAAAGCCCTCCGTCAACTTGGCATCTTGTCAGCGACCCATTCTCCATAATCCTACAAGTACACAACACGGTCCCAGTCCGCCTGCCTGTCCTGGCTTCTGATATGACGGAGGCCACCGGATCTTCCGACCCTTCAGTGATAGGTATGATGTGAGCGACCTAATGCCGGACCTGCTGGTTTGCATGAACTATCTCTACCGTGCAAACGCATTCATTGCGCAACGACAGTAGAGAGTAGAGTCGTGGGGCATTTTCCCAGATCTCTCTACCTTGTGTGTGAATGTCGGCTGGCATGCTGGACACCGCTTGTACTCGTTAGTTGGGATGGACCTGATGAAGCAAGGCACGAAGTAGCGGACTGCCGAGCGAAAGCCAGAGCATTGCGGTGCCTGCACGAGAGCAACGTTATTATAAGCGTGCCGGGTGGGCAAGCCCAGCACTGGTGACATGGAGTTGTGAGAGCCTAACATGCAGTAGTAGGAATACTACAAAGGAGTTAGTTGGGTGAGCTATCTCAAGTCAACCGGTAACCTCGAGTGGACGTTCTTATGTTCTCGACAAGATCGAACGAGAAGTGATTGGAAAGGTACCGGAGAATAGTGGGCGCAGATCCACCAACACGCCGGTGCCGCATCTCTGGAACGCGTCCATGGATCCATGATCCTTTTCTCTTGTGGGTCCCGTCGGTCACCGGAAACTTGGCAGATTTCCTTTCATCACCGATCAGGGGGCGGTGTCATCGCTTGTCAGACTTGAGCAAACAACAACCTAGTCCTGTACCTTCATACACATGTAGACATTTACGAGAGTACTATGTACACTACACAGCCAAATAGCGTGCGCCAACAACGTGTGGGTAGCCTGTTACGTAGACTGTGCATATTTACATCCCGTCATTTGGGTTTCTTTTTAGCTTCTGCATTTTCTCAGGATCAGCGCCAAGGAACGATATGTCACTTTTTATCTTCTACTTTTGCATTACATAAGATGCATGCAATCCACAGTGCACTATTGTATTGGTGATTCGTGTCCTTCATTGTTGAAATCGGACCTCCCAGAGCAAGTTGCGAAGCAAGGGGGAGAGTGGAAACTTTCAGCTAAGGTGGCCCACCAACGAGATAAAACTCCCGGTCGGTGAATTTCGAATACCCTGTGTATACTTGTACTCCAACGAAGGATCTGCAGTCAACCTTACATCATTACCACAGTACAATCGAAACGATGGGACAACAGAAGCCTGTGATCTAAACTGACTCCGACTCCTCACGGATATTAAACCACAGTACGCCACGCACTTCGAAGGAAGTGCTTGCGAGAGAGAGCCTGGGGCACCGAATGCGTGACGCCTTCGAGTAATCTTGCCTCCCTCTCGAGTCTTCTACAAACTCGTGTCCCCCACGAGGGCGCCGCATCTCAAGTAGCGCCGGATGTGGGTGTGTAATTGACCACACAGCGAAAGAGTCCCCTCGCCTTCCGGGCATCTTCCACTAGATGCTGGGTCACAGGTATGGTACCCTACATCTCAGGACTGTGTAGCGGAGCAATCGAGCTAGAACGGAGTGACAGTCTCGCCAGACTGGTCACTGATCTGCACCCAGCAAGGCCCATCGTGGTGTGACAGGATAAGTGCCGTCGGAGATTTGAAGAGAACGCCCTCTTGAAAAAGGGTCCGTCGCAACGGCTGCCGATACACGTGTAGATCTAGATCCTCACTCCTTGCTACCACACGTGTAGTGCACAGTACGTGTACACGCGTATGCAGCATTGGATCGTTACCATAGTATAATCATGATCTGCAAAACTGTTGTGCCATCACTGACTTACCATAGTAAGCCTACCCATTACGTGGTGGTGTAAGAATATTTGCACCCTAACTCGTTGGTCTCTATAGTTTCATGGTTATTTCTTTAGATCGTATTCAGCCCGCCGCTTTTTACATCCCTGACTCGGAATGTTCAGCTTTCTAGCTGTGTCCTTACCGCTGCCACGATACTAAACGATCAAAGCGATCAAAGCTAACGAATGCCAAGGTACCTTACTGTACACATACTGTTAGTACATCGTAAGAACAGCGAAGAACCTACCAACTTCTTCCCACGTGATGCAAGGTCTCTAAAAATAACTACACGCTTTACCACAGTAGATCGTGCACGTGTTTGGGGGCAAACGCGGGAAAATGGTCTTCTTACGCAAAATAAAGGTAAGATAGGTACCTTAAGGGAAAATACCTTACTCAAGGTACCCCTATAATACCCAACTCAAGAGGCTTTTGCTTTATCAAAGACGGTGACTTGAAGTCGACTGAGATATAAACAAACATGGATTAAGGTTGATCATGCACTCGGGTGTGATCTGCCAACCTACTCAGTAGGGACAGAGAGGTATTGAATGTCCCTTCTCACGACCATCCAGGCACGGAAGTGCATCCGGACTCCACTTTGTGTGCCTTTTGGCATAATGGCACCACCAGCATTTCCAGGGGTGCCAGGGGTGCCAGGGGTGCTTGCTTATTCCTGTTTTGCACTTCTGGGCAGCTACTTGTTCGCGTTGTGTCTAGCGTATATAAAAATGGAAATGCTGTGTATGAACTTTTTGCTATGAAGTTCAGGAAGTTCAGACTGTCTTTTATTGTCTCCGAACTACCGGTATTCCATTATTGGTCGGCGGTCTGATTTCCAAAGGCACAGAATTTATAGCTCAGCCTTCAGTGCTGCACTTTTGAGCGGAGAGACGAGTGACAGACTGACAGTGGTGCATTTTGGTAACCAACTAGCTGCATTCATTATACGCGTAGGATGCAAACACGACGAGATGAAGAGATCGGCATGCCACACGGCACTTCCTTGCCACGACTCTGACCACAGTTGTTACTGTATACAAGTATGGTTTCGCCAGCGGCTACAGAGTACAATATCTCCGAACAGCAACTGGCTCTGCTACTCGGTAAGGTAGCTAGCGAACACGCTCTATCACCGGCGCCTCAACCGCACAGTAAGGAAAGGCACCTTATCGTACTGTACACGCTAGGATACACCATGACAGATGGACGCCATCTCCTACCTTTACAAGCAATGCACGGTAAGCACTAGTTAATAGCGACTTTGTCCCAGGAGATCCGACACGTACGATCTCTCCCGGGGGCTCAGTCGACAGGGATGCTGACGGACCTCGTACAGCAATGTACACCAGCGTTGTGCATGTCAGAACTCTGCCCCGGCAGCCGCGGTTCCCAAGTGGTTGGATGATGCAGCAATGCTGTCGGAAATACTTCCGTAACTGGTGATTATTCCTGTCACATTGTTAGCGTACATTAGGCCGAGCGATGTCCGCTTGCCGTTGGTCCCGACTCATCAAAAGTCTCTGGGTCAGGTAGCTTTCTACTTTGGAGGTCCTCCCTCGTACGTGTAGTGTACTATGGTACAGTACTTTACTATGTAGTACTCTCGTGCCAACGTCTCCACCTTGACGTGTACCTGTATACACGTGTAGATGTCAGATAGATCTGTGTACACACAGTATGCTAAGACTGGGGTGACTTCGCCATCTTGGGCTTTCAGCAAGTCGTCAATGAGAGCTTGCTGGTGAAGTGCCGAATGTCAGGGCAGAGATCTTCGTCTTTGGCTTCTCTTTGGCCGGTCGCTTCACGTGTACGGATCTCGCTCTCGAGTTCACTGTACCGGGAGTGTCAGTTCACCTGAAGATAAGCAGAGCTCCTGTGGTCAACTTACTTTACGGGCTGGGCGGGATGGTCGCATTTCATCTCCAAGAATACCTTGCTTCTGCGTGATAGCGCCGTGTTAGCAAGCGGGGGCCAAACACGGCCTCTGTCACCAACGGACGTCGACGATTGGAGGGTACCCTAACGATACCAGCACAGATCTGATCGCTTGCTGGTCAGGAAATGCGACCCCCCAAACCTTTCCGCATTTTGGGGTGCAGCCATGTGGCATGATCTTGGGCGACCTTCGGACAGATCGAGGGTGGTAAGCTTCGATTTGAGGGGCACTATGGATCGCCGATTCGATCCGAGACCAGTCTATCGACGCCGGCCTTTCTCAGGCCATGTCTCACTACTTAGAATCGAACCATACTACAACAGACTAGTTCTACTGCGTAATGTAGTTCTGGGACCAAGACTTAGTCTAGTACGTCTTTATCGTTCCCAGTGATACTTGGCGCTCGACATACACAGTACATATCGAGACCTAGCGCAGATTGCCCGGTAATATCAGTTTCTTGCCGGAACAGTCCTCGCAAACCCTGGTCATTGTCGAGTGACTGATGTCGGGTCATGTCAAGGAAGACTGGCGAATTGATGACACCCGCGGACATGGTGCTGGCGCATCCGGATCCGAACACTGTCGGCCTTCCATGGGACGCTGTAGGCTGGCTGAAGTTCTCGTATACAGACCTGTCATGAATTTCAGATCACATACTAAGACTACCAATCTTATAAACAAGCAGAGGACTTCTTAGTCGAAAGCCGTTAGAATATGACAGAGCTCTCGAATATCGCCAACAGTAAAACCCCCTTTCCGGGCGAATATGACAAAACACCTCAGCAAGGATGGACAAAAGAAGGATAGAGATATTGGTAATTTAGGCTAAATACCAGTGCAAGAAAGGCTTGCCGTCAGATCCTTATAATCGTAGGTACCAATTTTGTTTCGATATCGCGCGTCCAGTCCAATATGTGCTTTTGTCCTGAAGAAAATGCCGACGATATCTGTACTCGCCTGATCCGAGCTGCCTCCCACCTGACTCGAAGACGTCTTCAAACCAGGTGGACGTTACTTGATTGGGGGCGAGGCTCGCGCATGTGTCGCGACAATGTAGTCTCGTTAGCACCTAATAAGTTCAGGTTGCAATTGGTGGCATCGTGACCGGTGGAATTCATCTCGTCTCTCGCACAGTGCTTTATCTACTGTGATGTTCCCACCCAGCCCCCGCGCTGAGCAGATCTGCGTTCCGATTCGAAACGTCTCCCACGTCGATTCACCTAGCAAATCTCCGAGCGGGGAAAACCAGATCTCGGGACGTTGCTGTACTGGACGGAATCAGGTAAGCAGGCAGGGCAGGGATGGATGGTTTCGAACGGTCCCAACAGCATCACCGTATTTTGATATACACTACACGTACATGAAGTACAACGTACCATGGCAGGTTGTTTTTGTCTACAGGTAGCTTTCAGTCCCCATCCACACCCTCCGCTGTGTTTTGCTCGCTTGCTTACCTGACCCAGCTTTCCGGTACAGGCAAACATAAACCAGCCAGGCGTATCGTCTGGCACTCATGTCTCCCGGGCTGCGCTGGTACCAGTTGTGTCACGGCCTCTGTCTACTCGGCTCACTCTTTGTCTTGGGATCAGCGCGAGCTCATGATAGTATTGTGCCGGACGTCACGGCAATGACGACAACATGACAGTACGGCGAGTTGACGGCACGGCTAGTTCAAACTTTTGGGCCCTCTCCATGTGTGTCGGTGAAGCTTGCACAGTGCCTACATATCATCAACGCGACAGACTGACAGCTCAGCTATCCGGACTAGGCAACAATGTCGGTAGAGGTATTGCCGGGAATAACTATAGTGCAGCCGAAGCAGAAGACTCGCCCGTAAATCGCTGGCCTCTGGAATTCATTGGACTCTGTCTGGCTCATATGATCTGTGGTGCTGGGCGAGTGTCGGTTGGCTGGCGATTTTGTGAGGGGATTTTAACTTTGGCGCTAGAATTATGATCTGAGGTCTGGCCTTGTTCTCGAAGTCTAAATCTGCAGCCACCTTACACAGTACACCTCGTCAAGTGCGTTTGACATTTGTGGATGAGCACGCTAAGATTTGTCGATCAGATCTTGCCAAGCAGGCGACATCGTCCTCTGCGCAGCTAAATCGATGGAGTGGTAACAGTATCTGTCAGCTCTTCATCTTGGCCTCATCCCCAGCATGCTGTTACCGCAGTCAACGAACAGTCTCCCAAATGTGTACCCACGGGTCTTTCCACTACACAGGTTGCTGGTCTGGGCACGAGGGTTTACATATGTCTTTCTGGACAGGGTAGTGGTAGCTCGTCTGTGTACGTAGGCAAAACCTCGCCAGACTACGGCAGGCCACACACATCGGCGTACGAAGGCAGCGATGTCACGCAATGGTCGTGAGACAATATAGAGCCAATCTTCTCTACGAGTCTCACGCTTTTCCAAAGTAGTGAAGCAGAGTGATAATATATCAGGATTCTGTGATGATATCTGGCCGGGCCAACTGGCGACCAACGGGGCTGCATTGCTTGCCTCCAGATGACTTTGGTTGATATGGAAGACCTCTGGTAGATCTGCATTCGTTGAGCTTCGTCTCCGAGTTAGGGAGTTAAGAGTTTCTGTCGCCTGTGACCCAATTTGGGAAGCTGCCTACCGAATTGACACTTTGATGACGGATGTCCTGTATCAGTGTGCGTTCGCGGCGACGCGATGCGCTGTGACCGAGGAATTTTAACTCCATTGCGTGTGTCTTAAACAACCTGGAGTTCTTACACAAAGCCGTTCTCACAAGGGAGGTCTCGGGTCTCTACCATCGATATCGACTTCAGTACGAAGCAGGGTAACAGGGAAATCAACCATAACGACAATCCCAGTGATACAGGCCTCGACGTTTATGATTGAAGGGGTCCCGCGAGCGAGAGAAAGTCCGCCTCCTGTGGTTGCATACGACGGCCTCTGGACCCTCGCTTGTAGAGCGAACTCCCTAGTCCATGAGGTCAAACACCGATTGGTAACGATGCCCTGCTCCCAAGGGGCAGAAACCAAACACGACTGTCCTACAGGTTGGTTATAATATCAGCCGTGTGCGTCAGCAAACCATACTCCCAAGCGGTACTTCTTGCCGAATGTCCCCACCACGCTGTGCCCGCCAGTACAGAGCATACAGAGAAGGTGGTGGCAGAGGCAGGCATTCTCGTACTCGGTGAGCACAATGTACGAGATGACAATGGTTAGTCAAAGACTCCTATCATCCAAACTCAAATGACCATTATAGCTGTGGTCTTGAATCGGCCGAGGTGCATGAGTGACGGTAGCAATCAATGAAGCGTCTCCAGTGGGAGTCGGCAAGTGTTGTGCGGTTGGATCTTAGCCTTGCATGAGTCTGAAGGATATACGGACTAAATGTTTGAGCTTCCAATATTGAAGTCGTCTTTAATCATTCTTCAATTGACTTGACTCTTCCTTATGCAATAAATCCCGAGCGTTCTTATCTTATCGTAAGTTTCGGCCTCGTGCATCAGGCAGCTAATAAGTTGCCTAACGCGAACCCCAGACCGACCTTCCCTTACCTTACCTTACCTTTCCGTTAAGACGTGACGCGAATGCGGTCGGATTTTTTGCCTCCACCTTTCCTCGCACAAGGCTTGGAGCTGTCGACTCCATCACGACCCTGCCGACCGCGAGCCATCTGTATCACCATTCCCCTTCGGCTCTCCATTCCAACTATTTGACCTCTGGCCGCTTCCTCTCTTCATCGAATTATCGACGCGATTCGCGGACGCCCATCACCATGGCGGAGATCAAGATCGACAGCAAGCTCTTCCAGGAGCGAGTCTCCCACTTCATTAATGCCTGGAAGGCCGACAAACGCTCCGGCGACGCGCTCTTTGGCGGTGCGTCATCTATTGTCATCAACATGGGTAAGGCAGAGGAGGTACCAGAATTCCACAAGAACAACGCCGTCCACGTGAGTTGCTACCCTGTCATCATCGTCGCCTAAGCCTTGTGATGCTGATCGCGTTGAAAGTTCTGGCTGCTTGGCTACGAGTTTCCGACCACGTTGATGCTGTTCACGCTCGACACTATCTACATAATCACTACCCAGAAGAAAGGTGCGTGCCTGCCTCAACCCAACCAAAAGCGGCGATACTAACAACGGACCAGCGAAATATCTCGACCAGATCAAGGGTGGACGAGTCCCAGTCGAGGTCCTTGTCCGTGGCAAGGATGCTGCCGAGAACGAAAAGCATTTCATCAAGATTGCTGAGACAATCAAGAGTGCCGGGGTGAGTCATGCGCAATGTCAGTGGCAGGCTAGGTGAAGTTCAGTACTGATCCCGCTACTTTAACAGAAGAAAGTGGGCGTCATCCCGAAAGACACCTCCAAGGGTCCGTTTGTCGACGAGTGGAAGAAGGTCTTCACCGAACACTGCAAAGACGTGGAGGAGGTTGACATCAGTCAGGCGCTCTCTATCGGCGCATTCTCAGTCAAGGATGAAGCCGAGCTACGAGCAATGCGGACGTCATCAAAGGCTTGCGTGGCGCTCCTGACCCCGTATTTTCTTGACGAAATGTCCAGCGTCCTCGACCAAGATAAGAAGATCAAACACAGAGCGCTAGCAGACAAGGTCTACAATAAGCTGGAGGACGACAAATTCTGGAAGACGGTCGAACTTCCGAACAAACAAAAGCTGCCCAGCGACTTCGACCCGGACCAGCTGGACTGGATATTAGGTCCCGTGGTGCAGAGTGGCGGCAAGTTCGATCTCAAGTGGCAGCTAGATTCGGACAATGATGTGCTACATCCTGGCATCATTATTGCTTGTATGGGTCTTCGTTACAAGTCCTACTGCTCGCAGATTGCTCGAACGTTCATGGTCGACCCGAACAAGTCTCAAGAAAGCAACTACAAGTTCCTCCTGGCCGTGCACAACATGATTTTGAAAGAGATACGGGACGGGGTTGTGGTCAAGGATGTGTACAACAAGGCTCATAACTTGGTCAAATCCAAGAAGCCAGAGCTGGAGAAGCACTTCCTCAAGAATGTCGGCTATGGCATAGGCCTCGAAACCAAGGACACGACACTCATCCTCAACGCCAAGAACAATCGCACTCTTAAGGATGGCATGACACTCTGTGTCACTACCGGCTTCAATGATATCCCGAACCCAGGTTCCCAGGATAAGAACAACAAGGTCTATTCTCTGGTTCTCACCGATACTATACGCGTCACCACCGGTGAGCCGGTCGTCTTCACAGGTGACGCTCCCGTAGATGTGGACGCCACGTCTTTCTTCTTCAAAGACGAGGAGGAGACGCAGCCGACACCCAAGAAGGAGAAAAAGGATTCGCGAGTCGGAGCTGTCGCAACTAAGAATATCACTAGCACACGACTGCGCTCCGAGCGTTCCACTCAGGTTGATGAGGACGCTGATAAGCGTCGCCGAGAACATCAAAAGCAGTTGGCGGCAAAGAAGCAAAAGGAGGGCCTCGCGAGATTTGCAGAGTCAATCAGCGGGCAAAACGGCGTTGAAGTCAAGAAGTTCAAGCGCTTCGAATCATACAAGAGGGATAACCAATTCCCGCCCAAGGTTCGAGATTTGGGCATCGTTGTGGACCAGAAGAACGCCACAGTTGTCCTACCGGTCATGGGTCGCCCCGTCCCCTTCCACATCAACACGATAAAAAACGCTAGCAAGAGCGATGAGGGTGAATGGTCGTTCCTCCGTATCAACTTCCTCTCTCCCGGTCAAGGTGTCGGAAGAAAGGATGATCAGCCGTTCGAGGATGCATCGGCCCACTTTGTCAGGAGCTTGACATTTCGTTCCCTGGATGGTGATCGATACAGTGATATCGCGAACCAGATATCAAACATGAAGCGCGACGCTGTCAAGAAAGAGCAGGAAAAGAAGGACATGGAAGACGTGGTTGAACAGGACAAGCTTGTCGAGATACGAAGTAGGTTGCCGTCACCCTGAGCCTGGCATAACTGTTACTAACACTCCTTCACAGATCGACGTCCGGCCGTGTTGGACAATGTGTTCATTCGCCCCGCGATGGAAGGCAAGCGTGTACCTGGTAAACTCGAGATACATCAGAACGGTATCCGTTATCAGTCGCCGCTTAGCACCCAACAGCGAGTTGACATCTTGTTCTCAAATGTCCGCCATCTCTTTTTCCAACCCTGTGCCCACGAACTTATCGTCATTATCCACATCCATCTGAAGGACCCCATCATTATCGGCAATAAGAAAAAGACCAAGGATGTGCAGTTCTACCGCGAGGCGACTGACATCCAGTTTGACGAGACCGGTAACAGAAAGCGCAAGTATCGGTATGGAGATGAAGACGAATTCGAGGCCGAGCAGGAGGAGCGTCGTCGCCGACAGGAGTTGGACCGGCTTTTCAAGGGCTTCGCAGAGAAGATTGCCGAAGCCGGTCGGAGCGAGAATATCGAAGTCGACATGCCCCTTCGGGAACTCGGGTTCCACGGTGTGCCTTTCAGAAGCAATGTCTATATCCAACCAACCACCGAATGTCTCATCCAGATTACGGAACCGCCATTTATGGTCCTCACGCTCGAGGATATCGAGGTTGCTCATCTCGAACGTGTCCAGTTTGGCTTGAAGAACTTTGATCTCGTCTTTGTGTTCAAGGACTTCACGCGTCCGCCATACCACATCAACACTATCCCCGTGGAGTCGCTGGAGGATGTCAAGGAGTTCCTGGACTCGTCGGACATAGCCTTCTCTGAAGGTCCGCTCAACCTGAACTGGTCGGTAATCATGAAGACCGTGACGACAGATCCGCACCAGTTTTTTGTCGATGGGGGTTGGGGCTTCTTGCAGAACGACTCGGATGATGAGGATGCTGAGGATGAAGAGGAAGAAGAAAGCGCGTTCGAGATCAGCGAGAGCGAACTTGATGAGGCGTCGGAATCAAGCGAGGAGGACTCAGACTATGACTCCAACGCTTCCGCCGAGGCTAGCGATGAGGGAGACGGTAGCGATGACGAAGAGGGGGAGGACTGGGACGAGTTGGAACGCAAAGCGAAAAAGCGAGACCGTGAGAGTGGGCTGGAAGAAGAGGATCAGCGCGGCAACAAGAAGAAGCAACGAAAGCGCTAAATTGGATCAGAGCTGGAACTCAGTGGTCGGGACTCGCTTGGGGGTGATGCTCTTCACTGCAGTGCCACTTGATGCTTGGCAGTGCTGCCAGTGTTCTCCCGGGGGGAGTGGGGGGCAGCAAGTTCATAAACTCTTGCTCTCTTGTAGTCACTTGTACGTTACCTGTTTCCGTTGTCAGAGGGGCAGTTCCATTGTTGCGTGGTTCCGGTGTCCTATGCACGCGAGGCCAATGAATGCCCCGAATTTTCTTGACTGGTCTTTGCCTGGGTGGATGCCGGATTATGTTATTACTTCTTTTCCACCTGATTTTCAGTTTGATTATACGTAGCCTTACTTCAGAGTGACATGCGGGTTCACGTAGCTCGATTCGACAAACCAGGCGTTCAGAGCATAATAACTATGCATTCCATACACCCACCCTATCTGTCGAATTGTACACTTGTTTTGCTTTGCCTCGAGTTATCGAATGATCATGGGACTGTCGACCTGGTGTGCCAATAGTGTGGTGCTGATCATTGCCATTGACTCTTTACTGATAATGACAATGGCCAGAGTCCTGCGAAAGTGCGGCCAAGAGAGTTTTAGACATCGAGCCACAAAGACCAGTGGAAACTCGCTATTCGTTACGCTGCTGGGTCACAGTTGAACTGTCAACCTGAGTACCTAACTACTGTGAAGTAACTACTATATCTCCAGATTACTCAAGATAGCTCTCACTGAGACCGTACTCCGCCACAGCTGGCTTCTTTCCCAGGTAACCCAACCTTCGCCGCTTCACTTTGCAAAACTGTCTGACCAACTACATTGACACAAACAAATACTCAAGTTAGATTGGGTGAGCGCGTAGGGCGACACATCCTGGTAGCTTGTCAGATCATTACGAAAATCTTCTTCAGAGATCCTCGACCTCCGTTCTCCTTTCAGAACCTCAGTCATCCAAGATGGACCGAAACAAGGATCACGGCGCCTCGCCCGTATCTGACCGCATCCTGGATCGTAAGATCGAGTCAAAGGCGTTGCCTTCTGGTTTCTCCTCCAATCTTGGGCGCAAAGCACCAGCAGGAGACAAAGCTGGCCCCGGAAAATCAGTCAAAGCGATCGTCGACTGGCTGGAGAAGACAAGCGTGCCGGCTTGGGAGACCCCGGAAACGAGAACACAAGAAGGTCAGGACGAAGGCCAGCATGCGGACAGTTTCTCTTTATCGTCAGATACAACATGGCAAGATCTGCAGCAGCCTGCGAGACAGGATAATGCCAGTGCCAGTCCTCTATTCCTCCCTAAAACACCCCCTACCCACCCGGAAGAATACTCTCTCACTCTACTTGGATACAAATCATATTTCAACAACCGCCCGCTCGCGAGATGTCTTGACGTCGAAGAAGGAAAAGGCACGACCCCCGCAGCGAAATCCACCTTTACCGCTGCTTCCGCAAGCAGCTGCTATTCCCTCCAGAAGGTGGAGAGCATCATGCCCACGCCTCAGAAAATGACAAACGGAGTAGAGGCTGGTAGCCCATATTCTCTTTGCCTACCTGGGATGAAGCCCGAGTCGCCCTTTGAGGAGGGTGGTAGAAGCTACATTGACTTCGAAATAGAGCCGTGCTCAGGCCATGACATAGCTGGGGTTCAGACTATATCCGGGGCGAACATCGTATTGCGCGATCCAGCCAACGTAAAGGCGTTCTAGGACGACGTCAGAGCAAAGCTTTGGATCGACGACGACGAGATACGCTCAGCTGCTGCCGATGATTACGCCATAGCGCTAACACCGACCGCGCGAACATTCTCTGGCATCCTTGACTCGAGAACCCTTTGCGACAGTCCGTGGCGCGTGGTGCCAGTTGCAGCGCTACCACAGAAGCTGTGGCGTAGTTCAAACCTCACGGTTACTGTACCTTGGCCGTCGCCGTCGCCTTCGCCTCCTCGTCCTCCTCCTCCCACTCGCGAACCACCGCCCATCCCCGGGACCAAACCGCCGGCCAATGTCACTACAGATATTCTTCCAGGTCCAGAAATTCCACACAGCGTACTGGCACAGTTGGTTGCCTCCCTTCAGGGTGGGAAGGACATAAATAACCTGAAACAAACTTCGAAGGAGGGAGACACAGGGATTGCTATAGGGACGCATGCGTCGAAGCCAGAGGCTCATCAGTTGCTCGAGAATTGCCTACCACCACCATCGCTTCAGCAGATGAACACGCAAAGAAGCACTCACAATTCCAAGAACTCGGCAGGGCGATGTTACGCATTTGCCGGCGGTCGTAGCTACAAGGTCTCGCACACATCGACGGGAAGCGCTAGCTCGCGGCGGATGACGACGGAGGAGAAGCTGTCGGAGGTGGATGAGTTCTTTGGTCTTGTTGAGGACGATGACACAGTGCCCGTGGCTGCCACTGTTTCTATTGCTGATAGGTACGGTGCTGGCGAAGCGTTGGCTGAGGGTGCTCTGGTAGAGCTCGACCGCCTGATGGAGGAGTCCCGCCACTGAATGAGTGAAGAAGGAGGCCAAAACCCTTGCTGCATTGTCCCTGCGCCATCCTTTGGCGATAGAGGGTACATTTGAATTACAGTGGCATGGAACCGACAACGGGCGGCCGTCTGATGACGTGTTTGACATTGGCTTTATGTTCATGTCAGCAGTCTGGATATGGACTTCGTAGCTTCGACAGGATCATATTTCGATTGTTTTGAATGGATCGGCACCGTATCGTGCCTTGGTTGGGAAATGTATCAAAGTCCTCTATTGGAAAAGAAGGTTGCGTCGCCTTGACGTCTCAAGCCTGAATACAGATTGCTGATGCGACAAACTTCCAGTCCTCAAACAGGAATCACCTGCTGTAGAATTACGCATGTCATTGTGGTACCTCGATGAAGACATCCCGGGAGGGCTAATGCAAGCTGGCTGACATGTGTATATGTGAAGTATGATTCCCGAATCGCGAGCAGAAATAACAAACAAATGACCGATGGCTCCACGACTAAACGACTACTTGGATGCGAATATCGACATTTCAAGCACTCAAGTCATACATACCCCTGGCCTGGGCACCTCTACTACAGGCGTGACTTTCTCACGCGTGTAGGATCTTGCATTACAAGTGCTGAGTCTGCCTCAGCTAGTGTCCAAGAGCCATCAACAATCTGGATGGTCGTTCTTTAACTGCTTCGTCCATTCCTCGACGAGGACTCCTTCATCGCTCCAGTGTTCGTAAGCAGCAAAGCTGCTCACATTCTCACCACGCTTAGCGCAATAACATCCCTACCGCAAACCACTCTTTGTGTTTCTCGTTGGAGTCGCTGCACCCGTTCGCCTCGCGCCACCTATAACTCATATAACACTGCATGAACAACAGCCTCGTACCTTCCTGAGTCCGAGACAGCATAAGCAAACAGGGGAAAGCCTCTGGTCTCGTCTGCTTTAGTAACGCACATGGACTGGATGAGTCTGTTGCAACGGAGACACCTCCGTTGCGTGCACTGTTGGATAACAGAACTCTCCCATCATGGCCTCAGACGCTATAGAGCCCTCTGGCAAGATGCCTACTGTTGTTCTCGCGGTAGCATATTTGAAAGGAACCGTGATAGGAGCATAACTCGACCAGTAACGGGAAATGTAGGGTTAGTAGATTGGTTCTGGTGGCGGTAATATCGGATGCTAAAAGTCCAAAAGTGATGATGCTGATTTATACACGGCCTTGAGACAAATGAGGCTTGGAAGTGAAATCATTTCCGACTGCCTAAAGCGCTTCACAATTGCCCTACGTGCCGCCGGACTGTGTAGAAGAAAGAGACCACTAGGCTGACGGCAGTTTGTTGTGAGTACACGCATATCCCCGCAGCCAGACGTCCAGTCAAGCAGGAATAGATCTTGGAGAGTCGGATACATGGCCTTAGACTCTCGTCTGAGATTCGAGTGCTCGTAGTGAGCACAGCTCTGTACGACCCGACGAACCAAAACCATAGAGGGACGGTGATGATGATTTTAGCATTTGCTCAGCCTTCTTAGGCTGTGTTCGTCGCACCGTCGACCAAACCTACGACATTATAACGCTTTGAAAAGAAAGTCTCCCAGTCGTTTAATGTCGACTTCTCCTTCTCGTCCAAGTCTGCCCACTCAGGCTTCACATCTTCTGCCTTGGTTGATGTCTTTGCAAGTGCTCTGGACGCGTCCTTGCCCGCAAATACTAGATAAAATGTCAGCCTGAGCTCTTGATCGTCGATATCTCGGGACAAGGGGCCGCACCATGGTAAGAGCCCCCGGGCTGATAAGCTTTGTTGCCCGTCACATCATATACCCTGCCCTTGATGGCAACATAGCACTTGTTACCATCCACCCCTACAGACTCGCCATTAGCACTTAGACGCCGAACCACTATGATAAACACGTGTCTCACCGTTGGCCTGGGCCAAAGCCTCGACAGATATCGGGTCGTTTTTGGGGGGAGCCAGAGTTACCGGCACCTTTGGCTCAAACTTCCCTGCCATGGTCGAGCGGTAGTTCAAAGGCCAACCTTTCCTTTTCAAGTCGACCGTATTTAACTTCCTCGGATCTTCTGTCTTTTCTTATACCGTATCAAGACAAACAGAGTATCCCAGTACAAAGGCAAACTGCGAGCCATGCGGTCGTGCGCCGTAATGGGGAGCGAAGCGAAGTTCGTGCCTTAGGTGCAAGGCATTTCCGATTACCTTACGTCATCCACCTCGGCTCCCAACAGTCTTGGAAAAGCTTAGGTTGCTTGCTTGTGGATAAAACATTTTGGAGCTCGAGAACAGGTCGCCCATAAAATAAAATAAAAAAAACAAAGAGGGTAGAGCTAGCCACGCCGCTCTGTCTATCTTGAACTGCACTGTCGTTAGCAGTTCAAGCATCGATCTATCTAGAGTTCACTCGCTTGGGGGCTTGACTGAGCTTCGAAAATGTCCGGCCTCAAGTTCCCTAGACTCCCGAGGACGAACTACGCGCAGGTTACCACAGCTATCCACACATCATCACGTCGACCACTCCAGATCCTCCTGGTACAACGATCCAGTGCTGGGACCAGAGGGGGACTTATTGCGACTGCGGCTCAGTTCAAGCATGGCCGCCGCTTCCAGTCGACGACGGGTGGCAGCTACGGTCAAGATTCCCAAAAACAGTCTGAGAATACTCGTGCCGCGCCGTCACTCGGCAGTATCTTCTCCGCCGCATTCCGAAGTACATTGCATAGCATCCGGAATGTATCCCGGCCAGAGACTTTGAGGGATGCATTCCGCAAGAATCCCGAAGAAATGGTCCTTGCCCTCATACTGTACGTCACCCTTCAGGTACTGCGCCTGCACCTGGTTCGCCCGTCCATGCAGCACTGGCACCCAAACTTGACAATCGCAAAGACTAACCTCCTGTTTATAGTCTTACTGCAGCTACTGGGGCCGGCTTTTACGCTGTCTACCTGTATTTCAACTACTTCTATCACAGGCAGTTCACACGTTATCCCCAACCGGTTGCGAAAGCGATGCGCCGTGCCCTCTATTACAGCAACTACAATCCAGATCCCCAGCGCGCATTGAAGTATTATAAGCAGGCGCTAGACCTCTGCAGGGAGCTGGCTCTGGACCCTTTCTCTGATGATGTTATGGGCATTCGGATCCAGCTTGCTGCGTGGCTAGAGCAGATCGAGAACTACGAAGTGTCTGCGAAAGTGCTCGAGGCGTTGCTTGACGACTGCAAGCGCTGGATAGAGGTGATGGAGAAGAGCGTCAAAGATGGAACGGCGCCGAAGCTGGTTCCACCGCCAGCTCTGGCATCTGGAGAATCGGGCGCCCGAGAAGCAGCAGTGGCAGACGGTGCTCCATCTGAGACCCTCTGGGGAAAACGCACAAGAATCCTAGGCAAGGCGGTTGGCATCAGTGTCAAGCTGGGCGAGCTATATTCCAACGAACATGTGATGCAACAGGACCTCGCTCACGATCGACTAATATGGTCAGTCGAGACAGCCTTGAACGAAGCACGCCGACGTTCGGTGGAAGGCCTCAAAGAAGGCGAAGGCGAATGGATGAGTCCCGAGTCTATAGGAGGCGCCTTGGAATGTGAGTATTCTACCAAATCCTACTCGAGGTCTGATGCGGTAGATCTCATCAGTCGCTGACATATCTTGGCAGCACTTGCACATAGCTACGAATCCAGATCTCAGTTCCACCTTGCCGTTCCACTCTTCCTGCAAGCTCTGAGGCTCTGCCAAGATCCTTGCCACAGCGCTGTCATAAGTAGGTCTCCCTCAGACGACCTCGGTCACAGCTCGCGGTACAATAACGCAAGGTAAAGCTAATGCGGGAACTCAATAGTGAACAATCTTGCATCGTCTTTCGCTCAGCATCCCACTCAGGCACCATTTCAAACAGTCGCTACTGCGGCTTTGATCGAAGAGCTTCCGTCGCCGGAGTCTGTGTCTGCCGCAGACGCTCGCAAAGCGTATCTCGAGACGGCCAGGCGCTGGGCAACGAACGCTAACGTCCACGCAACACAAGCTCAAGGAGAGCAGCGGACTGCTGAGTGCGATGAAGCTTGTGCAGTATCCCTCTGCAACCTGGGTGATATAGCAGCCCTCTTAGGTGAGGCTGACGAAGCCCGCCGCATGTTCGAGCGCTGCATCACAATGAGCAAGAGTCTCGACTTTACCGCAGGCGTCAAACAAGCCGAAGAAGGGCTGCGAAGTCTGGCAAGACAGAAGAAGCCAAAGTCGAAATCGGGATGAAGCTCACGGGTGACATTCCTAGGCAAAGATTTGCGCCAGTACCACCAAGACGCGACGTGCCTGACTGTCCAACGACGTCCTGGGAATCGCATCGGAGTAATCTCCGGCGGGGTCGGGGGGCTTTACCTGAAGTGGCATCCCCCATGCCCTGAATCGTCGCCATAATGCATCTCTGCTGCTATTCCCGGCAGACATGAAATCAACTACGTGTTCCCGACAAGGGTTGTGGGAAAGGCAGGCCGCAAAGATTTACGCGGTACACAATACACGCACGTACACTACACTTTGCAGTATGCGATGACGGAATCGTCAGACCACTCCGGCATATTTGACAGGGATACCGAAGGACCTCCGTTTGATAAAGCCGAAACCACCCTCTGTTAGCCACACCGCTCACATTCCTCCATCGTTCCGCACGCACGTGTCTTTGGGAAGGGCAAATGGCGGGATTGCAGGGGTCGAAATGTGAGCTGCGCACGCTCCGTGGCTTGCAGATTGCAAGGGTGTTAAGACTTCGCCCGACCAATGACTGGTGCCGGCTCGGAAACTGAGGGCGAAGCTGATTGACGGAGGGGTTCTGCTCAGTTCCCCCCTGGTTCACCGGAGCTTCTCCCGGCACCCTGGAACCGGAACTCGGAACAGAGCTAGGGAGGGGATTTGAAAAACACTCAACAACCGCATCCTGTGAGAAGACACACCAAGCCGTCTTGACAAACGGATCTGGATTAACGTGCTCATGCCCGCTAGTGGACCAGCAACCTAGTGAATCGCGGTGGTATGTTACATACACGAGTTCCCACTTGCGGATAATCCGCATCAGGCTCTTTGGCACCTTTGGCAAGCTCCACTCTGCAGAATGGCATCTTAGACCAGTAGTAGTGAATCATTGCCTACCAGACTCACTGTTCAGAAGAAGCATTCTGTTCGTGTCAATCGGGGTGTACGTGGACGATTCCCATGCATATCGCTCCAGACAGCTATTCGTCTGTCCAGCGGCAGTCATGGCGATCAGGAAGTCTAGATGCTCAACTGGGATGCACAGGTGCCAGGCTTAACGAACGCGATTGGCAGTCGGTCACAAGCCGGAGGAGGAGTCCGTGTAACCTGAGGTCCCGCTGCATCGAAATTAGGCGGTTATCATGTTCACCATCATATCTGGACCTATGAGAGAGCCTCTAGATGGCAAGGGCTTTGATCAGCAAGCCTTAGCACGACAGATACTGGTGTTCCAGATTCACTTGGGTAAGCTTGCCAAGGCAGGTCCCTGCTTCTTGCGACACTGTTGACGGCCGGGTGGTAGGATGTGATATTTTGGCAGAGGTGTCAAGAAGTGTGGTGACGGATAGTAAGGTAGTCTCGTAGATGACCTTGCCGGGGGTCACGGCTCGAGAAGGCGGAAGCTTTGAGGGGAATCACAGAGACGATCGAAAAGAGAGTGCTGATCTCTGCATTTCGATAGGCTCAAGAGTGCAGAAAGGCGGTCTTGGCAGCTCCAGGCACAGGTTAAGCTTAAACATTGGGCGCCAAGACTTCTACTTTGCCAACGCCCTCGCTGCCGAAAGGGCGGACGGATAATCAAAGACGGCAAACAACTGACTTCGCAAGTTGAAGTCGATGTCCCGCGTCGGATTGACGCTCGACTCTTCTGGACGACAAGCCTCATCGGGTGTGGAAGGGAGGGGACCCATCTGGTACTGTACTAGTTACTATCTATCGCTTGTGCGAGACTCTCATTCGCAATTCAGAAACCATCAAAGACAGTACGTACGTGTAGTAACAAATGTTGCGGTAACAACGCATGCTCATGGATGGTATTAGATTCGCTCCTCAGTCGTTGCCCTATCTGGCTTTTGTTATCGCACCTTAGTGGCCTTACCTTGTCCACCTTAGCGTCTACCTTACCCCAAGCAGGTAGGCGAGTATGCACTGGAGCAACCACACGTAGCAGCATGCAACGGCAAAAAGTCCCAAGAGATGCTCTGACCAATGGTTTTTAGACCTTCTTGACCCAGTCCAGCGGGTTTATACCCGCCCTCCCCCGCTACGTTAGGTTCCCGCCGAACAACGTTCCTGCGTCGACACTCGACGTCTTACCTTAAGATACCTAGCTTACCTCTACTATACAGCCCACAGTAAGGTACCTACCTTACTGTGGTAGGTTCTTGAACACATAGCCCCGTTTTCATCGGGTGTTTGGCCAAGGAGTTGTGGGATTTTTGGTCGATCCACTTGGATTTAATGCTTTTTATAGACATTGACACTTGTCGAAATCACCTTGGTTCATGGATCGGACGCCTCAACACAGCATGTGTGCAGCCAGGCACAGCTCCTTGGCTTGGGATACGCCCCCTAGTGTCGATGATATGGTACAATGGCAGATACAATGGCAGATCTTCCTCCACTTCGCAAACACACAAGGCTGCGTGGCAATGGCATTTGGGAGTCAGGCTGTCCGGCCGTCTTTCTGTGCGGCTGCGTTGTCTTGGCATACATACCCGAGTATCGGCAATGCAATCACTCAGCCAGATCTCTGAGCCACAAGCCTTGCCATTGTGCAAATGGCCCTCAAGAGCCTTACACCATGACCAGCCTGCGCTCGCACGTGAGGTGGCCATTGGCCAGTCATGAAGTCCTGTGCTCAACCTGAGTGTCGGGACAAGCCTTGCTCCGTTCACCGATATTTAGAGGAGGCTAAGCAAGCACCTCAGGCAGGTTACGAAGATGCAATACGGAACAGACCAGGCGGTGGCTATCGCTCGCATTTGCATAGCAGCTAAGGCCCTCTTCCGAGGCCTCAACACGGGAGGAATGCCTAGGTGGTCAGTAGCTCATCAAGGCCTGCAGATCATCAACGCTTGATAGCAATGCATGCATCCTCGTTGTACCTGGGCAAAGGGGTGTCTGTCAAGCTTCTCACCATCTCAGTACTGCGGTAGAGGTTGCTCTCTCTGTTTTTGCGGGAGTGTCTTCCGTAGTCGCTGGTTCCATGCACATCAAGATCTCTTGGCATTTCCCTTCAGGGCCCAATGAGAGCTGCAGAGATGAAGGTCAAGATTCCAGGACACACAACTGTTGAGCACCCATTTCGGAGACCTGGGTGGTAGATCTTTATCTAATCAATCACGGCGCTACAGGTCTAAGGTGGTAAAGGTAGAGAAGTAGAATAACGTCGGCAATGTTTGGTGGTCCACAAACACGCGAAACGCTTGAAAATACTAGCCCAGCCGTCTTCCGGCTGGTTCAACCGCAATACCGCCGCCAACAAATCATTCGCATGGCTCGCACAGTTTTGGCTCGAAGCTATGGTTGGCGGATATGCAGCTAGTAAAGTGTTGGTGGCTTTGCCGGGGCCCGCCAATCGAGCAAAAGTCTCGTACCCGGCTTCATCGATGAAACACAAACCGCATTGCTGACGCAAAAGCACTGTTAGCAGGGCAAAATATGCCGAGTTCATCACCCTGATCAAGGGTCGGGAGTAGCATTGTGACTCAGGAAAGTAGATCTGGCTAGCCTATTTGAACGTGGGCAGAGCAGTGTGGCCTTGGTAACGTTCGACACAAGTCCCATACAGCTTATAACAACAAGATGAGCAGTTACCTGTACCTAAGGTACTACCTGTAGGGACCAGAGACAAGCCCCGCGCTAAGCAGCTACGTACAGATACGGCGTGCAGCCCAAACACGCAGCAGTGACGGGCTGATCGTGACTGCGCAAACAATTGTTCACGAAGCCTCAGAAGCCACATAATTCTACCGTAACTTAGGAATGTCGCCAGCATGCGGCTGGCGCTGGCTCTTGGGCGAGAAACGGGTCTTGATCACAGATCTCCGACGATCCCGCACCAGCACGGCATTCTGCCCAAGCCCATGGCCAATCCTCACATCCCAGTTCTACCAGTGTATCGAATGTGCTCGCATGGATGGAATATCCGTCCTAGGAACATGTAAGCGATGTTTCTTCCAATGGGGTAATTATCTGAAAGTCGGCGGCTCCAGTGTCACTTATCGCCTAGCGCCCTTCTGATGGCGAGTTATCAACTTCCCGCAGAGTCTAGTTGCCGTTGGATACATGTACACTTGCGACCATCTTGGATATCCGAGTACATACGAGTGAGCTAGATGCATTGCAGCCTGATTCTGGAATGCATGCACTTCCATATTTACTGAGCCGGGCTATCGACTGGAGGTATATGATTCCCTCCCTTGGCATCCTATCAGCAAACCATTCGGACCATTTACGCGCGTAGGGCAAATGGAGCGGCTCCCAGTGTTCACTTCCACCATCAGTAACATGGAAGCTACCTTAGCTACCTACCCTACCTTCGCTGGCGAGACTTGGGAGTAAACTCCGATGTTGGCCATTTCAACCCTACCTTACTTACCATAGTATAACTTCCGGAAAGGTCACATATTTTCACAGCTCAGGTGCTGATATCCTGTCCAATAACATGTTCAGACTGCATGTTAAGGTTTCGACTCAGCCATGCAGCCGTGGAGAGCACAGTGGAATGGAACCTGAAATCCCCCTTAGGGGACGTTTTGGACAGTACGGGGCCGTTTTGACGCACAGCGAACCTTGGAACCGCTTCGTAAGAGAGGGTAGGTAACTTACCTGGTTTATCAAATCACATTGGCTGCCGGCCGCGGTTGCTTTGCTCAGCAATTACATACCACACACAGTATTCACCCAACTTTCCAAATTCTTGATCGGCCTAGCTTCGCTCTCGCCGTGATTACTTAAACATCGAATGTCTGGGACACACTGGACAAAGTTGCTGAAAGGACGCAATAGATGCCATTACGGGGCTTTTTCCTTCGCAACCGAAGACAAGCTTTAGAGATGGAATATGGCTCAGGTCAGTGGTTCGCAACTGACGTCATGGTAAGTTGGTTTGAGCACCGGTCAGCCCTTTAAGGCGCAACGCGAGCAGCGTACCAAGCCGCTCATCCCGCCATCCCGCGCCACCGAGAATCCACCGTGGGAGCACGGTTCAGCACCGGACACTCGGGCTGGGCACGGTCCAGGGTGCTCACAGCAGACGCCGACGGTCGAGCTCTTCCGACTCCTCCCTGTGCTCGAAATGGCGCCTTGTTGTTTGCTTCCTTGATTAATGTTTCGTGACTAACTCGCTCGCCTTTGCGTCGGGACGGTCGAGTGGATGATGATGTCGCTCGTTAGGAGATCGCCGCCGGACGGCTCCGTTCGGAGGATGATGCAACAGACAGCTGCAAGTGCTGATTCCGCTGTCCATCCGGTCACGGTCGATTTCTCAGTAAGTCACAGAACGCGATGCGCAACTCTTCTCGAAAGGGCGGAAGAAAGGGCGGAGAAGGAAGGGTATCTGCCTACCTCTTAGTTGGACGCTTGCATATTGAGCACATGTGAAATGAAGGTACCCTGTCTGCTTGAGAGTGGTGTACAAGTGTACATGTATGTGCGGCTTGTCGAGCCATCCACACCATAACCTTTCGGCCATCCACACCACCATCATCACCCACAACCCCAAAACCCAAGTCCCCTGTCGGTTACAACTGCTGTACCTCGACCAGCTAAGCCAGCCCCCCTGTCTGATCTGCTGCGGAGATACATGCAGGGCCATGTCCAGCGGCCGGAATAGCCACGGCGTTGCGCCCATCTGAATGTATATCGTTCGGGGCCTCAAACTTGTCGCTACTGAGTACGAGAATGGTGGAACCAACATACCTAGTCAACAAGTACCTTTTTAAGAACGCTTGTTCGTGCCGTCTGGCCTCGTCCTCGACCCTTACCTCGTGCGGCCCTGTCACGAGCTTAGGTATAATACTCAAGCTGACCCGACTCCTCTCGAGCATCAGTTTCTATTTCCGCATCGTCTCTACTTCTTGCACAATCCCGTAGTCCGACAACAAATTACAGCCATCTCGTCCACTTGCCCAGAGACTCAAAGTCAACCAATCTCTAGTGAACATACCTACTTCGACATATTACGTGATCTGCCAAAGTGTTCTAGCTGCTGTGTTACAAGATGGAGGATCTCAACAACTTGCTCGACTTCCCGTCACCCAGCAATTCCCACTACTACATGTACGGGGAAGCAGACCAACATCCGGACTCCAACACATCAGAGTCGCAAAGTCCCGTCAATTCGCCGGTAAGTTCGAACCACTACATATCAGGGCACTCTACGTGGACTTTTACCTCTAACACGCATCTGCACAAAAGTACGACATGTCCTATATGCCCGATCTCAGCAATATATCCAGTGTATATCCCAGTCCGGAGAGAGATGACGAGGAAGAGGAGTCACAAGCCGGTAAATCCTCAAAGCCAGCCGCGAAGAGAAAGCGAGAAAATCGGTACAAGAACGCGCCTCCAGCCGTGCTTTCGGTGAGTACATGATCTAACGCCCCCTCCCAAAGTACGAACAGCTAAGTCATTCCAGCGACGGAGGGCTCAAAACCGAGCATCGCAACGGGCATATCGCGAGCGGAAGGACCAGCGGATAAAGGACCTCGAGACGATGCTCAACGACGCTAAGCAGAGAAACGATGTCTTGAGTCAAGCTTACGCAACATTACACGCCGAGTACGTCCAGCTCAAGACATCGCAGCGCAAAGAACAGCAACTAGAACCACCTCGCGCTGCTTACGGTGGCGCCGACCTTGTCTTCGATCCGACCATGGGCGGCATGACAGGTGCCAGCGGCGACAGGTTAGACATGGATCTGTTTGTCTACTCGGATATGACCGGTGGTGCCAACGCATTCTCATTGTGAGCTATCCGCCGTTACGAACCCCACGGCTCAGGACAGACTTTCCGGATTTAATATTTGTTTCTTCCTCACTTGGGCGAAAGGACACCGACGACATCAAATTGAGATGGGCCGATACCAAGGACGGGCTTATGCAGGGCAAACCTCCCAGAAAACAGTATACATCCTTATTCCTAATCTCGGTGTTTGGTTGGAAAACCACGGTGTTCTTGTTATTCGAAATGCGCTTGTTCTCGCCCACCTCTGGAGCGAGAACGCAGCAGGGTTAAGATCTGGCTTGTCAACGGCGCAGGAGGAAGAGGGACGGTTGGGTCTGTTGCAATTCACTTCAGTCGCCCCTACGGGCTTTGCGGGATGCTCTGATACCCAGAAGGGTCACCGGGCAGCCCATGGCGTTGGGGTCTCTTTGTTTCTTGGTTCCAGGATTGGGCGACTGGCAATCTTTTGTGCTATCCCGGTTCAGTCATGAACTTTTTCCGTTGTGCTTCTTCTATTTTCCAGGGCTCTATATGATGACACGGGGTAGGGAAGCACGAAGTCTGGAGGGACGGTTTTGGGCTTGACGGGTATCTGCACGACCTCTATCTAATTCCACACAGAATGGGCGGGAGGATTCGGGGACGGGGACGCCGGGCACTGGCTGGTGACTGGTGACTTTTTCCACGCCCTTTTGGATCTGCCTGCTTCTTGGCTCGGAGAGGACGGCTCGTTAGGAAAAGTTACATTACTACTGGTAATTCACGGTTTCCAAACATGCAAAAACTTGAACAGGAAGGTCCAGCAATGTCTCCTCCCACAGCTGAAGATAATCCCGCCTTGCATGTCTTGTCCAAGCAGCCAAGGCGAAGCTGCCAAGTAGGTGAGTCTTGTGATTGGAATGTTAGTGTATTAACTACTAACCTAAGCCTAGCTGAAGGATTTATGCCGGAGCTAAGCTGTCTTGCGCGACCCCAGCATCTGCTTGAGATGTCCCAATGGCAATCAATGCCTCTGAACTCTACTACACTACAGTGAGAAGAATACCTGTCGATACTCGTACCATTTGCCTTGTGGGTTCGGACAAGAGATTCGCACGTTAGGCAGGGATCCGGCGACTTTCTTGCTCGGCTAACAATCTGTCAAGTGCTTGAAAGGCTCGCTAAAGTTCGAACCACTGCACGTCCAAAAGTAAAATCGCTGATTTGGAATGGCCCCTCACTCCAGTCCAAACAGCCCTTGACCAGTCATCCGCCCCCTGCGGCGGGGTTGCCGTCCGCCTCTGCCCTTCACCCATCCCAATTGTCATGATCAGTCATGATCAGTATTCATCTTTCCAGGCCCTACTGTCCCTCGAAGCGAGGGTGTTCAGAATGCGCAGACTCGGACTTCCGCTTTGACTTTCTGATTCTAGTGTCTCTGCTGTGGTCTAGTCCAGTCCATCGCTCGTTCGCCTCTTCCTTGACGGAATGTCTCGAAAGCTTCCAGCCATGGGTCCGGCGCAATGATTTTGTCCGACTCTACGAGTCAATTCGAAAACGTTACGACTGTCTCGCTTAGAACAAATTGGTACCGGAGGCAGCTCCGACTGCGGTTATCATCCACGAATGCTCTCCTGGACAGCGTTTGAGCGACTGAACTAGGATGCGCACGGTGTTGTTGATATCCTATCTTCAATGTGCCACGGCTTCGGCTCCGGACTCCTGCTCATGATAACGACGTCTGGTCGTCCCGGAGTATAGGTCCATAAATCCGGGCTTACGGCTTGCCCTTTATCATGATCCAAAGGTCTATAAGCCGAGAAACCTTGATAATCAGATGGCACCTGTCAGTACCTAGTTTATATTCGAGTGATCCAGCGATCCACTTGACAGCATGCCTATGGTTCATTCCATGAGCAATTCCATGAGACGAGGGACTGCTTTGGGCAACAAGCCTCTCGTCTCTTCGCTCTCCCTTCTCCTCCCCTTACCGTAGTCATACCCTATCTCAAGGAATCGCACAGGAAGGGTCTGATGCCTAGAGGGATGCTCTGGCAAAAATCTGAAAACATAGTTCGGTCGCAATCTGGAATGTCAGTGATCTGCCAGACAACCCATTCTTCTTCATACCTAACAACCCCTAAGGTGGTCTTGTTGGTGCTGTAGATCTGAATGGCCTGTTCCGCGTCGTGGTATATTGTTGGATTCGAGGTACTCTTATGCTCTTGGCGCATGGAGCCACGGATTTCTGTCGGTTTTTACCTGCCAAGTATCTTGGTTTCCTTCGCGTTGTTGATACTGACTTCTTCACCCAGTCTTGGGAGTCAAGAGTCGTCTGAACATACGCATCAATACCCGTTCCTCCGACGTCTCTGCATAGCGCGGCTTCCCTGACGATGTTATCCGTCTCCCTCACGTGCGTCTTCATGCCGCAGTGCTCTCTTAGGAACATCGCCTCTTCGTATGTCAAGTCTTGCATCGCGCAAGCTGCTAGACAATATCGCTCATGATG
Source organism: Coniochaeta sp. PMI_546 (assembly GCA_021432605.1). NCBI lineage: Eukaryota > Fungi > Ascomycota > Sordariomycetes > Coniochaetales > Coniochaetaceae > Coniochaeta > Coniochaeta sp. PMI_546. The sequence goes on along the minus strand of MU271150.1, from coordinate 2,237,017 downwards.
TAACGGAGGCACTCTCCGCCTTGCAAATCCCTGATCCTCAGCAAAGCTGTCGCTCGGGTAGAGTTCGTTATCGTGATGTCAGACGCAGTTCGTTCTGAAGCATCTGTCCGTCAAGATCCAATCACTGCCTGGCAACGATACGAAACTTTCGTCACGTTGGTAGAAGGAAGAAACAATTTTCCTAGACCATGGCATATAAGGATGCTTCATTCCTTGGTTCTCATAGACACGTGGTCAAAGGGGCGTTGGACAGCTGCTCGCGTGAGTGCCGTCTGCGATTAGCATCTCTACCATACTGGGGATCATCCTCTTCGCTTCTCATGGTTGTTATCAGGCGTGGCATATAAGTGACTGTTTACGAGTCCTATGGGACCAATAGATGGATGGCAAGGCGTCGACGACTGCAGGGTTTCGCAATATGTACACCCGTTTGTCGTCCAGTACTTGGGGACCATGTTGTCACTGTGGCGCTGCGGATTGATTCTAAGTGAGATCCATGGTTTCGTGTACGATATGATTTGAGAGCATGGCCGCGTTGGCTCAGCAAATTGTCGAAGAGACGCGTGCAAAACAAAGCCCCGAATCGATAGGTACCGATCTTACTGGACCGCAGGTTAGACGGTTGCGACCATGTCGAGGGACTTGATGTCACTGGCACTATCGGATGCTCAGGTGTAGAAGGGGATCTTGGATGGCAAGTGTACTGTCCATCATTCGCCTTGTCCCGTTGGACTATCTCTTGTGCGGAAGCTAATTCGTGCGTTGCAGCTGTGCGTCCTGTACAGTAGCTCTATCAAATGATGAGATATGGCATGCGTAGGCTGTGCCGTTATTTCTGGCCGGCGCCAAGTCCGATCCGGCGTCAGATCGCGTGCCGAATGTCGATCTCGTCGCTATCATGATCGGCAGGTCCTGCGGGAACGTTTTTGCCGATATGGCGCTTCAGTGTCGACAGGGAGTGTATGAGGAAAGGTAGAGCATGTCTGTTAAGCAGTGTGAAGGTGAGGGCTGCTTGGGGAACTCACTCCGTCAGGGTCACGGGTACTGCGTTGCCGGACCATTCTTGTTCCCCTCTCATGGTGGCAACGACAATTTGAACGAGTCGGAGATCCCGTGGGTCGGAATATATGGCATCGAATATACTCCATGTTAGACTGTCGACAAGCTCCTGCTGCTCTGCAGCCCGCTGTTGCTGACCACAGAAACCTAGCGGAATCAGGTGTAGGATACTTGTCTAACGCTACCAATACCGAGATTATCCGTATGTGCGTCTCTGATCATCCGCGTTGAGGTGTGGCCGAGGTCCAAGGCTTGTGGCATCCGGAAAGCGGTTCAAGTATCGGACGACTGAGGAGATCTGCACTACAGGACGACTAAGTTACCTGAAGCCCTAGGTAGCTGGAGTCATCGCCCAGGAGACTTCAAGCACCCTTTGCTGAAATAGCGGCGGAAGATAGCAGAGGTCCGCCAACGGGGCGAGATGTAGCGCGCGGACGTCTCCGCACCGCAAGTCCTCGGGCTGAGCAACCAAGAAGAATAGTAGGCCGGGTGTTCAGCTGGAGGTCCGGCTGTAGATGCGATAGCCATTTGTAGAGCGACTCGGCGGAAGTCATTGGACTAAATTGGGTTCGAGACATTTGCGTTCTGGTGTCGGCGACCTTCTCGTCTATCCCATGCGGCCTCGTCAGGTCATGTCCAGGTCCATCTCTTCCCTTGCCTGGCCTTGGTAGCCTTGCCCCTCATGAATCCATCTCTTGGTTTGCTTCTCGACGAACCGTCATCTTGATCCATAACTTTGACAAACTTACAAGTGACGAAGGCGACGCAGGTCTCCTGCCAAGAGCGAATTTGGGACCATGTCAGAAAGGGGGATAGTATCGACCATTATGTACTCGACAAGATGGCGGCCCAAATACCCCCTTTTCTTCCAGTTGACAAATGCGCTGCGGCTGGCTCCCTCGATTACTGAATACGGCCATTCCATCGTGGGTACTTACTCAGCCCCCCTGTCCCACCCCTGGCACGAGGGCACCGGGTTATGGCTGGACTTATACGCATAGGGCCGGTCGTGACAGTAAACGACATGGTGTAGACCCTGATTTTTGGCGGAGAGAGAGGCACCCTGCTCGTTGAAGCATCTCCTGTGGTGGGTGTCGGCCGGGTTGTGGGGGAAGAGAGGATTAGTTCGGACTCTACCATAGTAACGAACTACCGTGGTCAACGCCTTGGGCTTGCTTTTGTGTAACCTGATGTAACGACGCCGTTTAACTAACCTTTGATTCATGTACGGGTTCGCATTGACGCATGGCGTGAGCAAGGACCATTCTATGAAGGGAAGGAAGGCTCGATGCTGATATCCCGAATGTGGGCTGGCATCTTGGGCACAACAAATGGACCCCTAGACTCTGCCACCCCGGATTTGCGCGCGGGCTAGATCCTTCAGAAATATGAAAGAAGCTGAGCGGCATGGACACTCTGCGGGCATATCACATTTCCAGATCGGGAAGGGCAAACGAGACGTCGAGCCAGAATGCTTACTTCTTAGTGGCCAGGCAATATATGCCGTTCAATTTATCCTAATATCAGAAGCACGACCATAATCGTCTTCAACCACAGCGGTCTTTTGATTTTGAGAGAAAGAACACCGTGAACATAACAGAACACACACTCCACTGTGTCAACAGTGCCTGTGAAGTGAGCGTGCCATGTGGATGCCAGAGACGGCCAGCTACAGGACGCCGGGAGGCAGGCCCTACCTATTGTTTGATATCGGGGTGCCGTGGCCCCTTGGGTTGGCATTTCCGTCTCCTAAGGTAGGTCAAACATTGTCCCGCCATTAAGGAAGACGATTGCAATCTTCTTAATATACAGGGCTTGGTCATGCAACCATCCCGGGAGGCCGGCTCCAGATTGCAAGCACCGCATGGTACCTATATAGGGGGGACTGAGAATCCTGAATGCTGGTTTGAACTCTCCACCTGCCCCCTAATTCAACGTCATCCTGCTGCACCGCGGCGATACTCAAGAGTAAGGTACTCATCATGTCGATATCGGCTCGACGACAATAGGCACGATGTCGGCTCTTCTTGCCACAACAATATTGCTTCTCGGTCTTTTATCTTCAGTCCCGCACTGCACAGCAGACTTCATCGGCGTGTCGTTCGATCGGATAATTGAAAATGGCTCTCTCAACCTGACCTGGGACAATACCGGCCTTGGTGCCGACTCGTTCCCTCTCGTCGTCGCTATCTCTCTCATCAACCAGACAGAGTCAGGGGCCTTTGGCGTCAAGACGAATCTCTCATGTGCGAACTCCCCCATTCCCCTTCCAAAGGCGTCCCTCAAGTTGACCGCCCTCACAGCATCTGTAAATACAACATCATATCTGTGGCAAGGACTGCCATACCCAGCACCGTACCTACCGACGGCACAGTACCAGGTCGAAATCAGATCCGCGCAGGTAAACACTTCGAACATACACTCTGTCGTGGCAAGGTCGCCATTTTTCCTCATTCACCAAGCGCTGCAACCTACCGTTTCTTCACCTGCCGATGTAAGTCATCATGCCTCGTACGGACTCCACGGACGTTAGAGTCATCGTCACCTTTCACTGTGTGCAGTGAAGTGAACACGCAAGGCAAGGATTACTGCTAACTATCAGAACAACCGCAGACAAACGATGGATCGGCCTCAGAGACACCCCGGCCAGGGAGTCTGAGCAGGAATGCATCCATCGGCATTGGCGTCGTGGCGAGTGTCTTCTCCATCATGGCCTTAGGGATTGTGGGATGGTGCTTCAGGAGGCGGCAACGCAGAGCTAGAGAGGAGACGCGGAGACGGAAGAGGATGGAGTTTGTCATCTCATGATCAGGTTCCTCCGGGGGGTTGTAGACACAGCGGAACTCTTGTCGTGGATCTCAATATGCTGGTGGCATGTTCGCAAGCAACTTGAGTATCCAAGCCGACTTGACGTCCCCATCTGTGGAATATCAAACTCTAACAACATAGTGGTAAGCCCGGAAGCAGCAGCCGGTTCCGGCCGAGACGGGTTGGGGAAAGTACAGGCATAACAATTCATGTAAGATACCTGATCGCAGGTAGAGGGGAGAACGAAGTTTACGCAATAAGTTGGGTATGTCCTTAAAAACCGAAACGCCTCTGCCCTCAACGCGCAGCGTCTCGAATTTGCCTTTCCACATCTTGTAGCGCAGAGTCGTAATCGTCATAGGCAACCTCCACTCCCGTTCCGAGACCGGAGTTAACACCCTCCCACGCTTCCATCTCAGCCCTGAACCTTTCCGCGCTCACAGGTGCCGGCTTCTCGTTGTGGTCAGCCCGCTGTCGCAGCAGCAATAACCTCTTGGTCCGTGCAGCCTCAACCCCTTCCATCAGCTCCAATGCGGCCTCCTTGTCGGTCAGATATGCCCACGCCTTGAACGTGTAGTCGTCGCCTTCGAAGCCGGCGGCCTCGAGCCGCTGCAGAGTCTTGACCGTTTTGCGTACGTTCTGTGCATTCGCGTAGCCGGCCATGAGGGTATTATACGGGACGATACTTGGCTCCACACCGTGCTCCTGCATTATCTCCATGACCTTTTCGGCCTTGTCTGCCTCGCGGTGGAACATGAGGCCGTTGATCAGGATTGACCAGGTGTGCACGCTTGGAGCTGGGTGACGGAACCTCTCCTGGGGACCGGAGAGTGTCAAAGCCGCCTTCATTGGCTGAGCAATTCCAGTCTCGCCAAGCTCAGCGCTACGCAGGTCGGACGAAAGTGACAGTCTATCCAAGGAGAGTTCATCAGCCCCGGATCCAGAGCCGCTGCCAGTCACTGTAGCGGGGGCTACAGATAGTGGACGCGACGAGGCAGTGGCCCTGAAGGATTGTTCTTGCAAGGGAGACTCGCCAGACAGCTTCAGCATGTCGTTGACGAGGCCTACGGATGTGCCGAGATGCTCTTCCCATTGCAAAAGCGCCTTCAAAATATAATCGTATATCCGTGTCGCTCCCTTCTCGACGAGATGTAGAGCATCGGCATCGCCATGATCGACCAGTCGCTTAAAGTGCAAATAGAATTCGAGGATGCTCTGCGGGTTGGATAAGGAGTTGATGTACCCCAGAATCATGATAGTGACGGTGTCATACCCCGGATCAAGCAATCCGCGAGCATTCCATGAAGGCGTCCTGTAAGCAAGGAGAAAGGCTTGTTTTTCACACTGCCAAATGTTTGATACGTGCAGGTCCGCCTTAACAAGGTGATCCATGTCTGCGGGGATGAACTTGCGAAGCAGGTCTGGTTTAAAGATGCTCGCATAAATCTTCAGCATGGGGTGGAAAGCAGGCATGCCGACCTTCCGCCTGCCTCTTTGACGTCGGACCTCGCCTAGATACGCCATGAACACCGTGTGTAGAAGCTCATTCCACACTACAGGGTCCCTGATCTCATCAAGGAAAGCCTGCTGCACGAGCATATGCATGGGCAGCCAACTTCCCGATGTTTTTGCGCCGTAAAGAAGGTATGAGTAAAGAAGGGCATCCGGCTTCAGGTCTTGAGAGGTCATGATCTTGAGTACATCGAGAGCAGTTTTGACCTCTCTCCTCTGAATTAGGTCCCTGATCAAGACCGAGTATGTTATGAGGTTGGGGTTGAAGCCGAGTTGCAAGAGGCGTTCGGAATATTTTGTCGAAGATTCTAACATCTCGGTTCCTTCGACAAATTTGCCAGGGGTGAATGCCTCCTCAAGAGCTTTCTTCGAGGGAGTGAGTATCGTCGTGCAAAGCGCACCGACATGAGGCGAGTTGATATCCAGCTCCCCGGCCTGTACAAGAAACTCTAGAATCTCGAAGGCTGTTGGCTTGAAAGCGACGGTTTCGCCGAAACGTCTAGCAAACTGCAGGCGTGTATAGCGATGCAATGGATGCTTAGAGATGACAAGTTGCTGGTAGAATGCGTGGATGGCTTCATCAGACAAGACGCTCTTCACGATCATGTAGATATCCCACTGTCGTATTTGGAATCCTTCCCGGCGGGCATGCTTCAAAAAAAAAGTGAGGAGATCGCAGAGATCTTGTGCTGCTGCCTCACTCTGCATTACCGCCGGTCGACGAATCAAGAACCACACCGCATCATGGATTATGTATATTGGACAGATGGACTTTTCCCAAGTAGCACGGAGGAAGAGGCAGGCTGATCTGGGGAAGAAAGCGAGAGCGACCAGTGCGAGATGTGGCCAGGTGACCTCCCGGTCCCCCCACGTCCGACTCATCCACTTCTCATGAACGGCGTTCTCGTCGCCCACAGACAATAATTCGGCTAACTCGTCGCGAGCTTCGCTATAATCGGCGGGATCTAGGCCTAATCGGCCTGGGCCATCCGCAGTACGGGGTTCTTGTCGACTATCCTCCACCGAAGAAGAGTCTCTCCGGCCACCCTTGTTCTGAGACGCAGTATGTTTTGGGCGAATCTCTTCTCTCCATGGCAGAGTCAGAATATGGAAAGCGGATTTCCAAGTGTGATATTTCTTAATCTCTTCGGGCTGGCGAGGTTGTTGGAAGAATAACCGTCTGGCCATAACCTCTCGAAAGTCATTTCTCTCCATTTCCTTCTCGATTTCTGGGTCGTCATCTTCGAGCCATCTTGAGAGGATCGCGGGACGGCCTGGCGACCGCTTCTTGGCCTTGTGCTTCCTTTGCAACTTCGGTAGCTCGGTGTACAGTTCTTTTTCGATCTTCCGCCGTATTCTTCGCTTTAAAAACCAGGGAGCCCTCTCCGAGTAAAGGGCAAGGTCCGAAGCAGGTAAGGTGATCTGTTCCGCAGGCAAGCTGACCTGCTCTGCTGGCGAGGTGACTTGTTGGGCGAGTGCCGATCCATAGCGTATCGGCTGTCTTCGTGCTAGACTCCTCAGTTGGAAGAGACAAGACCTGCAGATGAAACCACTCGTCTGCATCACCTGAAGACTCGTGGCCTAGTAATACTGAGGTGGTATGGTCGACTGGGTTTGGGGGAGGAGAACTTATGCAGAGGTTAAAGCGATTGGAAGTAGGATTGGACTCTCGACTACTATGATAGATGTTCGCATGTGCAGATTAGAAAAAAAACTGGGGCTCTGATAGTAGGAGACACCAGCCACAAATCTTTCTTTGCCAAGGCTGTGATCTGACCTTGAGACCGTGGGATGCGTTGCGCCACACCAAAGAAAGGTGCGTACCCCAACTTCAACAACAAATTCTTGAATCTAAGACAAGAAAGAGAACTCGGCCTGTAACATCTGCACATTACAATCAAGCCCCGGTAGTCATCACAGAAAACAAGAGGATAGATACCAAGGGAGAGCTGAGGATCAGGCAACCATGTCGTCCCAAGCGAGCCTCAGCGCGGCAGTCGACGATCGCAAAGCCCGTCTCGCCAAGCTTAAGTCCTTGAAGCGCAAGCAGCCCTCGCCATCAGATGACGACCATGACATGCAAACTACTACACAATCCGGCCGAGCGGAAGAGTCATCACAAGATCCGAGTCCGCCAGCAAAGGATGTCGCTCGCCTGCACATATCCGGTCGCAATTATGACCCAGAAACGCGAGGACCGAAGCTTGGGTTTGAGGCACCGCCCGTGGAAGGTCCCACACTCGAGGACAAGGCCGCGGAGCTCGAGGCAGAAGTCCGGAGGAAGGCAGAGGAGGATGCGGCGGCGGACCGAGGCATTGATCTGTTCAAGCTACAGCCCAAAAAACCAAACTGGGATCTCAAGAGGGAGCTCAACCGGAAGTTGGAGATATTGAACGTGCGGACTGATAATGCGATCGCCAGGCTAGTAAGGGAACGCTTGGAGGCAAAGAAGGCAGCGGCTACTGCCGGCGGCACCGGAAAGAAGACTGAAGGTGCTGCGGGCGAGGCGGATGGTGGGTTGGAGGGTACTGCTATCGTCGAAGGGCTGCGGATGCGCGAGAGGGAGGAGGCCGAAGAAAAGAGGAGGGAGAGGGAAGATTCGGATTGACGGATGGCATCACTTCATTCGCTTTATGGACATGGCATGCGTCTCGAGAGGGCGCCTGGGAGGTAATTTGAACCCTGCGAGAGTGGGCTCTACTACTACAGTACGAATTGATACCCAGATTTCTATCTTCCCATGTTCATGGCTTGCGTAAGCGCTAACCTCTTGCTGAAGGGACTGAGACTCCTCTCCCGAGGCGGTTGGGGAGGCTGCGCTGGCTGCGCTGGCTGCGCTGGCTGCGCTGGCTTCGTCGGCTGCTGATGTCTCGATCTGGTAGCCACTCCGTCATCTCTCTCTCTATACCGACGATCGGACCCCTGATATGGCGACCTGCTTCTGCTGCTCTCCCTTTGCGGCGACCGGCTTGGAGACCGCGAGTGCGCACTCCTTTCATACTCGCGGCCTCCCCGACGTTCGCTCCTGGCACCATGTCCGTGGTTCGATATCGGCGACTCCCTCGTGGAGCCTACCCTGCGGCTGATACCTCGTCGAGGCGATATATCGCGAAGAATCGGCCCTCCAGCATGATTCTCTACATCGCGGCTCCGGACTGAGCGGCGGGACTCTTCCGAATCGGACTCGTACACCCGTTCTCTTCCTGGGCGAGGTGACGGTGATGCATCTCCGAATGGCCTTGATTTGGCTGGACCCGGGGAGGGAGATGCCCTGCGGCCTGGAGGTGAATCCATTCTTCTCCTCGGCTGTGGGCTGGCAGACCCCGAGGTTACAGATGAAGCAGAACCGGATGAGGCAGATCCTCGTCGTCTAGGCTGGGACTTGTGAGGAACCGGACCATCCTCGTCCTCCACTTCTTCAAGGTGGCGTTTTCTTGCCCTCTCGGCCTCTCTTTTGGCGAGCTCTTCATCCGCTACTCCTTTCCTTCAGCACTGTTAGCTAAGCCTGCTTGAAGGTGTGAACAAAATGGAGGGAAACTTGCTTCCGTTGGAGGTCGTCAAGCACTTCTGTCGTCAGCTTGGGAACCAGCTTCGGGTTTTGGAGCTGCTGGGTCCTAGATGGACGTGGCACATATGGTCGTTCCTGCGCTGAGGCTTTGCATTCATACGAATAGTGGCGTGCCTAGATGTTAGTCTTTTGAACTGTGCATTTAGAATCCGTCAAAACACCATGGCAACATATCTTTCTTCAGGCACTTTTGACATGTCACGTTCGCTGGTGTCGACCTGGAAGGACCGCCTCTGCCTCGGTACGAGTACATGTTGGGTGTAGATGCTCTGCGACAGTTGGATAATTGGACTTTCGCGACGATACCGACTGTAGAAGATATTTGATGAGATGATTTTGATGTCTTCTGCGATGGTGAAGTTGATTTCTAAGGGATGGAATAGGCTTAGTAACCTCTCTGATAGGTCTCAAGATGTACAAACCTACGTTAGACTGCCAGGTAGTTAGCAGGACAGGTTCATTAGCAAGAGAAATCGTGAAGCCTAGCCGGGCCACGTGATTGAGGCCAGAGGTTCCTGGGGACACCCTGAAAATGAGACGAAAGCCTCGGGACGCTAGACCAAGTTAGGGAAGGCACGAGATTGCTAGTCGTCCCATTCTCACAAAGTCTTAACAGAACTGTATACACGTAGTGTACATGTAGCACCTCTACCGGTAGCGTCCACAGTCGATCTAAGGAAAAGCTTGGACTGATGTCTTCTGATATCACGGATGGCCAAGAATCAGATGGAGGGATACGACGCAACGCTGGTAGACAAGAGACTCAAGTATAGGATCTTCTCCACCTCCTACATGCATTCTTTCATGTCTTTCGTGCACCTTTAGGGGAGGTGCTGAGAAAGTGGTCAGAGTCGGGACGGCCTGATTCAGGCTCTCCAGCAGGTTCGGGACAGTGAGCCTCGTTCGTGTTAGGTGGAGTATCGGCATTGAATAAGGTAAGGTAAGGTACCTTACCTTGGGTGCTGAGTTGCCAACTGGTTCCCGCCTGTTTTGAACCGTTTGAGGTCCCTGTGAGAAAGCTGGCAATTTGCATGACCATGTACATGTCCCTGCTACGCTATGGTACCTGAGGTGTCTTAGGTACCTTTTGCACACCCTTACCTTACCTAATGTACCTTTTACTGCACAAAAGGCGCTCTAAGCACATGGCGGCAGGTCTGCCGCTTGAGTTCTTCAGACGGCTGGACGCATTTTCTTGTGCTACCGTTACCATCAACCTTCTAGATCACTACTATGGTATATCAAGCCCAATACCATTGGAAAAGACATTGCACCCCTCTTCCTTTCGTTAACTAGTCTTATTTCACTGCTCTCCCGTTGTGCCTCGGCGATTACGTGGTGTACTTAAGCGGGCCGTCGCGACACCATTTTCGCAAACCCCCCAAAAGTCACTGAAAGTGCAACTAAGGTAGAACTGGAACTTGGAAACCCTTCAACTTCATCCCATCTGACCCACTTCCCCTTCCGAAACTCAACTCAACTCAACTTCGACTTCAACCTCAACCTCGACCCCGGCCTTCGACTTCTCCTCTGAAGGAAGGCTTGACAGTCGGCCGAGACTCGAGAGCATCGACGACCACCGCTGGTTCCGGATTCCGATAAAACCCACAAGCGATAATAGCCAACCACTTTCGACAATGATCAACGGCACTTCTTCCGCCCTCAGGACCGTCTCGGACCGCTTCGCTTCTTGATTACGCCCATCCTCGGCCATCGTTACATACTTGAATCTTCGTTGCAGTCTTGGATTGATCGGCTTCTGCTTGGTCCTTTCGCCCTTCTGCGATATTTTGCCCTCTTAGGCCGCCTTTTCCTGTCGTTACCTTGTCATTTGACGTCCGACCCGGCTGGCAAACTGGATCAGTGTCTGTCTCCATCCCGGGCGCTGGCTCTGTCAGATAACCATGGCTGCCATTGCCCCTGACGTGAGAAAAATGTCTTTTGCAAAGGTACTCACTTATGCACCTCCACGTCCGCTTCTGATGACCATTGGACCCCATCTATTGAGTGCCTTGATGTACTGACTGAAACTGGTAACCTCTAGGCTGCAGCCTCGGCAACGAAGGACGCGCCTTCAGGGTCCGCTCTGGTAAAGCCTCCCCAGACTTCCACCGCGCAACACCGCCGAGACCATATACAGGGCCCCCCTACAGCCGGGGCATTTGCCCGCGAGTCCGGACCCTCGGCACCGACCGCCGCTGTTCCCCATGTGCAGCATCGCCTGCCTGCGGCGACGGCTGATGACATTACTGAGAGCAAGGTCGTTGAAGGGCTGAGAGACTTGAAGATCGAGACGGTCACGCCCAACCTCGTGGTCAACGGCACTGGATCAGCTGTTACTGAGCGCTCAAGCAAGAACGGAAATAGCCAGACTCCTTCAGACGAGAATTCTCTAAGAGCCGACTCCAACTCTGAACTGGGGACCAAACCGCCCAGCCTGGACGGCAAAAGCATCACATCTGGGACTACATTCGCCCTCGATGAGAAGGAGTCGCTGCGGCCCGACGATAGTGCTAGCGTTAAGGCTGCGGCCGAGGATGATGACGCCTTTTCCATTCGAGGTTCCCTCATAGCTCCGGGGTCGAGGATGGGTTCTGAGGTTGCCGTAAGGATGCACCAAATTCAGCTTGGTGATATGCCGCCTAGGATGATCACCACCCGCGTGCCTCTACATATCAACAGCCAAGGCGTTTCGACGCCACCTAGCAGTGGTTCGGACAAGCAGCCGGTTACCGAGGCGAAGCTGCCGCTTGTTGCCGGTGCTGCCACCCCGGATGGAGGTCTGGGCGGAAACATGTTCTACAGGCAGAACCCGGATGAGAAGCTCCTTGAAGCCATACAGTCCCCCAAGGACCGCCTCTTCCTGTTGCGGTTAGAGGAGCAGGTGATCAACTTTGTCCAAGATTCAAAGTAAGTGAAGCTATGATCAAACTCCTTGACGACCACATCTGCGACAAGCACTAGGCTAATACACGTGCCAGGGAGCCGTTTATGGACCTGCCGCCATGCAACTCCTTTTGCAGGATGCTGACTCACAAACTGGCGGACTACTATCACATGACGCATTCCTTCGAGGCAGTGGCCGGTGCTGTGCGCATATACCGAACACCCTTTTGCCGTGTGCCGCCCCCTTTGTCGGCCATAATAGTGAATGCGTCGAGCAGTAGCTCGCCTGCGCCTGCTGTTCTTCCACGGAAGATCATGCGTCGAGGCCAGGATGGGGAGTTTGGCCCGGGAAGTGGTGGCCCATCCAAAACCACATCTGAGGCTGGAAGTGACGGCAAGGATAAGACAGCCGCAGCTGACAAGAAGTAAGTTGTGTCTATCCTATTCCTGAGAATCGCGCGTCTTCTATCTCGCAACGGGCTTCTGACAATCTTCTTGCCTCAAGACTTACGAGGGAGGAGAGGGAGGAAAAGTATAACAAGGCCAGAGAGCGCATTTTTGGAAGCATCGAGAAGATTGAGTCCAGCACTCCAGGTACGTGAAGTATGCTGAAAATCTGCTCAATGAGAGGGCTAACCGTTTGAAAAGAGAATGACGATGGCAACGGTGTCTCGCGGGCAAGCTCTGTCTCTGCCAAGGACAAGGCTGCTCTAGGCAAGAAGAAAACGAGCAAACAACGCCGCGACGATTCGGAGAGTTTCGATTCTCGCTCCCAGTATGTCGCTTATGTTGGACCGCAGCAACCGACATGGGGACCAGCACAGTACATGCCGGTCAACAATTCGCAGTTTAATGGGCCCTACCAACCCCAGCAGCAGTACCCTAATGCTCTGCAACCCATCTACAATAACAACCAGTCGTACCCGCAGCAAATGATGCCGAACAATGGATTCGTCCCAGCATACCACCCGGTGCCGAACTCGGTAAGACGATGACCCATCCTCCTAGTTTTCCCCCTAGAGCTTCGCACTGACTGCTTCAAGTACCCGGCCCAGCCTGTTCCACAACCAACGCCGCCTCCTCCGCGTTATCAGGCCCAAAGCCAGCCTCTAGCATATCCAACACCCATGGCGACGGGACCTCAGCAAGGATGGCAGCAGCAGAACCTGAACAACCACAGCCCCTACCAAGCCCGCGCGACCCCCGCAACCGGCACGGTCAACCCCATGTCCGGCATCCCGTATGCTTATGGACAACTACCAGCCAACATCGATCCGAGTGACCCCAAGAGCCAGCATCCGATTCCGGGCAGCTATAACCGCAACGGTTTCAACCCCAAGACTCAGTCATTTGTGCCAGGCAATGGCATGGCGCCGATGCCAGCCCTGCCAGTCTCGTACGGGGCGCCTAGCCCGCATCACGGAAGCCCTCAGTTCAACTCACCGCATATGGGCTACGCAAGCTTCCAGCAGCCGATGCTCCATCAGCCGATGCCCCCGCAGCCAGCATTTCCTTCGAACGGAGCAAGCTATGGCATGGTCAGGCAAGGTTCCAACAACTCTCTGCCCCCCTATCACCACGGTCCGCCCCCCCAGGCCCCTCTGCAACAGCATCCTCACAGTCTCCCTCACGGTCCGGTCCACCACGGCCTGCCACCTAATCCTATCTCGCATAATATACCCAACAAGCCAGCCGCGTCTCAGGGGGGCCCCGGCCACGCTTACAGCACCCTGCCGCACTACGGCAACCCGGCCACATTACCGCAAAAGCCCATCTAGGAAAGTTTCTTTTGAGCATCTTGCCGGTGTTTATGGACGGAGGGGGCGGAGGGACGGGTTGTATAGAAACGAAGGCGTACGGATACGAGATTAAAACCACCACCACTTCACTGCTTACCACATACCCATAGCATCATGGCGTTCTTCGGAGTCAGAAATAGGAAAGAGGGAAGGGGGAGGGGGGGTTTATGGAGAGGGGAGGATCTGAATGCAACTGAAGCGAATCTGACCGCTTCCTCGTGTTATAGTGCGCTCTCTACTCCCACGTACAAGCCAAACGTGGTTCGGCATTCAGTATTATGACGTCGGCAAAGGTTTGAGAAATGGCGATAGAGATTGTATCGTGAGGCCGCCAGGCTGTGGTTTCAAAAAAGTGGTTGGACGAAAGGATAGAGATTAATGCATATCTGAACACTTGTCATTTCATCCGCCGTGATTCGATGCGATTAAAAAAAAACATTCCTGCCGTTGCTCTAGTTTAACCCTGAACGCCCGTAGTACTTTTCTTTTTTCCCTCCCCTGACCAACCAAGTACCTATGTGGGCGGCGGCTTGAAGACTGAAGTTGCTCTCACCGGGATGGTTTGAAAAAGCTACACCTTCCAAGGAATTTTTGGTAGGCTGCATACAAGCCTGCACCAAAAATATTGGATAAAAGGCGTACGAGGAACATTTGTCACCTCGGACGGAACGGGTCTGTTGCAGCACAACAGACCTTCTCCCAACTGTGTGGCATTCTGCCATCTTCCCAGCTTCCATGGCGGAAATTCTCTACTCGCCGTTCTCCCTCGGTTCCCGCGGCTCGCGCTGTTGGCCGCCGCCGCGTCCGCCACCACGGCCACCCCTCTTCCCTCCCCTCCCGCCGCCTTCTTTCCGTCCGTCTTTCCGGTCGCCGCCCTCGCCGTCCTCCTTCTTCTCGCCGTCGAAGCCGATCAGGGTGGCGGTGCCGAGCCGTTGGGCCAGGTCGATCTGGGTGCGGATGGTGTTGGCCAGGTAGGAGACCATGAGCACGTCCTGGATGTGGTTGTTGAAGTCGTGCTCGACGGCGACGCTGTCGACCTTGGGCGCCAGGGACAGGGCGTTCATGAGGTGCTGGCCGAGGGCGTGGTTGCCGTCCCTCTCCTCGTCGAGGACCTCACCGACGTAGCCGCTCACGCGCTCGAGCAGGCCAGAGACGGTCTCCATTGCGCGGGCGAGGGACTCGATGTCGGAGGCCAGCGGGGCGGCGCGGCTGTCGGACTCGCCGGCCGAGGCGATGGACTCTAGGGCGGCGCGGTCGGCGGGGTCGGCGGCGAGCAGGCGGTGGGGGACCTCGACGAAGAGGCAGGACTCCGGGGCGGCGGCGACGGGGGCGGAGACGTAGGTGCGGGTCTGGATCGGGGCGCCGAGGGTGGTGGTGCTGATGGTGAGGTGGACGGCCGGGTGGGGGAAGGTGCCGGTCTCGGGGCTGGCGAAGAAGTTCTGGATGAGGGCGGAGAAGGAGTTGAGCTCGTGCGAGGTGGTGTACCAGCCGAGCAGGCACTCGCGGTGGGCGGAGGCGGCGTGGGCGCCGGCGGAGGAGGAGCCGCGCAGGGTCAGGGCGAGCATGTTCTTCTGGTACTCGACGTCGACCTCGACCTGGTCCTCGTTCTCGGTGTGGGGGATGGCGAAGGTGGAGCGCACCTCGACCTCGCTGCCATCCTCGGAGCGGACGCCGACCAGGGCGCCGATGACGCGGGCGGACTGGGTGTCGCGGATGTCCCGGCGGACGGCGTGGTCGAGGATGGAGAAGATGGCCTGGGGCTGGATGTTGACCGTCAGCGGGGCGGTGCTGGCGCCAAAAGCGAGGACATTGGGCGCCAGGGGACGCGAGATGTGGGCGAATTCTTCGGTTGCGACGGCCATGATGGGCGATTTTTGGTGAGATTTAGAAATGAAGGGGGTCGGAGGTCTGCTTGGAGGGGGGTGGGAGTGTGGTTCCAAGGTTCCTTTCTCTCTCGAAATCCCCCGGATCCTTTTGTCGTTGGGTTTATTTTTTATGGTTTTGCTAGATTGCAGGTTCGTCTTCTGCAAAAAGTGGGTTTGTGCGCGAAAGTACAGCGATAAGCAGGTGGGGTGGGCAAGGCTGAATATGTGGGGTCTATCGCTGTGGCTTGTCATGCAAGGCTACGAGGCTTCACTACAAACTTTTTTTATAACAAGGCTTGTGTGATATCAAGTTGACACATGAGCCTTGTAGTAGTCACACTGTTTCGATATCGTCATCCAAGATCTCTTAGCATTCAAGTGACATAAATGGCCGCAAGAGGCGGCCGTGGTGGCCCGCGTGGTGGCAGTCGAGGTGGTAGCCGCGGAGGCAGCCGTGGAGGTGCACATGGCGCTCATGGACGGGGAGGGGCAGCTGGTGCCCGTGGTGGCAGGTCCAGGGGCGGCTCTGGGCCTTACCGCAGAGGAGGACCCAGGTTCGATAGTCAAAGACTTGCCAAGGAAGAGTATGGCCTTCATCGTCTTCTTTTCAGAATGCTCTGTTCCAACTGACTTTCTTTCAGGTCCTCAGGCTCGGAATCAGGGGATAGCGGTGAGGAGGAAGAGCCCGATGTCCCGGAAGACTTAGTGGACTCGGATGACGAGGAGGAGGATGAGGACGATGCGTCAAATTCTCGCCCTTATTTGAGCCTGATGCGTAGCCTAGTAGAGGATGCACCTCGGAACGCCAAGCGGAGGAAACTGGACCATTCAGGAACCGAAGAGCCACCTCAGCAGCAGCCGCAAGAGGATCCCTCGACAGGAGAAAACGCTACAGATGCCAATGCGGATGTTGATCACGTCGACGAACCGGAGGAGGCGCCGGAAGACGCTCCCGTGGACGACTTGTTTGATGACGACGACGATTTGGATGCCTCAGACCCATTCGAATCTCACTTCGCGGCTCCGGACGAGAATGTGGTAACGTCAAGAGTGAAGGAGATTCAGAAAGGCCAATGGCACCTGAACCGGGTGGTACAAAATACCTGGAGGTTTTTTATCAACACTCCAGGAACAGTAACCTCGGATGCTGGATTACCCAAGCCCATAGATGGGCCAGCTGACCTCAAACTCAAAAAGAAGCTCCGAGAGTCCATCTCAGACAAGTGGACGTCCTTTGACCAGGTTGAGAAACTGCTGGCGCCGATGATATTCAACAATCTCGACACTCTCTTCTGCGAACGGACGATAGCAAACGCAGCAGACATAAGACGCATGGCATGCGTTCATGCGCTAAACCATGTCTTCAAGTAAGCTCGCCTCTCACTCCAGATTCATCCAAAGACTAATACCTTATTTTAGGACACGCGACCGAGTAATAAAGGATAACGCGAGGCTTGCTCGAGAACACAACGATGACCTGGAGCTCCGCGACCAAGGTTTCACCCGACCCAAGGTCCTGATCCTCCTTCCTACACGGCAATCCTGTGTGAGGATGGTGGAAATGATTACTACTATCTGCGCTCCAGACCAGCAAGAAAATAGGAAACGTTTCGACGAGTCTTACGTGGATAAGGAGGCCAAGTTCAGCGCAGACAAACCCGCCGACTTCCGCGACCTCTTTGAGGGAAATGACGACGACATGTTCCGTCTAGGAGTAAAGTTTACCCGCAAGACGATCAAGTACTTTGCCCAGTTCTACAACTCAGATATCTTGATCGCCAGCCCTCTGGGTCTGCGGATGGCCATCGGCTCGGAAGAGGAGAAGGAAAAGAAGATGGACTATGACTTCCTCAGCTCGATCGAGCTCGTCATCGTCGACCAGGCCGACGCTCTGCTCATGCAGAACTGGGAGCATGTTGAGTACATCTTCGAGCACCTCAATCTGCAGCCGCGAGACGCGCACGGGTGCGATTTTAGCCGGGTGAGGAATTGGTATCTCGAGGACCAAGCCAAGTACTTCCGGCAGACGCTCATCTTCAGTGCGTTCAACACGCCCGAGCTGTCGGAGCTGTTCCGGGCGAGCTGCAACAACTGGGCCGGCAAGGTGCGTGTACAGCGGGAGTACCATGGTGCCATGCTGCAGATGCTGTTGGGCCACAAAACAAAACAGACATTCTCCAGGTTCGAGGCCAAGTCACCTCTGGATGACCCAGACGCACGGTTCGCCTACTTCACCAAGGCAGTCCTGCCTACGCTGACGAGGAATCGTGGACGGGATGCGCATGGCACGCTTGTCTTCATCCCATCGTATCTGGACTTTGTTCGAGTGCGAAACTACTTTGCCAACGATCCGGCCGTGGGGAACTTGTCGTTCGGCACAATCTCCGAGTATGCTGATGTGCCGGAGGCGTCACGAGCGAGATCTCATTTCTTAAACGGCCGGCACAAGGTCTTACTATATACGGAACGTGCGCACCACTTCAGGAGATATAACATCAAAGGGGTGAAGAGGGTTATCATGTATGGGTTGCCGGATAATCCCATCTTCTACGAGGAGATTGCCGGCGGGTACTTGAGAAGCAGCGAGCAGGCAATGAAGCTGGAACCAGGGCAGGGCAGTGTGAGGGTCATGTTCTCCAAATATGATGTGCTGAAGCTCGAGAGGATAGTCGGGAGCCAACGAGTCGGAAAGATGATTCACGAACGCGGAGATACGTTCGAGTTCCTGTAGGTCTGCCACCGGCAGGCCAAATCGAAGATGGAGTACATAATCGTACAAAAATCCAAGGCCCCCCTTGATGCTAAGGGACCATATAAATCTTATATGTACAGCAGATCCCCAACTCCCTCCAATGAACCTTCCAGGTCCAGTAGTAGTATACAATGCATCGGCCTCGTTAGTCCCTCTCCAGATCCTAAGCCGTCTCTTCCCTGTCCTTCGGCTTCCTCAAAAACTTGTGACTGATCCATGGCCTTAGGTAGTCCTTCGGCGGCGGCGCAACCCGCTTCCAGAACGGCTCCTTCTCCTCCCGCTCGGTAGCACTTCCGCTCAGGTTCAATTCCTGCACCTTTTGCACCATCTCCTCAAAGGCCACCACGCCGCCCTTGCGGAACTGTGTGACCTTCTTCATATTCCGCTCCGTCAGGTCGTTGTGCTCTTTGCCCAGCTCGCGGTCGCGGGCTACGGCGGCGGCTGTGACCGTGAAGCGAAGATCGGCGGGGCCGTCGACGAGTTCAAGGATGGCGGATTGAGACTGGTCGAACGGGTTCTTTGTCTCCGTCCTGAGCACACGCGTGTAGCCTCCTGGCCGGTCCGCGTAGCGCTCGCGAAGCTCGCCGAAGAGTTTCGGCATGAGGCGGTCGGGGGTCTGGGTAAAGAAGCGGAGAACATGTTAGCTTATTGCACCATTCTCATGCCCGAGGCCTGTCATGTGTATGTGTATGTGGATGTATGTATGTAACTCACGTATAGAATCCCCTGTGCGCGCCTCCGTGCCGTCTCGTTATTCCGCTTCGCCAGGGTGATCAGCCTCTCAGCTAACCGCTGTGCTTCCTTGGCCTTGTGCCATGTTGTGTGGATGGACTCGTTCTTGACGAGCGACGTGACCAGGTTACGGAGCAAGGCCTGCCGATGCGCAGAGGTACGGCCTAGATGCCTGAATCTTGTTAAGCCGCCGGCCATTGTTGTCGCTTGTGTGTCAACCAAGCAGCGGCAATGGCAGTCTCTCTACCTAGGTTGGGGTTTGTCGTTGTCGTCGTCGTCGAATTTGTTGTGGAGCTTCGATCAGACTGTGGTAGACTTTCATAGGATGTGCAGTGGTACGGAGGCTCTCAACCACTGGCCCGAAATTTTTGTCTTGGCATCCGCTGCGATCGAGCTCGTCCCACCGCGAACCGAACCGAACCAGGGTACGTACTTATTCCGACGTCACATCAGCCAGAAGCTGCGAACCTCGTTCCCATCTTTAAGCCTCAATTCTAGCCCCCAGGCCTTCAAGTTTCTACAACCTTAAGTCGGCAGGCGTTGCCGCCACAGGACATACGCTGTTGAACTTCAAGTTCAAGTCATCTGGCGCAAGGGCAGCTCAATTGGCGCCATAACCCGAAACACCATGGGCTTCACAACCGGTTTCGTACGCATGCTTCCTCTCGTCTCCTCAATCTCGTGCATCGGCTAACAGTTGACTCGATGTCTGCAGACCGGAGGCGTGACACTGACGCTCTCACTCGCCTACCTCGCAGTCCTCACCCACCAGCGCAACCGCCAAACCCAATCGGACATACTGCGCGCGCAAAACAGCGTCCTGCACTCCCTAGTCCACGATCCGGCGTCCTCACCTGCCTCTCCAACCTCCCTGTCCACCGCCACAGTACCCGAACACCACCTCATCGAAACGGCAAAGTCCCGCTGGAACGCAGAGATCGAGGCCGCCGTCCGCTGGGCGCAAACCAAGGACTGGAGCGAGGTCAGAGAAGATGCCGAGGGTGTCCTCGCCCGGCTCTGGGGCACGGTGAGCGGCAGCCAGGCGGGCGAGGAGGTGAAGAAAGATGCAGGCATCGTGAGCAGTAGAACCGTCGAAGGCGTCGAGCAGGTCAAGACCGAGGCGACGCAGGCGCAACAAACGACCAAGAGCGCGCTGGAGCAAGCGAGGGACAGGTCGCAAGCTGCCGCAACGAGTGCTGTCGCGCAAGCCAAGGAGACATCCAAGTCGGTGGTCGAAGCTGTCCAGGCCAAGGCGGAACAAGGCAAGGCTGCTGTCGCAAGGGGGATCGAGAAGTCGAAGGAAGCGGTGGAACACGCCAAGGTCGCTGTCGGCCTGGCGGAGGAAAAGCTGGAGAGCAAACTCGACAACACGCTATTGCATCTTAATGACGTGGACAGGGCGCTGGCACAGAGGTATGAGGAGAGCCGGAGCGATGTCACGAGCAAAAGTGTAGAGGAGGCGCTGGCTGAGAGGTACAAGCCGGTTGAGAACCAGGATCGCTCCAAGTTGAAGGCTGTGTGAGTTGGGCCTCCATGACTTGTGGCAGAATCGCCTCTACATTTGCGTCCCTAGCCATTGGTCTCTAGAAGTTGGTGATGACTGCTGTACCATAGAAACTCTTCAAGACCTTGGCAGAACTCGTCTAAATGTCTTACCAGGCTGAAGACCTAGAAAGTACTACCATCATAATATGTTGCCAGTATCTCAACATGTTTCGATCTCAATGAAATCAATCCTACTATGGTTGGTCTATCCATCTTTACATATAAGAGCTATGAAAACCGGGGGAAAGGGAGGTTTGTCCCTTGTCATTTGTCGCTCTGTTTCCACTCGGATGGATATATGCCGTCAACAAGGAGCTGTCTACACATGGAATCTGCCCTCCAGGTACCAAGACGGCTCTCAAGTCGGCACAGAGTATTTCTCCTCGAACCACCTCGCAAACCGAACAACAGGCGCATCGACCATCCTCCAAAATACATCGGCCGCCCACACTACCAAGGGCAGAACAACCACGCTCGCCAGTGCAAACCCCCAATTGTACGCCACTCCTTCAACACCAGTGACGCCCCAGGCCCACCTCTGAACGGCGTATCCGGCCGTGTGCAACATCGGGCCATGCATGAGGTAGATAGCATAGCTGATTTTCCCGAGATACTGCACCGGGCGTGTGTTGAACAGTGGCTGCCAGGTTGCGGGTGAGTGCGCCACGCAGAGCACGAGGAGCACTGCACCAACGCACTGCCAGTACCGGTACTTGTCTGACCACCAGTCCGGGATCACAGAAGAGAGAAAGACCCAACCTGGCGTAGCTTCGTATCCCTCGTCAGGTTGGGACAGGAGATACAAAGCCAGTATACTGACGGCCGTCCAGGCGGATGCCACCGCCTTCCCCTCTCTCTTCGATCTCGGCGACGGGACATCGATGGGCAGCAACGATGATGAGGTCCGTTCATGCGCCCTTCGGATGAGATCCCACTCAGCAAGCAACATTCCAGCAAAGAATAACAACATCTCCCATCTATCACTGCGGTATGTAAAACACATCAGGCCAGCGACAGTCGCCCACCTCGCACTCGTCTTCAGTCCCGATGTACCAAGCAATGTCAAGAACAACAACATCGACGCTCGGTACTCAACAGGAATAGTCCAAAGATGCTGGTCAAGTCCCGTGCTGCCACCGAACTTCTCCCAGCCCCAAACGTGCACAAAGTAGAACATGTGCCACATCCAGTCCTTCAGTTGGTCGCCTGTCGTCTCAAGCCGGTGATAATGTTGCTCCCTCGGGTGCCTGATATATCTCCCATCTCCCGCGAACTCCCTGGTCCGCTCATACAGCCCGGCCCTGATCATGACGACGACCAGCAGCGTCGAAGCTGCAGTTGGGACGAAAAGGCGAATCCCGCGTCTGAACACGGACGAACCCAGTGTCTTGGCCAGGGTGCCGTCTCCGGATCGGGCCCGCATGAGTTTGAGTGGCTTCAGTGATAGTGCGTAGCCCGACACGACGAAGAAGATGGCCACCATGGCCGGACCCTGGAAGAACAGTCTGACGACGGGCAGCCGGAGGATGTCATAGTTTCGGCCCTTGCAGCCCCATCCTTCAGCGATGTTGAAGGACGTGTAGCTATAGTGACAGAAGACGACGAAAAGAGCGGCCAAGCCGCGGAGGCCGTCTAGGTATGCTGTCGGGCTGGGTCGACAGTTCCTTGCCGCAATGGAGAACGGTCGAGGTTGGAGAAAACTGGGGAGCAGAAAGATCGCCGCCTTGAGCATGTAACAGCGCCAAGTGACCGAACGAATTCGGTTGGCAATGAGGCAGACGGCAGTCACATAGCCCCCAGACCTGCTTCCTGTGGGCGAGATGAGGATGAGGCCATCCTTTCTTTTCGCGTCTGGAGGGAATTTCTCCTCCAGTAACCCTGTACTCTCGTCACCTTCGATCAAGGGTCGCGAAAGCGAATGCTGGTCCAATGCCGGGGATTGGTCGTTTGAATACATAGCGAGGTGCCCGAAAGATCGATGGGGGCCGTCATGCTGATCGCCTTTAAGGGGGAGTGCCTCAGCTAGATAAAATGGTATGAGAAGCACAGATGATCTGAAATGAAGGGGTGGAATAAATTTCCGATATTCAGTAAGAGACAACGGCATGTAGTACAGGTAACGACCAAGCTTGCTCGCCAGAGCTCTCAGGAGCAGGAGCACAACGGATAGCCGAGGAATCTAGCCTAACTGTTTCACGATCGA
Source organism: Coniochaeta sp. PMI_546 (assembly GCA_021432605.1). Taxonomy (NCBI): domain Eukaryota; kingdom Fungi; phylum Ascomycota; class Sordariomycetes; order Coniochaetales; family Coniochaetaceae; genus Coniochaeta; species Coniochaeta sp. PMI_546. The sequence continues at coordinate 2,214,288 of MU271150.1, read as the reverse complement.
GTCGCCACTGTGTGCACATCTCGGGGTCACTGATTGGATGTATTTGAATTCACGGCGTCAACGGATAGATCATCGCCGGATGCCGGTCTCGGATATCATGAATACGGATTGGCGAAACCAACAGCTTGTTTCCCTATCCATTGGGGACTTGCTCTTACGAATCTGTCCAGGCGAGTAGTCCTAGACACGCTTGTCGCAGAATCTCTGATATCGCATAAAGAGGCTCACGAGACGTTTCCTGCTGTTCACCTCTGTCAATAACAGTTTGATAGGAACGATCTGAAACACTCACTAGAAACGCTCCCCATGAGCGTCGTACTAGGTTGGCAGTGCACAGTGCAGAGTGATCAAGACAAAAGCGATGAAGAGATGAAGAGCGGTGGTTTGATTTTTATCTTCCTGATCCCACCCAAGCCAATAACGCCATCAAAGCCACCTCCCAAAACTCCATTTTCCTCGTCATCGTAAACACATCTTCTTCCTTGATCGTCCTAATTTGATAGCCAGTCGAGAAACTCTGGCACAAAATAGCTGACAACGATCGTTGCACCAGCCCTGAGAATGCCCTCGGTGGATTCGAACGCCATGGCCTTGAGGTCAAACACACCAGCCTTGGCAGCTGCGTGGATCATGGCAAACTCGCCGCTGACCTGGTAGGCGGCAATGGGGAGGTCCTTGCCAAGGTCCTTGGCGTCACTGATAATGTCCAAGTACTGGCTGGCCGGCTTCACCATGATGATGTCCGCGCCCTCATTGATGTCGCGGACGATGGCTCTCCGAGCGAGGCCCCTGCCGCCAGGTGGCAGCTGGTAGCACTTCCTGTCGCCGAACGACGGCGAAGAACCTGCAGCATCCCGGAAGGGTCCATAGAGACACCCCGAGAATTTGGCGGCGTACGACATGAGCACCACACGGTGAGCAATGCCCTCCTCAATCAGCTTCAGCTTGATAGCACGGATGCGGCCGTCGTTCATGTCCGAAGGCGCGACGCAGTGCGCGCCAGCCTGGGCGTAGGCAACGGCGACATCCGAAATTCGATCGACCGAGAGCTGGTTGTTGAGCGTGCCATCGTCGCGTAGGATACCGCAGTGGCCGTGGGAGGTGTACTCGCAGAGACAGACATCGGCCACGATGAAGAGCTGGGGGAAACGCTGGCGCAGGAGACGGATGGTCTTGATGACTGGGCCCTCGGGGTCGTCTGCTGAAGTGCCGAGGGCGTCCTTCGTGCCCGGGCGCAGTGGCACACCGAATAGTATGACGGAACGGAGGCCTTTGTGGACCAGGGGTTCGAGGAAAGGCACCAGCCTGTTGATACCGCGGCGGTACTGGTTTGGTAATGAGGGGATGAGGACTTCCTCGTCATCTTCGTCTGAGACGAAAAGGGGATATATGAGCATAGACTGGAGTAGGTGCTGTCAGCAAAGCAGTACCGAATAAGCGTACACGGACGGATGACGCACCTTGGTAAGTTGCCGCTCGGACTGCCATGACCTGGCGAGTGGGTGACAGTATCCGCCATGGAGCTGGCTGGAGATGTCTCCAGAAATGCTCACGCTTGTCGCGGCAGTACTGGCATAGGACATTGCACGGGAGACGTGCGAGGTGCGCGAGGTGCGGTCGTCAATGGTCGAAGCGTTGGAAGCATCTCCTCTGTTGCGGCGAGGCGCATTTGAGTCGCGAAGCGAGAGGTCCTGGACGAGGCTAGAGAAAGACATTGCTGAGACTGTAACGAGAGCGATAGAACGCTTCCTGACTCTGGAATCCCCGTTGTTTGGAAGCGCGGGCAAGAGAAGTATGTTAGGGGACGGTGAGGTAAGACCGGCGAGGCGCACAACGAGGTCCAAGTGGCAATTGCGAGCAATTCAGCCAAATGACGGCAAACGGAGCCCCGACTTTTCTATATTCGGAGGCGTACGGTCCGGAAAACAGTTATTACAAGTCGGCCAGAAACACGACAGGTATCACAGACACAAGAATGAAAGAAGTAATTAGCAGGAAATACACATAGATGAGGTATTGGCAGCGGTAACTGTCGAGCAGGACACTGCGATTATCGTCTTTTTGTTGGTGAAACTCTCGTCGTACCAAAATACGCCCCTTTGATTCCACCCCGTCGGCATTCGGCATATGGTGGGGCACTTTGTCGGCCTCAGTGCCTCCAATTCTCCAATCATCTGCCAGGAATTAGAAAAGGTGACGGGCAGCATCCTTCGTGCCACAATCTGCAGTAGTCAGCCCGTGCAGTGTGGCTGGAGGTCACTGTGGCTAACACACCATTTTCAATCGGTACGTACCTCTCTTCAAGGGACTTGTCAGGTACGGTTGAGTCATCACATTTTTTTTTACTGTGGTAAATGCGTATTCGAACCGGCCTCGGCCGTGAGCTCCCGGGTAAGCAACTGGAATCGGGCGGATGTCAGAAATGGGCCCGCTACCTACCTTAGTGCGTTCTCCCCGCAATTGACTCCCTCACCGTACCCGAGCGAGGACAACGACACGTCTCATCTGTCTCTTTCGTTGGTCTCCTCGTTCTCGTTGGCTGCGTACCTCTGCTCTCCATCGTTAAATGCCGGCATGACACTAAAACCCCCATCCGACCAAGCCGGCGCTGGCGCCGCAGCCACCGCTGTTCTGGAGAGTCCTCCTTCGCACCTTAGTGGCCGCACCCTCCCCGATATATGCCACACGCTGCGGCGAAAGTTGGATGCCTTCCTAGACGAACAGACGGAGGATCAAGTGTTACGCAATGTGCAGAGCCAAGCGCGCATTTCCATGGGTATCATAAGTGAAGCTCTGCGAAGATACGGGTGGGTACCACCCCCGTCAACCGTCCCAGTGTTACATATGCAAGAGGCAACGATGGGTGTGTGGACGACACAGGGTTAGACGAGTGAACCACAGAGTGGCATGAACTAAAACGTCGCATACAAGCATACAGGCCCGAGGAGATATCCCTATCATATAACGGCGGGAAGGACTGCCTTGTCCTACTGGTCTTGATCATGGCATGTCTGGCAGGCCCCACGATACCATCGACATCTACGAACGGCTTCGCGAAAGGAGGCAAGTCTTATGGATCGACCGGTCACTCCATACCGTCACCAGCCACACTACAAGCCATATATATCGCGCCGCACGATCCATTTCCGGAAGTCGAGGACTTCGTCGAGACTTCGACGTTGCAATATCATTTGGATCTTAGAAGATACTCCGTGCCCATGCGCTCGGCGCTCGAAGCGTACCTGCATGACAGGCCGGCTGTGAAAGCAATATTCATGGGGACCAGGAGAACGGATCCCCATTGCGAGTTCCTGACACACTTCAGCCCGACAGATAAAGACTGGCCACAGTTCATGCGGGTGAATCCAGTCATAGACTGGCATTACGTTGAGATATGGGCTGTAAGTGGTCTCTCATCTCTTTGTTTCTGGCTTCACGAAGGGTTCTGGTGCAAACCGATCGGCGACCGCCATTGCGGGCTGCAGAGAGGTCACGACTCAGAGAGGTGACTGCTGACAGGAGATAGTTCATCCGTCACCTCGAAATCCCGTTCTGCAGCCTATATCAGCAAGGCTTCTCGTCATTGGGTGGCATGACAAACACGCGCCCTAATCCCGCCCTAGCCATTGACGCGAGTGCGAAGAGATTCAGGCCGGCGTATGAGCTGGTCCGTGACGATGAGGAGCGCTTGGGCCGGGACCGGTAGAACTTCGCCAGGAGAAGTCTTACCGCTCTGAGCAGTCACACGCGCAATACAGCCGTAGACTTTTGTCTCGCAGCTTGGGCACGCAATCATACATACTTTGGACCTTGAAAACCAAAAATCAGGGGGCCGCAAAGAAGCGGGTTAGCTTGTGGATGATATCTTCATTTTCCAGCATGCTATCCGTCATATAGACTATAGAGCATCTTATCTTGGCTACCTGCTACGAATCATGGCCTTGGCCAACTGTGCAACTACACGAACCAGATGGAGTACGGTCCCGAAGTATCGGGTAACGGATATGGTGTTTCTTGCATTCTCAGTGCCGCCAAGCCAAATGAACGTAGTGTATACTGGCAAACAACCTGATATCTGGGCAAGCCCAAGTGAAGTGGCATCTGGTCGTGTAAGAGAACTCAAATCCTTGTCCGAGGCGTTGCTACGAGGAACTGATTCAGACAGACATCTCCAATCTCAACCTCAGGATACCTGAATCCTTGGCTTCACCGTGCTCAGGCGTTGTTTGCGGCCGTACATAAATTCTGGTGAAGGAGACTACCTTAGGTATATCGAAGATAGGAAGGAACGTTCCTGGCTCGCAGTTGCCCTTCACCAAGCTGTCAAGCACGTTCTCGGGTAAACAAGGTGAGGTAACTTCTCCAGTACCTTATCTGTTCCCTCCTGCTGTGACCTGTGACGTTTTCTTTGGATTCGCCTTGATTTCCAGAAATTGATTTTTGATCTTCCTCTTCTCCCACACGCTCGTTTTGGTCTTCCTTTGCAGTCACTCGAGAACACCATTTCATTCAGTTGCCTTTAGACTGCTTTCTCTGTTGCCGCTAGACTTGACGGCCGTATCGGGCGGTTTGCAGGCACCACCTTCGTTTGCCTCATCATTCGTCTTTCTGTCCAAGATCATCTTGACAACCGAGTCCTTGATCCCAAAGACCGCCTGGTGACGCACCTTCACCCTCGCCTCTGATCCTATTCGAGGAAACCACATGATATTCACCTACGACTTGTCTGTCAACCGGACAACGCTTCTCGGAAGACCTGACGATCTCGGTTTTCTCTTTTTACTAGATCATCTGTATTGTTGGGTGCAAGACATGCATACGCTGGTTTCTGTTCCGCCTGCGATATAGTTTGGTTTTGCCAGGTGCGTTGACCTACCCGTCATCTTCAGTATCTGCCGTCACTAACCTCTGCCCACGGTAGCACTAGACATATTGTCTGCCGAAGCTGATTACCCAGGCAACCAACCACTCTATCTCCAACCTTGACCTTCCTCTTCTTCACGTTCCGACGGCATCTTCTCCGAACTACCCAGCGTCTCATGAGAGAGCGTGGTGAGATTGGGAAAGACTGTCACACTCTCGACTGGATTCATCATGGATAACCCAGCATTCTTCTTCGGCGAAGACGAACCCTTCTTCCATGATCGCCCGAGTGTTCCAGGTATGTAACGAAGGCTTGCTCCCCACAGTCTTCCACTACGATTGGAGAACGATACCTCATATATTCTATCATGCTCAGTCCAGACCTAGCTCAGATATTTGCAGTTTAGCACCACAGTTGCTAACTCTTCACAGTAGGCTCGTATTCCCGGACCGGCAGGGAGTCCGATCTCAAGCACGCCTCCAAGGCTCTGCAGTACCGACGTGACTCAGACGACGAATTGGCGAGCGCGTTGTTGAACGACACAACGACCATGGAGCAACAAGCCACTTATGACAGCAAAACCCTGTCTGAAACTAGGGTTCATGATTCTCACGCAACAAAGCACACAAGGCCGTTTAAGCCAGACACGGCCAACCGATCCAGTGGCCATCTTGCGAGAAATGCCATCTCCCGTGCAAACATGGATGCTTTCCAGGCTAACCGACTTCAAGCCCCTCCTGTTCCGTCGTTTCCCAATAGACCTTCTACAGCGGTGCAGCCCAAGACGACCTCGCGTCAGAGGAAAGGCACAGTGAGATGCCGCAGGCCCTCACGCGGAAACAGTGGTGTTGGACCTCAGCAGATAGTCAATAGGCCAAGCCGGGAGATACTGGATCGATCAGACCTTCCACAAACCAAGGGGCGTCAGTCTTCGACAATACCTCTTCAACGAGGAACGGAACAGATGAAGCCCCCAAGGTCACAAGCTGCCAGCTCTCTGAATGAGCTACCTGACAATCGAGGCAAATCAAAGCGAAAGTCTGAGTCTATTCTGGCTTTAACCGACGCTACGAAGTTCAATCCTCAGGACATCATGGCAGTTCGCCGCAGCAAGACCACTCGAGAGTCAGCCAAGACCAGCGACGCGAACAAGAAAGGTGTCCTCAAGAAGATGACGGATGCACTGACGGACCGTTTGCACTTGACTCATAAATTGACAGAGGTTGAAGCCCATGAAGCCGATCAAGTCCGAGGATCTGGCTTCTACGACTATGAAACCAACCAATTCATCAAAGACGTGGTGGCCGATATTCCCATGCGTAGACGACAACTACCCTCGCGTCTCGCCGAGATCTACGAGCATGGGAGGTCCGGCCAGGATGCCCAAGAGATCAGTGACGATTCTTTTGAGTGGATCTCTGGGACGAAGAACACCGAGGCCTTAGACAGCGAGAAGTCCTTTGACGACCCATTTGCTGTCCCAGACTGTGCTAAGCAAGTCACAACCGACTTCGTTAATCGCCTCAAGGCAGCCACACCTCCCAAGGCTACCCGAGACCCGACTCCCATTACACCCTCGGCGAGTCCAACCAATCTGGAGACTTTGCTGAGAGGCAGCGTCAACTCCCTACTTCCCTTCCCGCCAGTTGGTGCGTCGACTCCCCGAATAGTGGTCAGCCGGAGACATAGCCACGCCCTTGAGGGCCCCAGGGACCAATCGAGGGCCGTTGCCCGCGTGTCTGCGAGTATCATCGCACAGAGTACTGATCTCGATGCGTTGGACCTTGAGTCGGATGGGTCTTCTGAAGAGGATTCGGACGATGACATGCCCAGCACAGGACACTATCTTGCCCCGGTGCAAGGCTATACATACCAACCCGTCCTCAATGCGCCGGATCGCAAAAAGCATCCTTCCCCGAACAAGATTGATCTGGAACTGTTGGAGACACGGCTCCGCGAGCATTGGCCCGAGACCCTCGCCCAAGCTACAGAGAAAGCGAAGAAGCACCCTTCTCCTCTGAAGGTTGACATAGAGGCACTGGGTGAGCAGTTCCGTAAGGCATATCCAGACCTGCTTGGCGGCAATACCCCCAATCATAGCGAGAAGAGTGATGGCTCTTATTGCGTTATGAATACCAATGACGAGACAGATGAACTGCTGCTGAGCTTCGTGACAACCACTCCGGACAAACGCCCGGTCTCACGGCACCGGAAGGCGTCGTCTGTTTCCTGCTCGAACCAGGTTGCTGCGCTTGAGATGCGGAACAAACGCAAGACAATTGCAATGCTGAAGTACGCCGGCCATCTAAACACCGCGCCGCACCTTCAGCTGGCTTGTCCCGCTTATCATCAAGCTTGAATGGAGCTCGATGAGCTGCAGTGGGATGACTCGGCGTACAAAATCGGTCCCGAGAATGGGTGCTAGATTGTCCATCGCTCAGTACCAGACTGTCGCCATTCCCAGGTTGACACGGCTGAGGTTGGAATGACCAGTTGGAGTCCGTGTCCTTCGAGAGTGGATGGGTCTCCTGCATCCTGGACTGGTGGTCGATGATAATCTGCGCGGCTGTGGTCAGCTCTGGAACCAATGTGGCGCAGACTCTGGCACGATTTTGATGAATGGAATCTTTGGGCTTCAGGCTGGAAATGCTCCGCTGACGAAGAAAATAACTTGGAGGGGTTGCTTTGTGAGTGTAGCGATAGATGTCGGTCTTACTTTGAGTCTCAGGACGTCATTCCCTTTCCCCGTGCCCCGTGGCTTAGGTGTTTTTGGGCTTGAGAGTGTAAGATGAGTTGCTTGTTTTTGGGGCTGGAAGATGCGAAGGGAAGAAAAGACTGAAATAGAAGCGGCAGCATTTCATCGCTGCTGTAGACGTCTAACAGATGAATAAGCCGTCAGAGTCGACGTCAATAGGGTTAATAGACTGCTGTTCCTCTACAATCATCAACCTTGCTTTACTCCACTGATCAATGGACGAATCACTCGGTGACAATGGGACAATAGCAGGTCGCAATATGTGTAGGACTTATGTCAGATCAATGACAGTCGTGGTATCTATGGGTATCGTACAACAATAGTCTGCCGTTTAATAATTCATTCATGCGAGTATCCATCCTCATCATTCTCCAGGGTATCAATATCCAAGCTTCACAATTCGCATAACTCATATCGTACACGCTTATCCCTCAAATCACAGCGACGGGTTTAAAAGAATCGCCTGCGAGCCGCGCGGTGCGAGCCGCGACCATCGGTGCCGTGCATGCGACGAGTACCGGCAGCCTAGAATAGTAGATGGACGTTAGATAGATGCCTTCACGAGACAGCCACGTAAGAGACCTTGCGTGACTCAGGTAGGGGTTGACGCTTTACCTTCTCGCCGGGACGGCCCAAGATGGTACCCTTAAGCTTCTTCAGGGCGCCGCTGACCTTGTCGCCGAGGGTGGCGTGGCGCTTCTGGTGAACCACGGGCCGGCGACGGCTGAAGAGGTCGTGGCGGCGAGTGGTTGTTGTTGTGGTTGTGTGGCGGTGGGTCATTTTGATATATGATTTGGATTATGGATGTGTGATTTGGTTTTGTTCAAGTGGAAAGATGTTTGAAGATCCTTGTGGCTAATAGTTTGGGTAATTGGAACGACAGAGGTGAGAAGCGAGGTGCCTACGGTTTATATACACATAGATGGGCTTCTTCTCTTGGTACTCTCGTAGCTTGCATGGAGTTCAATGTGGGTGGAACATACACTACATACACGTATCAAAGTCGAAAGGTCTATCACCGAATGACATCAGAAACAGAAACAGTTGACTGCTCACTTTCCCGTCGTAGCCTCTTACATCAAGGGTCATAAAACTTGCTTTATTATTCCGGTAAAAGAGTAGCCTTGGCAGAACCCGGTAAGGCTGTCTGTCCTCTAGTGTAGCGCTTGGTTTGTTGATGCGCTTGTTTTATCGCGACGTCGTTTGGAATGACAGACTCGCAGGACCCTGAATTGCGGGAACCAAGCGTTGGCGTCATCGGGGGGAGCGCCTGGTCGTCTGATTCGCGGAGAATAGGTACATGAATATCCAGGGTCCTGGCAGATCACCCAATAAGCGATCACCCATAGCACAGCTGTGGCTGGGGCCGCCCATGATGTCACTGGAGGGGCTCGGATGTGGCAGGTGCTCATCCCGTTTGAGTCTCCGAGAACGCATATCAATCACACTTTAGGTGAACGAACAGCATACGACGTGGTTGATGACGAAGATTGACGGATGATTGGATATCTCTCTCCTTCTCTTCTGAAGTCGTATAGTGATAGAAGGTGTGTGTCTAATCGATGGTCACCCTGTCGGGGAATATGTGCTGAAGCATCTTCATCCCCAGTAACACCATTTCAAGTCTGATACACCCAAGATATAAGGTAAAGTTGTTGATGGATGCTACGAAGTGACATAGTCGACGCCGGGTATAGGTCTGGCTTTAATCCAATTGTCTATATACCTCATATCAGACGCAACTAGAAAGACAAATGAAGTTCGACGCTACCTTATCCAAAAGACCGCAGCTGGTCAGGCAGAGACGCGAAGATTCTTTACGATTACCTCCAAGTCCTCATCGGAGAAACCTAACGTCTTGGTAACATAGCCGGAGAAGCCGCCGTACTCGCGATCCAGGGCGTCGAGAAAAGCATTCCAACACACCTCCCTCAGACTGGCTAGGTTGTGAAAACCTGGATCCTCTACCGACTTGATGCGAGACCCCTTCATCGCGAATGCCAGCAGCTGCTCCCGAGCCGGCTCTGTGCCTATTCGTGAGAGCAGGAAGTCGAGGCAGACCGTGTCCGGGTCAACTCCGGCGAGCGTCAGCAGCAGGCCAGACAGGACCCCAGTACGGTCTCGGCCGGCTGACAATCTATAGTCAGCAAAGAGCGAATGGCATCATCACCGTAACCCGTGTCGGATATACTTACCGGTACAGTGGAACAAAAACGGCTCAGAAGGGTGATCTCGAATGTGTTCGAGCACAGCCCTGAAATTGGACTTGTACAGGTCCAAGACGTCGAAGTACATTTTCACGTAGCCTTTTTCGCCCAAGCCATCGACAAAGTCGTTTATATCCACCTTTGCCTCTTGCTCGGCTGTGCCAAGCCAAATGTTCTCGATCCCAGAGATCTCCGGGTCTGGGCTCTTGCCATGCTCTTCTACGGAGCGAAGGTCGAAGATCTTCTTGATGCCGAGCTTGTCGACCAGCAGCGACTTGCCATCCGCAGTCAGCCGGTCCAGACCGCCAGACCGATAGACAAAGCCAGGTCTCAGCTTGGAAGGCTCGCCGGTTGGGGTGGGGACCAACCCGACATCCCTGGTGTTGAAGGTGCCGGGGACGTACACAAACGGTGAGCTTGTGAGAACTACCTGCACCGTCTCCGACGGCAGTGGTTGTACCACATCGGTTTCTGCCAGGGCTCGGAGGTCAGCTGCCGACATATTGCCCTCCCGATAATGGATGATTAACGACAGGCGCTGCAGAAGCGAAGTGAGTGACTGAAAGCAATAGATTTCGCGCCAAAAAGGAAACAACTACATATAATAGGACCGTAGAAACCTTTTCGAGTATATGATGCCGAGTCTAGAACTGATTATTTCACGATACCCTTTCCACGCGGCCACGGTTTCAGGGGGTTTATAGCCCCTGTGCACAAGGGAATATGCATAAATCCTTCATTAGGCATCCACGCCAAGCCTCGGAGATAAGACGTGCCGTGTGTGTAAACATCAAAAGGCCGACTGCGACAATACAACCTCACTTCGCTGTGCTTCCTGTTCGATGCCCAAAAACACGTCTTATCGTGAAATCTCGCCTCCTGGGAAAATAGATTTATGTTCCTGGAATCTTACATGAAGGAAGCTCACTTGAGACGAGGCATAGCTTCACCGCCTTGCGCGCCTTACTACTAGTCACGGCCAGAGCCTGGAGGCAGGTCGGAGTACTCAATCGTCCCGGGCTTACGCGCAAGTGCGATTTTCAATGTCTTTCTTTCGACTTCCTATTTCATCTCACATCAGTCACCCAGAAACGAGTCGTGCATAACCAGAATGTTGACCAAGGAGCTGTGGTCAACCTCGTTGTGGGAGCTTGTAGCAGTTTTTCTCGTTGGGCATCCCATTCTGACCTGCCTGATGACTAGCTGTCCCAGAGGAGCAAATCGAACGCAAGCAGCTTCATAAGCTCCTCGAAGATCTGAATAAATGCGCGTGGAAACAGTTGATTGTCCGCTGCCGTCGTGAAAAGTCCATCTCTGCACAGAAAGCACGAATGGTTGATCACATCCCGCATCTGGCAGGGGCTGGCTTCATGCATTATGTCTTAAGATGTGCAATAACAACAGAACAGTAGGATGGGCAGACGATAACACAGTTCGATAGCAGATACGTATGTCATACCTGTAAACTTCGCCTGGCCATAAAGACAACTACGACAACAAGCTTTGAAGTCATACTGCCTTAAGGAGCATAAAACCAGAACCATTAACATGCATTTAAACAGTGTTCCGGATTCCGCAATTTATTCGCATATGGCACAAATGACGTTAGGGCGCCTTTAGACCTGTAAGCTAGTTGGCTCAGTGCTCCACCACAGGGCTTACCAATCACCGTATCACACTCATCAGGCGGCATCATCAGGAGTTTTAAACATGTTAGCACTCATAGCAGAGGTAGCTGTTGATTTTGTTCTTGGCGGAGGAGGAATATAGGCCACAGTCAGCGTCTCCCTGACTGACAATCGATCACCGGCGGATATTCGTATGGAATAAAGTTCCTGGAAGATGACGTCAGCATCACCAGTCTCGGCTCACACAGCCAGGCCGGCTCACCGAGCCGACGACGACGACTTCTCGACGGCAGCAACGGCAGCCGAAAACACGCCGCTCTTACAGTCCCCGACATCAACCACCGGGACTTTGAGAGATGGGTCAACCGATGAGCATTCGAATGGCGCTGCTTCAGGTGATCTCACTGAAGAGCCCGTCCTCGGGTGGAAGAGGGCAGTGTGTATCATCCTCAGCATGTGGGCGTTGATCTTTCTACAAGGTGAGTTCTCCTTACTATACGCAAGAATGCAGCATGATCCATTTTGACAACCGGAATAGCTTCCAACACATCCGGCATGACGATGACCCAGTCCACCATTGCGGCCGACCTCAACGCGTACGAGGGTGCAATGTGGTTCACCAGCGCGTACCTCATTGCCGTGGCATCCATGTCGCCGCTGGTCGGCCGGCTGGCCATGGTCTTCTCTCCAGGCGTCATGACTCTTACATCGTCGTTATTCTTCACCGTCGGTGCGCTAGTGTCGTCGCAAGCGATGAGTTTTGCGGTCTTCATCCTTGGACGGGTGTTGGTCGGCGTGGGCGGCGCTGGCGTAATGACCTTGTCGATGATTTTAGTCTTGCAGCTTACAAGCAAGAGAAGGAGGGGATTGTTCATTGGACTCGTCAATGCTGGGTTCACAATCGGCTTGTCGACGGGGGCTGTCGTGTTTGGGGCGCTTCTACCAACATTGGGTTGGGTGAGTAACGGGCTTGCGGACTCCAACCTTGAATTGAACTTTGCTGACACCATTCAAGCGAGCACTATTCCTAGCCCAAGCTGTCATTGGGTTCGTCGCTGGCTTCGGCGTGTGGTTCAGCATACCACACTTTGCGGTCACAGGCTCGTCCAAGAACAGGTCGACCGTGCTCGCGAAACTTGCTAAAATTGACTATCTGGGGGCGATCACCTTGACCCTTTCACTGGTGCTCTTTCTCTACGGCCTGTCCGGCAAGATCCAGCTTCTGCCCATCTTCTTGTCAGTCATCACCCTCGCCGCATTCATAGCGACAGAGTACCTCTACGCCTCGGACCCCGTGATACCGATCTCCGTCCTCCAGTCGCGCGGCGTTCTCCTCTCGTGTCTCGCCCAGCTCGGCCTCATGGCCGCCCGCTGGACCGTTCTCTTCTACGCGCCGGTCTTCGTCCTTGCCGTCCGCGGCCTATCGCCGGCAGTCTCCGGCTCCATCCTGATACCTACCAACGCCGGGTTCGGCAGCGGCGGCTTGGTAGTCGGCTGGCTGCACGTCAAACGGGCCGGTTCGTTCTGGACCGCCTGCCTTGTTTCCATCGCGGCCTTTGGACTTGCCATCTTTGGCCTGAGCTTCGTGAGCAATTCTGCGGCGAATGCTGGGGCATACATCACTGTCGTGTTCCTAAATGGGTTCGCGACGGGCGCCGCGCTGAACTATACGCTTGCACACATGTTGCATCTTGCTAGGCCGGAGGATCACTTCATCGCTACTAGTCTTCTAACTACGTTCCGGGGGTTCGCGGGCAGTTTCGGTACGGCTATTGGTGGTGGCGTGTTTGCGAGGACGCTGAGGGATGTCCTGGCTAAGGGATATGAGAAGTTGGATGGTGAAGGGCTGAACAAGGGGCGCCTGGAGCTGATCACGAGGTTGATTGGAAGTCCGGCGTTGGTGTATGGGGGCGACTTGTCTGATGCTGAAAGGGCTGTCGCCATTGAGGGCTATGAGGCTGCGTTGAGGGTCTTGTATCAGGGTGCTGCCGCGGTATGTGTTTTGGTGCTGGTTATACAGGCTGGAACCGGCTGGTCTGCGCCTGTGTCGAAGGAGGAAGAGGAGCAGATTGAAGAAGAGATTGCGGAAGCTGATCAGAGGATGGAAGCCTAGAGGGTCAGGTCTGCAAGTGCTGGGATTGATGCTAAATGTTTAAAGGTGACAAAAGTAGGTATATAGACGGTAAATACACAACGCGAATCACACTGAGTGGCATGATGACCTCTAGAGCACATGACATCTATCGCCATATCCACAAGAAGCACCGCTGGCCCATTCTCTCCTTCAGACCAGCAGAGGAGCAATACGAGCCATGGTCCACCTGATACAGGGGGTTGCTGTACCTCGTAAGGATTGAACGTGTGTCCACTGTCAGTAAAGGGGTGATTGTTTCGTCGTGCAGATTACCTCCCCAGTACTCTTCCCGGTGTGCTAACACACACGAACTTGGGAAACGGGTGTCAATCTCCACGTCGGTACGGCATTCCGTCATCGACCGTGATCTACGACATACCAGTCACAAACAACCGTCCACTTTCGCTCGTCAAGCTGAATATCCCACATAGGCGGAAAGACCATGACGGCAGAGCCAGCCTTAACAACATTCCTCCTCTCCACTAAGCCCGTCAAGCGCCCGTCACCGGCAAGGACCATACGGACAGATTCACCGTCGCCATCGCTGCCAAAAATCAAAGTGAAGCCGGTCCCCTGGCGGACATCATCAACATGTATCTGCCTTGCTGCTGTAGTTCCCGCCAACTCGGCAGCCTTACTACCTGTGGCGATTGTCATCGCAGGGGCATCACTTATCCCCTTCACATCGACAAGCCAGTCGCGCAGCTCGCCGGCCAAGCCGCCGTTAACGTACTTTGCGCCGCGCCGCTGCGGGGAGAAGGCGTCTGGTAAGGGGTATTGAGGCTGTAGAGAGACTGTAGCGGACGGTTGTTTGAACTGCGGTGGCGGTTTGAATGCTTGGCGCGCTTGCACCTGTGTCTGTGGTTCGGTTTGGAAGAGGAACCTATGCGGGGAGGTTGGCCGCAAGGGTGACTCGGGCCCGTGTTCGTCGTCAGACTCTCGGAAGGAGTCGCTTTCTGACGAATTGCGCGCATCCCCTGCCGCATCGGACGAGTGGAAAGAAGGATCAAGATCTATGTCGAGACGCTCCGAGAGAGAGCCGGCGTGGACAGCACGGGCAGGGCTACTGTCCAACGCAGGAGAGATGGAAATACGACGCCGCTTTGGCGAACGTCCTCGTTGATGTCCTTGGCTCGGAGACGACTCAGAGACGAAGGAAGTGACCAGATCCTCTGCTTTGGGCACGTCATGCCTCTCCTGGCCGCTAGGAGAGTCACCGTGGTCCGACGGCTCTGGAGAACTCTCTACGTCGATGAGTTCTTGGGTTGCTCTGCCTCGGGTAGAAGAGCCCCTCGGCGGGAGTACCGCAGGCGTTGAGAACTGCCCAGTCTGACTGGATGCTACGCGAGGGGTAGATGAGACTGAAAACCGAGGGGTTGCATTGAACTGCCTGGGACCGACTGCTGGCTGACTTGGAGTGATGTGCTGCTGGCTCTGGCTGGGTTGGCGCTTTGAGAGCAGAAACTTGGACGATGACGCTGGCGTCTGGAGTTGGATGTCAGCACAGCGTCTTGTCGGAGAGGGTTACATAACTTACCGCAGGAGGAGGAGCCATGTTTATGGTGTGATGTTTTGCTCAGTTATCGATCCTGACAACTTGTAAGTGACTATTGGTGATTGCCTCAAGGTCTCGACCCGTTCATAGCGCATGCGCAATTATCTAGAGTCATCGATCTCCACCAGGCTGGAATTGATCGCCGTTCACTTCTCTTCCATGAATGAACATGTTTCTTGTTTTTATATCTTGACCCTCGTACAAACCACCCCGAAATGAACTAATAAAGCATCTCTGCTAATTCGGCAAGACCCAGAAGGGAGATTCCAACATCGACTCCAGCTTGAAGTTGATGCCGGCAGTAGGTGTGGGCCCCGTATGCGGCTTTCCGGCTTGGCAACGCCTGGACCGGCAATGTGGGTCACCTGCAATTCGGAGACTCTCTAGCCAAGCTTGAAGGACGGTCCTATTGTTATTGATGAAATTCCAGAAGTGTACAGGAGATGAGATACCTTGATGGAATGAGCCGTGGGATTTTGTCACGCGTCAAGAGAGTGTCCAATGTCGCTCTCGAAGTCTGTGCTCCTAGACTATCGAAAGGCGGCAAGGGAGGGATCTGTCAGCCCAGGCTAAACCTGATCCGTTACCTAAGCATGCGGAGTCGTCAGCTCTTGAATGTCGCAGCCGCAGCGTCCATTCGAGAATTGGAGGAGGACACATCTTCCATCACCTCAAACAGTTTGACTTTCAGATCTTTTTCCCTCTATTCTTTTCGCATCTCGAGATACGCGGCTTTTTCCTTTTTCTCATGACTTGAAGGCGTGAAGGACGTCAGTCTTCACGGTCCCTTCATTTCTTTCTCTGCCGGCTCCCTTCCAAAGTCGTGTCGCCGCCTGGAAGCCGCGTGGTTCCGACCATGATGGCCGGCCTTCCGCTCTTGGCGAGCTGGAGACAGCTGCCCGCCGTCATGGCTGGCATGGCACTTGCGCTCTCTGGCCTCGCCGCTGCCGACAAGTCTGCCGGCGACTACTTCGTCCATGAACTTCCCGGAGCCCCTGCAGGTCCGCTGATAAAGATGCATGCTGGGTACGTATGGCCAAATCTCGTCTTACACGCGCCGCTCATACGAAACTGCTGCTAACAACGGTCTCTATCATTAGGCATATCGAGGTCACCCCCGAACACAATGGCAACATGTTCTTCTGGCACTTCCAGAACCAACACATCGCGAATAAGCAGCGGACGGTCATCTGGCTGAATGGCGGCCCCGGCTGCAGTTCCGAGGATGGCGCCTTGATGGAGATCGGCCCGTATCGCCTGAAGGATGACCACACACTGGAGTACAACGACGGGTCCTGGAATGAATTCGCAAATGTTATGTTCGTCGACAATCCAGTCGGTACGGGCTTCAGCTACGTCAACACGGATAGCTATCTTCACGAGCTGGACGAGATGGCGGACCAGTTCGTTATCTTCCTGGAGAAATGGTTCGCCTTGTTCCCTGAATACGAACATGATGATGTAAGTCTAGACGCCTATACTTGCTTCGGCTGGAGGCTGACGATGACTATCAGTTATACCTTGCAGGGGAGTCCTACGCCGGACAGCACATCCCTTATATCGCCAAGGCCATTCTGGCACGGAACAAGCTCCCGAGCTCCAAGCATAAGTGGCAGCTCAGCGGTCTTCTTATCGGCAACGGCTGGATATCGCCGCCTGAGCAATACGAGGCATACCTCCAGTTCGCTTATGCCCGGGGCCTCATCGAAAAGGGCAGTGATGCTGCCAACAAACTGGAAATTCAACACCGCATCTGCATGAAGGACCTGGCCGTTGGCGAGCAGACCGTCGACCATGCTTCCTGCGAGGGAATCCTGCAAGACATACTGCAACTGACTCTGAAGGACGGCCCTAACGGCAAACAGTGCCTGAACATGTACGATATCCGTCTAAGGGACACCTACCCGTCCTGCGGAATGAACTGGCCGCCAGATCTGGTCAACGTCACCCCCTATCTCCGCCGCCAGGACGTCCTCGACGCGCTGCACATCGGTCCCAACAAGAACACAGGCTGGACCGAGTGCAACGGTGCCGTGGGAGCCAACTTCCGCGCCCCCAAGTCCAAGCCGTCCATCGTCTTCCTGCCCGACCTTCTCACCGAGATCCCCATCGTTCTCTTCTCCGGCGCAGAGGATCTGATCTGTAACCACCTCGGCACCGAAGCCCTGATCAGCAACATGCAGTGGAACGGCGGCAAGGGCTTCGAGACCTCGCCCGGCACCTGGGCCCCGCGCCGCGACTGGACCTTCGAGGGCGAGCCGGCCGGCTTCTGGCAGGAGGCGCGCAACCTCACCTACGTGCTGTTCTACAACAGCAGCCACATGGTCCCCTTTGACTACGCGCGGCGCACGCGCGACATGCTCGATCGCTTCATGGGTGTCGATATCAGCAGTATCGGCGGCGTTCCCACCGACAGCCGCCTCGATGGCGAGAAGGGTCCCGAGACTACCGTGGGCGGCGCTGCCGGCAACGGCACTGCGGCTCAGGAGGCCGAGAAGGAGAAGCTCAATGCTGCGAAGTGGCAGGCTTACAGAAAGTCGGGCGAGATTGTGCTGGTCATTGTAGTTGTCGCGGCTGGCCTATGGGGATGGTACATCTGGCGCGACCGCCGGAGACGCAGCGGATACCAGGGTCTGGCTGGCGGCGAGGTCGCAGGTGGGAACGGCAGGATTCCTACAGGTGAGCGGATCAGAGGCGGAGGCGGACTGGAGAACTTTAGACATAAGAGGGGCGGTGCGGGGACTCGTGATGTCGAGGCTCAGGACTTTGACGAGAGCGAGCTCGACGATCTGCACGTGGCTACGCCGACGGATGGTGCACATGACGAGAGGTATAGCGTTGGTGGTGACAGTGACGACGAGCACGAGGCGAAGGGTCAGAGTGAGAAGAAGCTGGGCAATGGCCAGGCGAGTGAGGCATAGCGAGGCCTTGGCAAGGGTTGTGCTTGACTTTGGAGTATAGGATAGATTCTGACCAGGGACATTTTATAATGTCGGCGTAACGGTGTGCATCAATTTTGCTGGAACAAGTACCTTAGGATTCAGCAGCAGGTGTAGCAATTCCACAGTACATTTGCTTACAACAACTGACTAAGGTACCTATGTAAATCTCCTGAGGTCTTCATGTTCATCTTCTAGAAGGCATTCTCTAGGTTACCTAAGGTAGTGTCGACAATTAGCCAGGCGTTGAGTCATGCAACTGTAAGAAAAGGATATGCCGGTAGCCAGCCCCTGCTTTGATCAAAAGAACAGAGGAGTAGAAGAAAGAGAAGGAACTCTTTTTCAACCGGAGGAAGAAGGTGCGACTTGGGAAGGAACCGGCTTCCAAGCTCTAGCTGAGAAGTAGAAATTTGCAAAAAGGAAGGACCTCTTTTCGAGATCGATGGAAGGCGCCAACCGGGGATTGAACCCGGGACCTCTCGCAAGCTAAGCTTTAGGGTGTACCCTAAGCGAGAATCATACCGCTAGACCATCGGCGCTGGACCGTCAACTTGTGACGGTGCTAAGGATATTAGTCGTCGTTTTGAGCATTCATTATATAACTGCTTCAAACACGGCTCGATTTCTCCCTCGCAAGCATTGTAAGCTACCTACACAGTGCTATGATTGGGCTCATACGACCAGCTACTGAGATCCTTTTGATCAGTAAAGACACACTCATTCCTTCGCAAGGCATCGCTCCTTCTTCTGTTAACGCACCCGAAAACAGAGTTTTGGGGGTGAGAATTAGTAGGTATGTAACTGTGGACTCTCCGAGTAGGTAGTATACATCGTGATCGGCTGGGAGCGAAGTCGGCGACTATCAAGGTTCTCCTGAACCCTTATCACGGCTTGCAGGCACCTGAGACCCGTCCAGCAGCCAAGAGAAGCCGATCGTTCATGCACTTTAGAAATCTGCAAATATTCCGACTGAAGACCGTCATCTTGATGGGCCATCTGACCGGGCCTGTTGCAACGGGCAGCTGCAAGACGGGAACCTAATTGCAGTTTTCGTCTCAACTCGCAACCTGGAAGTAGTGTATATACCACAGTACTGTACACGTGTAGAGTGATTTGTCCAAACCCTGACGTAAGGTTGACTCGGCGATCTAAGGGAAGGTAGCTGAGGCTCGGGGACGCCATTTCCAGAGCTTGCGGCTGTGGTGGAACGTGAACCTGACTGCTGCACCACAGCCGGGTGACTCAGAAGCCACTCTACACTACGTGTTGTATACCTTACCACACGAAGCTACCCTTGATAAAACACAGCTCTCGGCTCCGGCAGCTCTGCAATTGACCAATGCCAATGCAGAGACTCAAGCTGTTGGCGGTTCGAATACCTACACGTGTACTCCAAGCGTCTTATCCACGCGTGCTCTTCGATGGATTTCTATGTAAAGCTCCGGCATTGTCGCACCTTTCCGAAGCTGCCCCTGGAAGCTGCTGCATTGAGAGCTAGCCGGTTCCAGTCAAGCGCTGCATTCGCGGCCCCGTACCCCGCATTTCTATCGTTCTCAATAGCTTACTGTGGTACCGCCGCAGCTATGTGACAGGGGCGGATGGTGGGCCGTTGATGTCACCCGTAGATGCTTTGATGCTCTGACGTGGGGAGAGAATCCCAGAGCCAAGACGAAAGAGTCTCGAAATCATTGTGAAGGAAGGAATCAATTGATAGGCGGCATAGCGCGATTGAGCAGTAAAGATGTGCCATAGAATGTGCAATCCCGCTCTGGCTAAAGATGGAGGTGTATACACGCCGAATTCGGGACACGCAATGGTGGGAACTGTTGAGGTGCTCCACGGAATGGTCCAGAGTTGTCAGCCCAGAGTCATCTCCTGTTGCGTCAAGGTCACGCGACTGCCAGCCAGAGGCCAGCCAGCCATCCAGCCATCCAGACGAGCTTCCATCTCCCACCCATTGCGAGACAGAAAGCAGTAGATCCCTGCAGCTGCCCGATGGTTATAAGGAGAGCACGCCTCTCATTGAAGCTCACCACCTCCACTTATCCATGACTGCTGCTCATACACTACAAAACCATCGACACCATCCACCTCTCCTCTTCCTTTCCATCTTCACCCAACAATAAACCATCAAGACAACCATCTTCCACTCTTCTAAACATATCCAATCCCATCTCACACTCACAAGTTGTATCACGCCACCTCAACTTCAGCTTGATATCTCGCTCAGAGTTTGATGTAAGTTGACTCGTCAGCCCCGCGCTGCCGGATGAAGCTCTCCTGGAGCTCTCGTGACCCCGCTCCCATCTTCCGTGATCGTAACTGACATCTCCCAAGATCATCTCACATCAGCCACACTTCCACATCCATCCGAACAGCAATCTTCTCATCTAAGTTACCCAACCAAGAGTAAGTGTGACCATGTCGTCGTACCGCGGAATATGAGATACTGATCATACGCTAACACGACGATCACTCACAGTGACTCGCTCGCACAAGTTCAACGACAAGGACCATGCCGGCCTCGCCGACGGTACCGCAGCGCCCGCCGAGCACCTGCCTCGCTACTTTGCCAAGAGCGGCTTTGCCGGAGAGGACCCCAAGAAGACCAAGAAGAATGGCGGCGGAAAGGGTAACTGGTATGTACTTAAACCCCATAAACCAAACTGTGATATATCTCTTCGCACACACCGGCCGCTAACACCGGATCGAAGGGGTAACGCAGGTGACGAGGTCATCGACGAGGGCTTCAACCTAGCCAACGCTAGGCGCCGTTCGAACAGCAGCAGCTTCACCACCGATCCCGCCAGCCTTAAGTCCAAGTTTGAGGTCAACGAGCCAGAGCCAGTCTTCGAGGAGAGCATCCACGGCCCGAATGAGGACGAGGAGCTGTCCAAGACGGAGACGTCGTCCAGCGGCGGATCCACAGACGAGGACAAGACTGCCAAGGAGCACTAGAACTCCTTACGGCTATAGACCTTCTATCGAATGAAGAGGGTAGCGTGGGAGATAGTCACCCGGCATGGGCATGATGCGGGAATCCATTGATTTGGCGGAGGGTGTTTCTGGTCATTTATCTGGCCTGGAATGCTTTCTATTGGGCTATCTCACCACTTTGTGACATTTCCGTGCTTTGCTTTTCGGGCAGCGTGTTTGGGGTGCGCCATGGATGGGCATTACCACTTGTAATATAGTATTGCGGTGCGAATCAGCAGCAGCTCTAGCCAAGGAATAGAAGCTGCTGCCAGAGTATCATGTCTTCGTTCCATCAATTGTGAAGAGTTCCATGACTGTTGTACATGTGGTGAAGGGCAATAAGCCCCCACATCGTCTACCTTACATGACAATAGGCTCTTCTAGTCCAGAAGGCCGTCTAACAGTCCCATGACGCTGGATCCAATGGCATCAACACCGAGAAAGTCCGTCATAGAGTCACCGCCACCAAATCTCGGATCGTCTCTTAGCTTCCGAAACTCCTCGGCGGTGTACGAGATGCGCTTGAAGCCCGCGGACGCCAAGCTCCCTTGCTCCCCTTCCAACTTAACCCCACGTATCCTAACACAGTTCCCACCGGCAAGAGGGACGATAACAGCCCCCCCAACCCCAGCGTCCTCGAAGTAGGGGACCAACGTCCAACGCGGGCTCGCATCCTCTTCTCTAGCATCCTGCCCCGGCTCCGACCGCCTCCACGCGACAAACCGGACGAGGCCCCGGTCCTCCAAGGCCTTTCTCCCGACCCTGCCACCCTCGAGGTACCCCGCCACCTCGGCCGGCCGCTCGGACAAAGGCACCTCCTCGACACCGTGGAGAATGACCCTCTTCGTCCTGCCGTCCCTCGCCACGGCCCGGCTCCACAGCGCATCGCCCAGCACCCTCGCCCTACGAGCTGCGATCTCGGGCGACCACCCGTCCCATCGCACCTCGGAGTCACGCTTTGTGATTTTGGGCGCGTGCGTGATGGCCCTGCGCTCCTCGTCGCTCGGCACCCATCCCACGTCTCTCCTGGGGGGCACGTGCACGCCCGCTCTCAGACCCTCGACCAGCATGTCCGCGCCGAGGGGCGCCAATATGTCTCGCAACGACGGCACGTCCGTCCCCTCCGGGATCGGGACCCCCGGCAGCGGCGTCTGGGCCAGGACCTCGCCGGAGTCAAAGCTCTCCTCCGACAGGGTCTGCAGCGAGACGCCGGTGTGGGTCCGGCCGGAGAGCAGGGCGTGGTGCAGCGGGGCCGGCCCGCGCAGGTCGGGCAGGAGGGACGGGTGGATGTTGAGCCCGCCGTACCTGGCCGAGCGCAGGATGCGGGGCGGGACGAAGAGGCCGAAGGAGACGGCTATGATCAGGTTGTAGGGCAAGGGAGGCGTCCAGCCGGTGAAGGTGTTGAGGGTGTGGATGGGGAGGGACAGGGACCTGGCTACGGACTGCAGCGGGACCTCGCGGAGGACCTTGTAGCCGCGGCCTGTGGGCTTTGGGGGCCGGACGAGGACGTCTATGGATTGGATGAGGGAGGGGTTGCGGGTGTGCTCGCGGGCGAGGGCGGAGAGGGAGCAGGCGCTGAACTCGTCGGAGCCGCAGAAGAGGATATTGAGGGGGTCGGATACCTTTTTTGGGGCTGCTGTGCTGGACCATCGTTGTTGGGTGAGGGGTCTTTGCCTTACGAGGCTGCTTAGCCTTACCATCTTGAGGCGCTGCTGGTTATAGACTTGGATGCTTTGCTTTCTGATAACTAGATGGTCAAGGCCTTATAAGCAAGCTCTTAGCACATGTCGAATATGTTGTTGTGTTGTCCAGAGAGCGAATTAATGAATCCAGTGATCTACGAGTGACTAATGTATTCAAGCGATTCTATAATGAAAGTCGTGAACAGAAGGCGTAGTAAGTGAAAATGAAAGCTGATGTGACGGAGTGTGAGACGAAGCCGCAGACTCAATGTGATTAAGCAGTTTTTATTCGCTTAAGTGAGGGTTGACGTCCGTTTTGCTGCATATACCATATTTACCACCCAGCAATACCTTACATTAGAGACAGTATGGACCGCCAAATATCTTCAAACCCGACAAGAGTAGACAGAACATAGGTATCTTGTATGATAAGAATATGATATCTTTGGCCTTCCGCTTCCCTCACCGCGCCAATTTAACCATCAGAAGATATCTAGCCGGGTGTCATAGACGTGGTGGTCCGCAGTGCCTTCTGTTTTACCAAGGTAGGATCGCGGCTGAAGTCTGCCCCGGTGCTTATCCCGTCCTGGAGGCTAGGACGAACTGGAAATTTCCTAGTGCCATGTAGAGGACTGTATTCCATCTCGAAAGTTGTGATGCGGTATAGGAGAATCTGCAATCGACCCTGCGTCCTGTTTTCTTGCGACCTAGCGGCATCGTCTAGTCAACGTCAGTTATCCTTTTGCATCACGGTGCTCATAACGACACAGTGAAAAGCCATGGAGACATTGCAGAGAGACAACTGCAGCCGCGGCAGCAGTCCAGTAAGCTGCGATGCAAACTCGAGTAGTGGCGAATGGGTTACCACAGAAGACGACAGCGGCAGCGAGTTTGAGTTCCGTCGTAGCGTAGATCCAGTGGCCACGAAGGCTGACACAGACGACACGAGTGACTATGAGGACGAGGGTTTCATGGGCTGCGGACAGATGATACCTCATCCACTGGAAGACCTGATGCCGAAACCACAGTTGTTTGGGTCATATGGCATTGAGGAAACAACAGACATGACTGTAAATGAGAGCCAGGCAGAGACACGCGTAGACTCATTCCTCGACGGCCCGGAGACGCTGTGGGAGGAACCTCCGGTCGAGAACGTGCTTTCGCACCCTGGAAACGGTAGGTGTGCTCACATAGATTCCCAGCAGAGAGGAGCTGACCGTCCCCAGTGCGAAATTATTACTACTATGGCACAGGGAGGATTATCCATGACCAGGATCTGTCAGCCTGTCTCGAGAATTCCTCTACTCCAACCGCACCAGAACAGATCCCTTTACAACTACAGCCGCCGCTTGAAGGCCCAACACAAATTCTGCCGTTCAAATGTCGCACCGATGGGGCTTGCAACTGCGGTACCGCTGCGATAGACCCCCTTGGAGAGTCCTCTATCTACGACGGTCCCCTCCCATCGGACGACCACATTCGCCTCTTGGAGATCCTACCCGGCACCGACTATCCAATAGAATCCCGGCTGCACGTTGCATGTCTGCCCCAGGACAAGCACACATACTGCGCGCTATCCTACACCTGGGTTCTCCGATCGACTCTCGGGCAAGACGACGAGACCAAGCTCTGGATCAAGGTCAACGGAGTGCCCATGGAGGTCTCACTCAACCTGGCCGCGGCTCTGGATCGACTTCGGTTCTCCGACGTCTCTCGCATCATCTGGGCGGATGCGCTCTGCATCAATCAAGGTGACCTGGCAGAGCGGAGCCACCAGGTCGGCAAGATGAAGTCCATCTACGAGAACGCCTTCAGTCTGGTGATTTGGTTGGGACCAGGGCGCCTGGTTCCGTACCAACCTACTCCTCCGGTCCATCTCCGGAATCAGTACAGAGCTTTCTCAGGTGTGTGCTCCGTTGTGAACGCCTGGAGAGAAAGGTCGGGCTACGCCCACATCATCCCAGAGGCGACGCATAGCAAGCCCTTTAGCCGCCCTAGAGAGGAACGATTCAACCACAAACTTCGGGCGGACTCTCAGAACTGGCACGATATTTTTGAACTCTTTGAGCAACGCTGGTTCTCGCGCGTCTGGGTTATCCAGGAGGTAGCTCTTGCTCGCCATGTGACCGTCATCTGGGACGAGGCATCGATCAACTGGGAGTATATCGGACTCGCTGCGGCGATAATCAGGACGAACTACGATCGGATAGCCCGATCGATCAGGGAGGGCCCGAAGCGACCATTCGGAAATCCGCAGTTCAGTCCGAGTCGGAGGGTACCCCTGGGTGTTGTTAACGCCTACTTCATGTACAGACTTTGCCGCTCGCAGGCTTACAACCAACCACTCAAGTTCAGCTTCTATGAGCTGCTAAAGTTGACCAGGCAATTCGACTGCAAGGACGACCGTGACAGGGTATACGGTCTTCTAGGACTGCCAACAACTGACGACGTTCCGACCCGGGTTGTTCCAGACTACAATAAATCCGCAGGCGAAGTGTACTTCGAAGTTGCTAGCAAGCTGGTCGACCGTGAAGGCCTAGCTGTCCTCTCTAGCGTACAGAGAAAACACAAGACTGGCGCAATGAGGATGTACTATGTCCCGAGATGGGACGCGTACGACCCCGGCGTCCCCTCCTGGGTGCCGCAATGGTCCTTTCTGCTGACGCAGAGCCTGCGTCCACCGCACCATCCTGACGGTCCCGGCTTCAGAGCCTCAGGCAACAAGCCCTACATTCGCAGACTAACCGAAGACGATCCGCGGAAGTTGACGGTCCGGGGCATCATCATCGACACGGCGAGACTCTGCTGGCATCCTAACTTCAGGTCGTTCTGGAGAGGGCTCAATGAAGCAGACCAGGAATACGGGTGCAGATGGAGGATGTCACCGAGGCGTGAGCCAGACTTGGGCGAGGTACTGGAGAAGGCCCAGCTCAGCCGGAGGGACCTTGAGAACATCGCGCTGAATCTCAGCGCCGGCCAGAACTGGTACGGGTTTTCGGTTGAGGACGTGGCGGCCCATCTCGCTGACTATTGCCGCTGCCTCATCAAGGATGGGCTGGTCTGGTCACTGACTTCATATAAACGAAAGAGACATGATGCAGAGGAAGGAGAGAAGGGCGAGGACAAGCCACAGGAACACTACGTGACGCTCGAAGAGCTGGAGAAGCTCTCCGCAGGCGGCAACGCGGATCGCTTCCTGGACGTTGCCGCGACGATCGGGTCGCGTCGTGCCAAATTTGACACGATTGAAGGCCTAGTTGGTCTCGGACCCGAGGCGACGAGAGAGGGTGACCTGCTGTGCGTCCTGCACGGAGCTGACATGCCGTTCATGATACGGCGGAAGAAAGCTGGGTACGCCTTGGTCGGTGAGTGCTATGTTCGGGACCTGATGTACGGTCAAGCGGTGGAGGGGAACATTCCGGGATTCTCGAAGCCGCTTGTCGAGTCATGGATCGATCTGATCTAGGCGGGTTCCTGATCCTACAGCGGGTCTAACCCTCGGTTTTCATGCATTGCTATATAGGGCGTGTTAGCAAGCCTTCGCTACCATCAACAGCGACACGTCAGATGCGTCTGATCCATCACCGGTCCCATAGCTCAGTTGGTTAGAGCATCGTACTAATAGTCATAGTCTTCATAGACTTGACCATCAAGTAAATGCGAAGGTCTTGGGTTCAACCCCCAATGGGACCATTTTCTTTTGCCTTCAGCAGTGATACTGAAAGCTTAAGCGAGCGACAGGCGTCGGTAATTCATTACTTTTTTGGTGTCTGTGATCCTGTTATCAAAATATTGTGCACGCCTATTAGGTTCATTTGTTATCATAGTTTGCCCCACTTAGACCTTGGTCAAGAGTCTAAGACTACCTTACCTTACCTAAGGTAGGTATACCTTACTACGCAGTGGGTACCTAAGTACTTTAGTTGCGATCAACCATCC
Organism: Coniochaeta sp. PMI_546; assembly: GCA_021432605.1. Classification (NCBI taxonomy): domain Eukaryota; kingdom Fungi; phylum Ascomycota; class Sordariomycetes; order Coniochaetales; family Coniochaetaceae; genus Coniochaeta; species Coniochaeta sp. PMI_546. The sequence continues at coordinate 2,187,609 of MU271150.1, read as the reverse complement.
AGCAGCCTCACAGGCAGTCATTGGACAGCAACATCCGTCACACCTTACCAGCACCTAGACCTACACGTATAGACCGAGCTGACCAGGCAGTCTGCTCCTTCCTAAACCTGAAGGAAGAGTGATGGAGCCGAGATCTAGGATGGGGTCAGATACCAGGTAGTCTCCAACACTTCGACCATACTTCCGTACCGGCTACCTGCTGCGCCTGATCGCCGTCCTGTTACTTAAAACGTGAATGAACACATCGGGAACCTGGATCATTGCTGTGAAGCCAGCTAAGGTTATCACCAACATCTCCGAAGTGGTCCACGAAGACAAGGCCCCACGACAGTCACCAAGCAAGGATTAGAGTGACAGTCCAACGTTACAGCGGGCGGCTACCACTGCGGAACATCTCCGCCTCGTATTAGCCTCAACACTTTGAATGAACTCCCACCCAATGGCCTCTCCATCCTCTCCAGGGCTACCGCAAGGCGGCAGTCCAGCCGCTGCTCGTGGAAACCGAGTTCTGAGCGGCATTGGTGGCAGGACCTCGCCCGACGCCAGAAGCTCGCCCTCACCAGGACCAGCAACCACCACCACCACCATCCCACAGACACTGTGGTCCCTCGAGGTACCGCTGCACATCACGCACCCCTCGGACAGCAGCAGGCCGCCGTTCGTCGTCTCAGTCCCCCGCTTCAGCTACCTTGCGCTCCTGCTGCCGCGCCTGACGGCCTACTTCGGTACGGCCTGCTCGAGCTTCCACCACGAGGAGGTGCAGCTGCGCAACCTGCCCGTCGGCCTGCTGTTGGATCTGTACCAACCCGCTTCTCTACCATGGCGCCTGGTCGCCGGTGACGGGCCCGAGTGGGATATCGGCGATACCTTCCTCAACGGGGCCAAGGAAGCCGATTTCGTCAGGAACAACAACGCACAGCAGATCATGAGCTTGTCCAAGGTGGACACGACGGCGTTGTGGAATGCCGTCCAAGATAGTAAGTACTTTCCGTTCTAAATTTGGCCTGGACACGGAGCGTTCGAGACCTTTCCCCTTACTCCCACCCCATGTCCTTGCTTGCATGGATTGTATCGGGCAGCAATGGCCCGTTCTAATTATCGTACCATGCGGGAGGTTCCTCCTGTCACTGAGATCGACATCGACTGGGTCTCTCTTCCGGTGTGTCGTTGGAGGACTAGGCCGAAATATTGAAACAAGATCCTTGTGACTACTGGGATTACTCTCTCACATATCACAGATGACTACAACGCGTTCGCAAAGGTGAACACTCGCCTCCTGAACCCCCCGACACCCTTGAAATCGGTTCCTCTGCGAATCTACATCCCCTCGACGCCGGACAATGACTCGGCAACGGCAGAGTACAAGGTCATGCAGACCTTGATGCCGCCCCGGACATCGAGCCGTAAGTAGCCCCCCCCCCCCCCTCTCTGGCCTTGCCTGCCACGACCGTGAAGCTCACCGGCTCCTCCAGGAGTCCCTCAGACACTGGGTACTGCGCTGAGGACTCTTCTCCCGACGTTGTTCCCCAGCAGCCGTGACCCTGTCCTGGCAAACGTCATCATGCACGGCGCGCCGGTCCCCTTCTCGGCTCCCCTGGAGGAGCTTATGAGAGAAGCGGCGTATCCTGATGGGTGGCTTTGCTTGATTGTTGTGCTATTGTAGTGATGTCGTTGTAACTTAAAGATGAAGAGACTGATGGTACGGATGTTGGGAGTTTTTACTTCCTTTAACATATGCGTCGTGAATGCCTCGGGCGTTCTTGAGGGTTTCCCCGGGTTAGGGTTTACATAGCACGACATTCAAGTGCGCAGCATGAATGAGGCTGAGAAAGAAGCCCTTACTGCAGCCACAGCCGCAAGCTGCAGCGTCAGTGGCAGCTGACTGTGACCTTTCATATTCGAGCCGTTGCTCGCCGGCCCTTCGACAAGGCTACTCAGATTGCGGGCTTGGGATGAGGGAACGGAGTCGGCGACGTATGTGGGACACAAGATGGTAGGCGGTGACACGTATATTCACGGCTTGTGCCGAGGGGAAGGCTTGGACAATTGCGGAGGAGGGAGGGCTGAAGCCGCAGATGGTATGCTTGATTTGATCTTTTCCTCGGGAGCGGGACATGTAATATGTTTTCGACTTCCGACTTCTTCAAATTCCTCGTCTGCTAGCCGCGACAAGAGGCCGCTCTGGCGAGAGACTGCGCTCTCGATATGCACACAGCCATCCCTCTGGACAATGGCATTCGTCCCCGAGTCTTCATAGAATTTACATATAATAAACCTCCCGTCCATTGCGTGTGCGTCATGCGTCCTGCCTCCATCGCGCGTGTCTCTCTAGCTAACCAAGCTAACACAGCTTCGACAATCCTCCTCCCTGCGCACATCGTGCCCCCAACAGGGGCTCGACTCTTGAGCGGCCTAGTAGCCGCCAGCCGCGCGCCCGACGAGAATATGCAGATTAACTTCCCCCGGTCTCATGCAAGACCCGTTGCCTCGTGGTCGAGAGAAACAGAGCCGACCCGCAAATCCCACCTCCCCTTCCTTAAGGACAACGTCCTGAACATCGTGGTATCTCCTCCGCTTCCCGCCCTATACAAAACGACTTGTAGATTATAAGACATGTTTTTTTCTTCTTTAAATACAATGGTGGGTAGATGAAGAGGCCAAAAAATCCAAAACGACCATGCAAATGCAAAAAAAAATATAGATGACCGAAAGTAAAAGGAGAGACACGACGTGTATATATACCCCAGGTCGTACTGCACGACTAATGTGAAGGAATAGTTGAAAAGGGGGAAAGCCGGTTACACGGTGCTTTAGGGGGCTCGCGCCCCTTTCCTTGAGACTTGAACGCCAGAGTCCCCGGGATGAATTTCGGGGGGGAGACCAAACCTCCCAACGCCGTAGATGATGCTGCTACCGCCCGAACTTGTTTCGCGCAAGTTGTAGTGTTGGGGTATATGATGCAAAAAAGAATAGTGGTATCAGTTCGAAATGAGTTGTGGACGCTCCTTGCCTGTTGGCCGCGGTGTCCGGGTGTCCTAGCATCAGGTCACAATCTATGCAGCGAAGCTTCGGCGATGGACCGTGTGACGTCGTCTCTTCGCGGCATTGTTTTTAATGTGGCTGGCACTGTCGGTAGACTCCAGTTGGCTCAAAGGTGTCCAAGGTCGAGAAACCAAAAAGGTTATGACCATGGAGTCGGTCCGTGGTTGCGTTCTTCCTGAAGCACACCATACACCAAGCTCACCTGAGTCTGGCCACATCAAAGGTCCAGAGCCGCACATAGCTAGTACTTTACAATGTCAAGAATCGCCGGGTGCTCCGGCTCAAGATGCATGCGACATGGGAGGAGGTGGCGGTGGTAGAATCCCGTCCATTGGCGCTCCAGGAGCCTGCATAGGACCAGGAGCCGAAGATACCATAGGGGCAAGTGTGAGGGTGTCGGTCGTGGTCGTGCTGGAGAAACTCGAGTTCGGTCCTGGGATGTCGGCACGAGGGTAGAACAGTTCCCTGTCCAGCCCCTGAAGAATTCTCATGTCGATGGAGAGAGCGCTCGAGGAGTGGGCCACCATCTTGAAGAACGCTATCGTTTTCGACAACAAGTCTCTCAAAGTCCTCTCGGGGATGAATTTGTTCAGAATCGGGTCTTTGTAGACCGCTGATAAGACGAGCAGGTTGCCCCATTGCCTAGTCGAACTGTTAGTAAAATATGACGTATAGTTAAATGGAACGTGAAGGCGCTTACGCATGCGCCGTGCCGAAGACGTTCGTGATGATGAATCGCTGCGGGCCTAATCCATGGAACGCTCTTGTACTCTGGATCAAGGCGTGTATTCCCTTCTTGGCATATTCTATGATCTTGGGATCTATATCGTTCTCGGTCGTCGCTTCTGGACCGATGACAGGCACGGCCACGTCGCTTCTGAAGTCGCCCGAGATCGGAGCTGGCGAGTTCAGTGTGTTGTTACGTTGTTGCTGGAAGTACATGATCTGCCTGATGAAGGGTCGGAAGGTGATCACCAAGGCCCCCCAGTACTTTGCGCGCAGCCGAGCCGAGAGGATATCCGTGGCGGGAGGATCATTCTGGTCAAACTTGAACTCTTGCGGGACAAATCTCATGTCTAGAGCCTCCTCGATGTACTTGATGATGCTGAACTCGCCGTCGAGCCGTGGCGCCTGTGGAAGCGGGCCCTGATGAGACTTGCTCGGGTCGTAGAGCATCTGGTGGACCTGGTTCAGGGCCTTGCGGAGGTACAGCTGCGCCGAGAAGCTTGCGAGAACGCGGGGGTCGAAACCGTGCTCTCTCGCCAGGTTGGGATTCGGATAGGGGATGATTTCTTCGAACGCCAGAATACCGGACTGGGGCAGAGGCAACTCCGCGATTATATCACTGCGGCGAGTTTTAGAAAAAAGTTCCCAACAATACACAGAGCGGAGCAACAACATACCTCTCAAGCTGCAGGCAGCTCCAGAAAGCATACACAAGCTGGTTATCCCTGAGCGTCTGAATGACACTCGGTTCGAAAGGGAACTGTTGGTGCAACTTTGACAGTCGGTCGAAGCTCCTGCAAGCATGTTAGTGGGAGTGCTTATAGCAAAAAGGCGCTGTTCTCGGAACTCACGGTCTCATCTTGGTCTGGAGGGCATAGCTAGCTTGTCGTATGTAAGCGTAGCTCTCCAAGACTCGGCCCAGCTGCCCGTGGTAGAGACCAGCCAAAATATTGGCATAGACGTGTCTCAAGGTCGATCCGCCAAGCTGACCGCCGAGGATGTCAGTCGCAGTTGCGAAGTAGTCGAGTCCGGGAATGACATCCAGGTTCCGTTTCGCGAAGGGAACGACCTTAGGCAGCACAGTCGTACCACTTTGGAAAGACCCTCGCCTACTTCCTGCAAGATCCTTCGGCGATGGCAGCGCGGACGACAGAGGGATGGGCGCATACGACGGCGGAGAACCTTGCATGGGAGACAACGGATGCCCGTTACGTATCACCGGGGATCCTTGGCTGGGATCGCCGACAGGTACAACCTCTGGTATCTTCTCCTTACACAGACATATCTTCCCAAGAGCGAGTACGAGAAGCACCAAGGCGTTTTGGATCGACCGCTCGAAGACAGGTTTCACCGGCTTGGATGATACTGGAGATACACCTGGTGGCGTATCTGAAGCGTCCACGCCCGGGGATCGCTTCCTTTTGATCCCAGCGTCAGCATACTGCGGCGTGCTCTGGTCGCGATGCTCGCGCGGGTCGGTGAACCTAGCCATTTCGGCGTGCTTGTTCGACCGCTTTGCCGTTGTTCGCTGGACGTTGTCGAGGAACAGGCGGACCATGGCTTTCAACTCCTTGGGGATAATGAGGGGATGCATGTTTTGGATGTTCTCCTCGTAACTCTTGACGTATCTCCAGACTGTGCTCTCGGTAAAGTCTAGAGTGGGAACGTTCACAGCCCCTTTACTATCGTTGGCGGCGGGCGGAGTCAGTCCTCCGATTGTGCCCCAACAATCCGCGGGTGAAGGCGCCCCGGCGTCCGAGTAGTCATCGTGGCCCTCCCAGCTCCCTTGGTCCACACTTGCCTCCCTATCGACGATACCGGTTCCTTGTCCCTCTCCGCGCCCGAAGAGACGAAGAAGACCGCGCCGTTCCTCCTGCTGGATGGGAAACTCGTCCTCGTATTTGATGCCTTCCCGGGCGAGATGGTGCTGTACTAGGTGCTTGATTGGTTTCCACTTGAGCAACATAGAAGCGAGTGTCGTGTGATTCAGCGGTATTGCCGGCTGGCCAGGAGCAACAGGCGGTCCTGGGGGTTCGTCTTCCATCTCTTCGTCCTTGGCAAGTTCACGTAATGTCGTCCTGGCTTGGTGCGATTCGGCAAGTTGACGGGCGTCGCGCTCCGTCTCGACCTCCGGGCCACCTTGCTGGCCGTCAACATCCATCTCGGTACTGTTCGTCACATTCTCCGGCGAGTAGGAGAATGCTTCATCTGCGGCATGACCTATCGACGCTCCGGATACGGGACGGTGCGTTTCGTCGTCTTCAACCGACCCTTCCACGGGAAGGCCCAGCTTGGCACTGTGCTTGTTTAGTATACGCTCAAAACGCTCAAACTGGGCATCGCGTCTGTCAAAAGCGGCCTGGAGGCTCTGTATCGCTTCAAGAATGTCACCCGACACCTTGTCTTGCCTATTTCCAGAGGTACAAAGTTAGAAATCGCTTCTCATTCTCCCAAAGAGTGCGGAAAAGAGAGGACAAGAGCAACTAACGCCTTGGGTGCTGGGTCCCTATATTTGCACTCGAGCTTCTTCTCCTTGCAACTCTTGCATGGTTTAGTCTCGTCGCACTTCGCCTTCAACTGCCGGCAGCTATCACACGCCTAGAAGTCGCACAACATGCCGTTAGCAACTGCCTGAGAGACTCGATGGCGTCCCTGGCGTGGTTGGACATGGCCCTTACCTGCGAAGCTCTCTGAGCTTTCCGTTTCCCGGTGGCTGTGATGGGGATCGCGTATTGTGCCATCTCGTGATGGGAGGGGCCGTATGAGGAGCCATATTCATAAGGCGTGGTGTGAGATATTGGCGTCTGTGGGGGAGCGGGATAGCTGGGCTGCCTGTACAGCGGTGGTTGAGGGCCACCGTCGAAACTCATGTGTCGTCTGTCCTCGGGAGGAGGGTGAGGAGGTAGGCTTGGGTGTGGCGTCCCCGGCAAAGCTTCCGGCGCGTTGCCGGTCGAGTGAGGTCTCCGCAGCTGCGGCAGTGTGTCGTCGCCCGGATCAGCCTTTACCATGGGATCCCTCAGAGGATACGGATACTGAGGGTGCGCCGGCGAGGGAGGAGGCTGTCTATGTTCCTGCATTGGTGGATATCTGTCCGGCTCATGGTGGCGTCTGTCGTCGATATGGTTTGGTGCTGGAGTTGGAGGAGGTATAATGATGTGAGAGGGAGGGTGAGGCGGAGGGTGAGGATTAGGAGGAGGGTGATGTTCGGGAGGACGAGAGTAGGGATACGTAGGCTGATATGGACCTGGCGGCGGGGCAGGATGGTGAGGCAGTTGACTGGCCGTCGGTGAGGGCGTGGGATGGAGGAGGGAGACACCAGCGTGCGAGCCGAACAAACGGGGTCGCTTGCTGTCGGGAGGTCCTTGGTCCATGCTGGACAATGGATATGCAAAACATAAAAAAAAAGAACCCAGTGTTAGACAGCGACAAGCGTGGATGAGGTCAGGCAACGGACAGCGGCCAAGGAGGCCATGGAAGGGGATTGCAGCCTATGGCACGACCATGGGGGTGCCCGTCCGGGGGATCTCGGCCACTGCGAGGCTTGACCAGAGAGAGAGAGAGTGAGAGAGAGAAGGTACACGCGGTAGGTACCTCGCAGGATGTAGCTCTCTCGAGCAGCACGTACTGTGTAGGTACGTAGTGGCCTGGTAGTGGTCCAGTCCGTCGCGGCCGCCGGTGTGAAAACAGCCGAGTGCAGGTGAAGAGTGCAGAGGGAGGCAGAGACGAGACCTGCGTTAACAAACGAGGCTCATTGGGTCTTTGCGACTACCGTGAAAAGGGACTGGCTACCAGGCTGTCGGCGCAATATCCAGATCAGCAAGGAGTCAATGCTAGTGTAAAAACCGCCGGGGGCAGCTCCTTGCTCTTTTCGCACTCGCCGATGACACAAGCAACAAGCGTCGGAGAAAGTCTCGACGCGCAAAGAAGATCAGCAGTTGGGCAGCAACGGCAGAAACGTGGAGCTCCCAGATTTCCGGGTCGCGCGTATCGTCGGAGGGGGCTGGCAGGGCAGGCAGGGCAGGCAGGGAGGGGGGCGTGGTGGTAGAAGCGCACAGTTCAGGTCGCCAGGTTTCGCCAGGTGGGTGGGGGGAGGATCAAGGGTGTTCAAGGGGTGTCCAAGGGTTTGTTTGAATGATGTGAGCCAGTTGTGTGGCATGTGCGGTGTGTATCGAGAAATATGTCGGCAAGGAACAAGCTTCTGGAGGAGAAACGCCAGCCGAGAAGAAGAGGAGCTCTGGCTGCTTGTGTGCTGTGATGGGGACCGGGAAGAGAACCAAAAACCGATAAGGGTGATGCTGGGCAAAAAGACGGTCAAAGTCATGTGTGGGCTAGGCTACACTACACGTTGTAGACGTGTCTGACCCCCCGGCATCCACCACTCTCTCTCTCTCGCTCTGCCCCTACCACAGTACCACAGTGCCACAAGTAGGTACAGTAGTGTACACACGAGGAGCAAGTGAGTGCACACGTACAGGGGAAGCTACACTAGAGACTACTGTGTAGCTTCACTAGTAGCTGCAAGTTGCGTATTTTGTCCCTCTGGGTCGGAACGCGAAGTGAGGAGTGTAGGTCCTGTGGTGGTACGTACAGAGTCGCCTAGTGTAGTCTGGCCATGCGGCACGTCTCACGGAGCTAGGCCACCGACAGGGGTTCCTTTTCTCTCTCTCGGAGAAGCAATTGTTCGTGGAGACTGGAAAGCTACCACAGTACGCGTGTGTACGTGTATACTACAGGGTATCTCCTGTTCATCACCCTACCAGCTAGTTCAAGGCTAACTTGGTTATAGGCATCAAACACGGCGTGCGACGGAAGCTGTCTGCAAAGACTGCAGTGGAAGCTGCTTCTCTTGGCATTGTGCACATGGCCGGCAATTGCATCCTTTTGGTTGGCGAATGCAGCCTGTGTCTGACACGTTCCTCGAGAGTCAATCCAACAAGGTCCTTGCTTTTTCGGCAGCTTTTTTTGCGGGGAAAGCTTTGAACCTGACTGGAGTCTGGACATGGACCAGCAGCAGTGGCCATGTGGCCCGTGAACAATTAGAACGTGAAGAGGAACAGATGAGGCGTTCGGTTAGCGAACAACGTGTCGAAACAAGCAGCAAACAGCCACAACATGGCTGTGAAGAAGCAAAGTCGAACGAAGCCAATTACTCAGTACTGGGGTAGCTAATGCAGTACTACACCCCATTACATACACACACTACACGCTACACTTACCTTACTGTGGTAGGTAGTATCCACGACAGGTAAAACGAGGTCGGAGCTGTCACAAGGACGCATCTCAATCAGCCGCCAGGATTGACAGGCCCACCCCCTGTCGTCGTCTCTGGGGGCTTGGCAGGCTTTCAATTGCTGATGCTGGACTGTGGAGGCGACTGTGGCGCGCCATGCGCGTCCAAACACATCAATTCTGGATGCAAGCCCTGAAAGCCAGTATCACAAACATGACATTGCTATCTCCGCTAACTCCCGCTCCTGTCTGTGCCAAACATCAAGTGGTGCAAATCTCTGTTAAAGATAGAAAAAAAAGGTTACACGAGGTACCAAAGCTGCCAATCTATTGCGCACTCGGAGAATCTCAACTTCAGAAAGGCCCTTACTGTGGTATGCCAGACCTCGGTAGTCGGGGGCTAACAAGAGGCTGGAAGCCCTCAGTCTTTGGTGGAGTCGCTGGAGTGAAAACAGATACGGTACTTAGTAGAGTAGCAGTTCGATTGGCTGCAGGAGCAACGGCTCACGAGCCTCACTTTGTGGTGATCAAGCCTGCCGCACAAGCCATTGTCCAATGAAGCCGCATGGGCTGTACAAACCTCAGGAGTTTTGACGACAAGACCGAAACATCCATGGATCCTTGGATGGTACTGCACCAAGAGGCAGGTGTTCACACGAGCTGGGAGCTGGCGGGACCTAAGATGATACTCTGGAAAGGCGTAAAATCTAAGGCAAAAGAAAATTTACTTTTGCCGTTGCTGCCGTTTCTGTTTTGCTGGTAACAGGCGGGGAGAATAGAACGACTTGGGGCCCCAAAAAATCGTGATCTGACTGACCGCCGCTTCAAAGTTTCCAGGTTGCCAACTTCCAGCTTAAGGTAGCCTATGCATGCATGCATATCTACGGACATTCCACATGCTGCGAGGCGCCGCTTCATCTTACCTGCAGCAGCGCATCTATTCCAAGGCGTCTCTCTGGCTATTGCGGCGTATGCGCCCTGCAAGCCTTCTGCAGCTCCCAGCTTCCTGGTGGCAGTTTCAAGACAATCTAGACTCTACCGGTACTGTGCTATTGTACATACATACGGGCAACAACGGTACTTTGACTTGGTTGTTTCTGGCGACAGCAAACAATGTGAGGCGGCTCGTGGAGAGAACGATTGGCGACAAGTGACAACGGACTAGCGAGTCGAGGCCGAAGATCCCGTTCATGACCATGCCTGCTATGGATTGGTCCGACACTACGAGCTTTCTTGTCTGGCGTCCAATACGGGTGGTCTTGTTCATAGCCTACCGGATATCGCTCGAACTTCAGATGCCTTCGAGCCGGCTTCCCTTACAGCCATGAACGCCAAGAAGGCCAGCCACATTTATTGAACGACATGGGTGCAGCCCGCCCTGAGGACAGATACGAATCATGGCGACAAACGTGCAACGCATGCCGGTTGAGTGTATAGTGACAACATTTCTAAGATCAGACGATGATTGTATGTGTCCCTTGGGGACAGAGTAGTGAGAGAATTGGCTTTGCAACCGCGTGGGGAGCGTCAAAGTTCTCTGTTGAAAGCTCCTAAACTGGAGACAGAGCGTTCGCATCTCCACGAGAGGCTCAAGGCAGACAACCTAGTGTACGTACTCCGTTTTCCCTTGTTCGAATACAGCAGTCAACAACTAAGGTTATTGGACAGCCTGGCACCCACCCACCCTTTTGGAGACAAATTGCACCTCGCGCCAGTGCTTTCGCAAATTCGACCACATCAGGGAAGCTACCCCTCCTCGGTGCCTTCCTTCTTGAGACACCTGTTTTGCTGGAGATCAGTCCAGTCCAAGGGCTCCGGAGAGTCGACGTAATGATGCGGCACAGAAAGCATACGATGGCCCGGTGAGGGCTACGATTCTACACGTACAAGGAATCCGGCAGACCACAATCAGCTGAATCTGGCTAGATATCGAACAACGGCAAAGCGGTCAGTGTCCCAAAGATGGAGCGGAAGAGAAAAGAGGGGTTGGCCGCATGGCTGTCAGAAATTAGCGTCCCAAAGGTGAGGGTGCCCATTGTCAACCGACCGACCTTGAATCTCCATTGGCCGAGATGGACGTTCGACCGCATTTTCATCGTCGCACAGGGAGCGAGACTGCCGAGCACGTGGCATCCAGAAGGTTTGGTGAAATCCGGGTACGCGGGGTTGGGCGGTGAACTCTCAAGCTTGAAATCGTGGCGCCTTCGAGCCCCGGCCATGACTACTGCTGTTTCAGCTGCAAGCATGTCATGTTCGGTAATAATTCCATCTGTCGTCAATCACCCAATCAGCCTTCGGGCTTATACGTATTGTGTTAATGTTAACGTCCACAGATCCGCCCATGCCCGCCCATGTGGACCGGATATATCTTCTATGAGACATCTTCCGTAACTAAACACACCGGGCAGCTGTCAGAGACATTTACAGGTACCATAGTACGCAAATCAGCCCGCGTTGTGGTTGTTGTTGTTGTTGTCCCAGCGAGCACGGAAGGCTTCTGCTCTAAGGTAGCGTTCCCGGGAGCGGCGTGATACCGTCCGCTAGAAGATGCCTAGAAGCATTTGTTATTGGGCCCTGGAATAATTGGATCCGGAGACGCTATCAGTCACTAACACAGCCAAGATAAAGGCATTCAAGGGCCATTGGTGTAATCAACTTTTTTTTTTTTTAACTTGTGTTCGTCATCCTCTCCTTTCAGCTCGACCCTCGTCTTGGAGCTCCATCTGCCTGGAATGCTTGCCAAGGCGAAACATGGTCTTATTTCTCGACATGCCCGAGTCGTCCGGCGTGTTCGCGTCTCCAACTTCTCCAATCAAAGGCCCCAATCGATCCCAGGTCCATGGTCAGGGCGCCGACGAACCTCGACGCCAGCCTCCGTTCGAACCTAAAAGGCCTCTGGAAGACCGAGTGCACCGGTAGCAAGACAAAAACACGCCACTTCTCGTGCAGACGTGGTCGATCGTCATAGACGTCGGCGATCTGGAGTTCAGGGTCGCTCGGAACTTGGATTACATGGTTACTCGCAATGTCCCTACAGTAGTGTATTGAACTGGTTAACTGCCGGTTTAGCTTCTATCGAGTTCTTTGCTTGTGCGGTTGCAGCGGCGAAGCCGCGAAAAAGGCTTGCTTAAGCTTGCCCTTTCTCGGTTGAACGGCTGGTCATGCCCTGCGCTCCGCCTTCACTAGACTTTTCGGCCACATTCCGCTCTTGGCGCAGCGCTAGTCACCACTTACTGGACCGTAGGACACTACACGTGTACACGTACAGTACCTTACGCTACAAGGGACGCAGCAACATCGCCCAAGGTACACTACGTACCTGGTATCAAACAACTGAAGCAATGTACCTTCCCTTAGTGATCGAACCGATCAGGAACGAGCCGTCGCGTGCCTTCCCTCCTTATAGGTAGGAACTAAACTAGTAACCCACTCCCCTCTGTTCAGCCGGCTTGTCACGCTCAGCAGCACCTGAGCCACGAGTAATGCGCAACAAAACAGATAATCTCGGGATACTGACTGAATCAGGCTCGGGTCTCTTCAAAAAAGAAAGCATGTAAAAATCAGACATGACGCCACTGGGTGGAGTGGCTCCGTTTCCTGACGCTGGAAGATAGAGCTCCAGAGGTACACTGACGGAAGTTCATGACCGACAACAGGAGCCCTTCGTCATCTTGGTGGCATCTCTCTAAGCATCCCGATGATCAAGGTAATTTGACGGATTGGGGTCGAGAAGACACAACTCGGTCAAGACAGGGGACAAACATTCTCCGCACAATCGAAGCTGATCGGTCCGATCTCTCAGGGTCGGAAGATTCTACATAGTTATACAGCCTGTGCGATTCCACGAATTGCGGTGCGTCGATATTCGACATCACGACCGGTCAAGCTGCCTCGCCGGTTTGCACCTCCGATAGGCACAACAGGCCCTGTGCTCATGTTTCACTGCTGTAGCAGTCTATCTGCAAAAGCTCTACAATTCTTAGCGCCTGGAGGTGTAGGGTAACAATCTGGCATGTCGTTTTCCGACTGCAAAATCAAGACCTTATCACAGTTGTACAAACAGCAGTGCAGCGTCCTGCCGAACTGGATGCACTGTACCGTTGAGTGACAAGATGGCCTGCGACTGGGGGGGAACGTTCTATGAGTGAATATCCTCGGTTGCGCTCTCGAGCAGGTCCCCAGCCTCGTTGCCCGCAAACCGCGGCCTGACGGGTACACGTACAAAGTCAAAACAGAATTCGATATTCGTTATCCGGCTTCCGAGAGCACGATGAAATGACTGCCGTAGGGGCTGGGTCAGTGCTCAATGTTACGCAAGCTCCCCCCTCCTGCCCCGTACCCGAATGTGTATCCATAGTACGTATGCGATTGCCCGCAGTTCATGATGCTATTTCGGGGCGTGCATCTTTCGGGAGCTGGCAGCAGCAGCAGCAGGGCATGTTTGCTTGAAATCGTCAGCTCAAACACATGACCGTCACCGTCACCGAAACCGTGTTCCAGGAACGACATTCCCCGCTTATTGCTCCGCCCCCCATCCCTGCGCTCCAGCGGTTCTGCTTGTCGACCCAGGAACGCCCCGTCGATTGGGCCTTAATCCAACCTGATCTTCACAGGGTTGACCGAAGTGACATACCACCAGTACTGTGGTAAAGTCGCTCATGGAAGAAAGGAGCAGGAGGTCTCGGCCGTCGCTCAACCCTCGAGCAACAAGCTCTTCTTCTCTTAGCCTTTTCATGACGAGCGTCATAGGCAGGGGACATCACACCACTCTGAAATTGGGCAACGAGCGGGGTAAAAGCCCGTTGTGACACTGGGGAGTCACGACAGGTTTTCGCTGTACTACTATGTTATGTACGGAGATGTTTTGTCACTTGGAAAAGTATGTTACGCGAGTAGTCGACTGTTGGAAAGTGGCTGTCCATGGACTGGACCTCACTGCTTCCAGAGTCCGACTTGCTCATTGGTAATCGGATAGTGCTCTGTATACTCACAGCTCGTTCCGAGTTGTACAACACATTGCATATTCAACTAGCCAGCAAAACGCGACCGTTTGCCGCCGTATGCCACAACTGATAGGCAAGTGTGTAGCCGGTCGTGTAACACCGCAAGATCTGATAGCTAGCAATGCAAGGCAACATGTGCATGAGACTGTAGTCGCCAGAAGACCGGATGAGTCCTGGAACAACTGGAGACCTGCGACCTCATGCAGGGCCTCATGCAAACCCCCACACGGTGGATGGAAATCGAGTTCCGAAGTACGTACACATGTGTAGTGTAGATACCGCTGAGTTGCAATGCAATGCAGTGCAGCTGCCGCCGGAGGGCTCGAGAATTGTGGCCAAGCTTCTCAACCGTCCCGCCAAGTTCGTCACTCGTTTTGTTCATGACGCCAGCTTACAGGAGGCCAGAAGCAGAAGGTCAAAGCAAACAGGGGAACGGTTAAACGCGGAGCCACAGTTCAGTTTCACACGGAATACACTAGACGGTCTTGTCTGTCATTGTGATTCACGGATTCCTATATTTCCTCTACACGTGCAAGTGTAAAAAAAAACCCGCAGTCTGTCGATCACTCCCAAATATGTATGGGACTTATAGACTTTTTGATATCTTGATACCCAACCCAAACTTTGCGCGCCTGTCGCGCCCAGTGCTCGCGATACCCCGGCGTTTGAGATCGTCTACGCTAAGAACGTCTAACGGGGCAAATACGGCGCTTCTTCGTCATAGGTACCTTACCTTTCTTGAGGGATGTGAAGGGACGAGACTAAGGTACACGTAGGCTAAGGTACCTACAATATCACAGCAGGCACAGTAGACCTGTCATATCAGCTAGATCCACGGTTCCCGCACAATACGACTTGGAACCCAATCATGACAAGGGCCGTCTTGAATCGGAGATGTGACTTCTCCCCTCGATGGAGCAACCGAGGGCAAACTCGAAACACGCCGGAGAGATCTCCTGCCTTGCAAGCTTGCTGTGGGCGCTCCAATCCCAAGATCGACCGAAACCCTGACTGGAGAGGATCAGGTGGACACAAGAAAATGACGGCCCCAATCTCCCACGTCTCGCTCGTTTGCACCAGATGAAGCAATCGAGCAACGATCAACGCCCAGCCAGGAACGGGTTAGGCGGTGTTTTCAGACGTCTCCTTCGTCAAACCTTGCATGGATGTGCAAAAGAGGCCCATCGCCAAAAGCAGCAAAACCACGCTTCAAATTCTTTTCGAGCTGCGTCACTTACCAACCAAGCCGATAGTGCGGAAATCATCGTATGTTTTTCCCCCCTCCCTTCTCTCGGTTGGCGCATGCAGCTGGGTAGCTTCCTGCAGCCCTGCAGTTTTTACACATCCACAGTCCACAAGGACAGATCCAGTGCTACGGACTCGGATACGGAATGGACTTGCCATCTTTGGATGGGATTCTGGCCTTTTTGCCCCCTTCCGAGGAAGTTTGCCCATGACGAGGTGTGAATGCCATGGATCTGTCTCGCTGGGAAAGAGACGAGAAAACATCCATCCCGGTGCTTGTTGTTGGCAAGTAACGAAAGGCAAGCGACAGAGAGGTTCCTTGGCTTTCTTCTGTAGTTTTAGCCGTTGCAAGTCCCGAACTCAACCTTTTCTACTCGTAGGTACGTATTATATCTCGTCTGTTAAAGGTAGCATTCTTCTCCAAGCTCGTAACCAAAAAAAAAAAAAAAAAGGCTCCATCGGAGCCCCCCGAAAGCCGGGGTGTATAAAGTTTGCATATCTATCTCGTTATCGAGAAAACCGGGCTTCATCGGTTTTGTCAGCTTGGAAAGGAAGGTCAACAAGAGCCACAGCACCACCTCGTTACTGTGGACAGTGTACAACGCTCTGGGTCTACACTAGCGACGGAGGGACTGCGAGGTTTTTGAGAAAGTCAACCTTTGTCTTTTTTAGGAAATGAGGTTTTAACAAAAACGGGAAGATTAGGGGAGGAGGGGGGCCGGGCGCTTCATTTCCCAGCTGCTCGGTTCCTGGACTCTCTTCCTTTAACCACACCCACCCCCACCACAAGAACCCTTTCCCGCCCCGGTGCCTCCCTCCCGAACAAAAAAGGCCGGCGCGAAAGATGCCGCTTGGAGACATTCTAGACCTATGGCGCCGGGAGTGCACACGGCCAAGGCGGCTTTCGGAACGAGGCAAAGAGTAGGGTGGGGGGTATGGAGGGTTGTGGCCGCCGTGGTGGTAAACCAGGTGGAGGGTTTCTTTCTCAGCCCCCTCATGCAAGGTTGTGACTCTCATCGGTTACTGTTGTGACTGTAGCAGAGGGACATGGCCATTATGTGTATATGACGTGTCAGCCGATACTACCACCCCGAGTTGACAAAGACATAGCAGACAGGGCAGGAAGATTAACTGCAGAGAAGACATGACTGCTTCAACCCGCCAGCTTGTAAGCGAAGGCAGGTATTGCCGGTAGAGGGTTGCAGCACATATCAATCAGTCAGTGCGCCGCTGTGCAGCTCGATATTCTTACACAATTGTATCAAAAGCCGCCGAGCCATGCATATAAGGTTGATGGCTATGCATACCTACTACAACCCCCCCCAAAATCCCTCGGCCTCCCACCCTTGAGACCTCGAAGTTGCGTGGGAAGCACACCATTTTTGGTGGACAGGGCGTCATGCATGGAACTCGAGGCTCGGTGCCGTAGAAGGCTGCACGGCAGCCGGAGAAGACAGATCCAGGGACTCTAGGATAATCGCAGGCGGCGTAGGCTCGTCAAAGGGTGACCATATGCTTGGGGGCGGATCAGATCCCGCGCACCACGTGTTGCCAAGTTGTACTGTTGCCAAGTGTACCACTTTGGTGCCGGAGAATAGTCACCAACAGTCCGCGCGCATATGTCGGTAGACACCGAGACGACCAACACAGACAAGTCCCAGTGCTGTTGGTTGCGGCCGGCCCGGTCCGGCTAGAGGGCGGCGAGGTAACCACATCGCCGGTAGACCTCGACTTGGTGCGTTGTGGTATCTGAGCGCTCTTCCATCCAGTGGCCGGCTGTCTCTCTTCAGAAAGAGCAAGGCACTATAGTGTATGAAACGAGCATGTCTCGGTGCCCCGTAGGGTAGACAAGGTCCATAGTCCCCATCATAGTTTCGTCCACCTTCCTCGACCATCAGAAGCATCTCGACGACGACACTGGGTGTTTGGGTGTTCAGCCAGCTGTGCCCCAGACACTGCAGCAGCAGCAGCAGCAGCGCCTTTTACGCTTGTAGACAGACGTGCCGCGGGTGGACTCTCTGCGCGTGGGAACCGCAGTCGGTAAAGTATAGGCAGAACGCGGCCAACCTGGCAGTCACCCAGCAGTGCTGCCACGCGATAACTTCCTCCTCTTCCTTGACCTGCCATCCCCCGAATCACCAACCTCAGCACCACTCCCGCCGCCGACCGTCCCCTTGCCTCTGCCTCTCTCCTCACTGTCATCCCTCACCGTCACCGGATCCTCATCAACCCCCTCAGTAAAAACCAAATCCCCACTCTTCCCCAGCGCCTCGCGCGAGGCCTCCTCCAGCAGGATACCAAAAGCCAACAGCGCAGTCTCATCCATGCTCCGCTCATCAACCAACCTGCCACCCACCCTCCCGGCCTTACCCATCCGCTCCCGCCCCACTGCGACGGCCTCGTAGAAGCCGGCGGCGTACAGGTGCACGGCCTTGAGCAGGTCGGAGGACGGCAGCAGGGTCTGGTCCCGGGAGGAGGAGGAGGAGAGGAGGGCGTCGGTGCCGGCGAAGTAGATGTCCTTCTCGGCGTAGCGGGCGGGGGCGTCCTTGCGGCGGAAGAGGACCTCCTCCGGGGCCAGGGGCGGCTGGCGGGTTGGGTCGCGGGGGTCGGTTGAGGATGATGGAGAGGAAGGGTTGGAGCGGTGGGTGTTGGTTTTTATGAGGCGGCCGGTTACCCGTCCTGGGAGAGCAGAGGTTAGAGATGGATGTGAGAGAGGGAGGAGGGTGTCTGTGTGTACCTGCTACTGCGTCGTAGACTGATGCTGGTCTTCGGATGGTCTTCTCGTCCTCGAGAATGGCTTGATCGTCTGATCCGGGCTCTGCTTTGTTAGAGCAGATGCGGTGGGATCTCCGTGAGGCCATTGTTCTGATTTGAGATACGCGGTGCAAATGAGGTGCGTTAGGGGTCAGTCTGCTGGACGGTTGAGCGGTGAGATTGGGGATCTAGTTGAAATGGTCCTTGTTTGTAGCATATTTAGAGAATGACAAATCCACAAGCATGAAGGTGGTGACATAAGATCTGGTTTCACTTGTTTTGTATAGTGTAGATGTCAGAGAATTGAAGGTTTGAAGTCAACAAAAGAAAAGCGACACCCTCACACCCTCAATTCCTTCGGCTCCACTTCCCGGCCGAGATCAACAAGAGCTGCATGATCGCCGGCATGACGTATCTTCAACTACAGTCACAACTGCAACTTCAGTTTTCTTCTTTTCTCGCGCAACAGACAGCTCATCATCCACTCCAGCACAACAATCGAACCACTGATGCATGAATGAGCTCCTGTTCGAACGGTCGACCGGCAACCTCGGGCCCAATGCCTTCGCCCGTCTGCAGACAACCCAACTGCTGCGCTCCTTCCGACCAGCGCCTCACTTCCGCTTCGACGGCGGCGAGACAGGCATAAGCGGCAACCATGAAGACGACGACGACGACCCAGCCGTCGCTCTCTGGGCCCACCAAGCCGGCGTGAACGCCCTCGCCCTCGACCGCTTCGACGGCCGCATCCTCGTGTCCGGCGGCTCCGACGCCACAATCCGCATCTGGGACCTCGAGCAGGCCCCAAACCCGCACGAGCCTCACACCTACCGTCCCGTAGCCCAGATCGCGCGCGGAGACGCCCCGGCCCTGCCCACTCCGGCGCCGAACTCGTCTCGTCGGCCCGCCGCTCCCGTAGCATCTGCCACCACCCCCGGCGCGCACCGCTTCGGCATCACCCACCTGTCGTTCTACCCCTTCGACAGCGCCGCCTTCCTGTCGTCCTCGTACGACCAGACGCTGAAGCTCTGGTCCACGCGCACCGCGCAGCTGTCGGGGAGTTTCAGCCTGGGATCCAAGGTGTACACCCACGCCGCGAGCCCCGTAGCGTCCCACCTGCTCGTGGCCTGCGGCACCCAGCACCCCGCCGTGCGGCTGGTCGACCTGCGCTCCGGCGCCGCGGTCCAGAGCCTCGTCGCCCCCGGCCAGGTGGGCGGGTCGGCCGGCGCCGTGCTGGCCGTCGCCTGGTCCCCCCGGCACGAGCACGTCCTCGCCTCCGGCACCACGGACGGGGCGGTGCGGATATGGGATGTCCGACGGGCGAGCGGGCTGGTGGGACTGCTGGATCAGGAGGATAGTCTCGGTATCGGCGTGCGGGCGGCGCAGACTGTGGGGGGCAGGACGGCGGCAACGGGGTTTGCGGAGTTGCAGCAGAGGGGGATCCGGATTTCTGCGCGGGCGCATACGGGGGCTGTGAACGGCCTGGCGTGGACGGATGACGGGGCGTTTATTGTGAGCGCCGGGCATGATCAGCGCATCAGGGTGTGGGATGCGGCGACCGGGGCGAACACGCTGGCCAGCTTCGGGCCGACGATCCGGAACAGGGCGGTGGGCACCGTCCACGGCATGTTTGTCACGCCGGTCGGGCTGACGCCGCCGAGGGGCGAGCTGCTGGTGTGGCCGAACGAGAACGAGATCCTGGTGCTGGATCTGCATGGGGGCTCGGTCGTGACGAGACTCCGCGGCACGGGACCGACTGTCGCCGCCGTGCGGGCCCGGGCCGGCGCCGGGGAGAGGACGGTGCGGAACCGGGTCACTAGTCTGGTCTGGAGGGGTGCCGGGGGAGGTGGAGGGTCCAGTGGTGTTGTCATGGGTGGCAGCGGTGCGCCGGGGGGGATCTACAGTGGGCATTTGGACGGGCAGATACGGGCTTGGATGCCGGTTGTTGAGGGACAAGATGAGGAAGATGAGGATACTACTGCGCAGGAGGCGGTTGAGGAGAAGACGAAGAAGCGGAAGGCTATCGATGATGCCTTCAGGAGCTTGATGGGGAGGCAGATTACGTTTACATAGGTGTGCTTCTTCTTCTGTCTTGCCACGAGCTATCGAGCACTCAGACTAAATCCTCAAGCGCGGTTCAAGGCGCACCTGACTAAGGTTGGCTGCGATGATTATCACCGGCACCGTTTCTATCTAGGAATTCCTTGAAGCTATTCCCGTTGATGCTGAGTAGTATAGTATGCTTATGCAGGGTGGGTAGGTATGCAGAGTATTCAGTACTTCGACCAGAAACGACGTCAAATACTACCATGCTGTTACCAAAATCAACAATCACTACCTCAAAACAGCCACGCCTATATAGCCTCTTTTTCAACCTACTGCGAGCCTCTTGCCCACGCCGTGCTTGCAGCCTTTTTCACCTCTTATTGAGTATTTGCTAACCAGCCTATCTTCTCGACTACTTCCCGAGATGCCTCAAGCTGAGTGCTTGCCACGGCAAACCCGAGGGCACAGTTGTCATCCAGAACTTGGAGCAAACGACATGCATTACTACGTATACCTGTTCCTATACACACAGTCTCTATAGCGACCTCTCTGCTGCAAAAATATTGATCAGAATCCACCTGGAGGATCCGCCACGAGAATCATTCCGCGTCTGTCCTAATTCAACGGCCTCGCATAGCAAATTATTCCCCTTGTGCTCCAATTCATCCTGGAGCTCGTATATTACCAGGGTTGGTAAGGAGTCGCTATAGGTACTTTCCAAATCGTACATTCTTCCCAGCAGTTTGTTTCGCCACTTTGACGACACCAAGCCCTTAAAGACGAACCTGGTTCCGCTTTGCCAACCGTCATGAGCTTCTCTGCAACGTATGGTGACGGTGAGAATACCTCAACGACAGTGCGTGTCACCTCAGCGACAGCGTCTGGCAACCTATGATATTAGTTGAAGGGTGCAGGACCCTGCGCGTCAGGGTCTGGGTCCCTCTGCAGCTGGTAATAACTGAAGAATCGGCTCTCAGCCTTCAGCCGGGTGGCTTCGTCAAGCTCGCCCAAGGCAGCGCCATTCTCCTTGCTAGCTTGAGACAGTGTCGAGACTGACTGGGGACTGCACAGCATCATGTCAGTATATGCCCGTCCAATACGTATGTATCCACGCAGCCAGTAGCACTTACCCGAACATCTCTTGGTCAACCTTGAGGAATTCCTTCATAGCATCCTTCCCCCCTCGCTGTTGCAGATATGTCATGTAAACCTCGCACAGCTCCTTCTTGACCGCAGCAGACAAACGGCTCTTTGTGCGCAGATCTTCAAAGACACGCTTGATCCGCTGTCCGTGCTGGGATTCTGTTTCTGCGCTTGTCGGCTGTTCCAGTTCAAAGTCAAGCCACTTCTGCCAGAATGTGCGACTGTCTGCGTACCACTGTACGTTTTTCAGGAACACAGTTCGAGCCTCGTCAACGGAACCCTTCACCTTCCATAGCAGATACGCCCAGTCCGTGACCAGCGCCGCCTTGATGAAGATATCGACTTGCGGAGAATCAATCTGCGCCTTATACACCTCGATTGCAGCGTCAAGTCCTCTCTGCCGGCGTTGTAGGTTGGCCCATGAGATGATGGCTTCCACACATTCGGGCAGTTTCATGAGGATGGCTGCGTGGATATCATGGGCCACATCAACCCGCCCGGACATCTCTTCGAAGTAGGCGAACTGCAGACGGATGCCGGGACGACTGATTGGCACGAAGAGTGTCGTGGCCCTCAGGTAGATGTTGCGCACTTCCTCGGCCTTACCTGGCTGCGCCGACATCCACCGAGCATAGCGGAACCAGAACTCTTCGTAAAAGGCGCAGGTAACCAGGCATCGTTCGTACAGGGCCACTATCCTGGCGTAGTCTCCCTCCGACTCTTCAAAGTCGAGATACTTGCGCCAGTTCACTAGTTGATGGTTCTCAAGCTCGGTGACGTGGAAGTACGGGCGCTTGATCTCGGCCTCGTACGTCCAGCGCTTGGTTGTCTCTGTCTGGGTACGCGTAAACACTTCGTAGTAGAAGGCGTCGACCTTGGCACGAATGTCCCGTTCAATTTCCAGCTCCGTCCTCTGGATGCCATAAGGAGCCGTCTCGGCTTCGACTTCGGCGCGGAACCGCGACAGCACGTCAGGTGCCACGACCTCTGTCAGGGGCCGGGTATGACACATCGTGCGGAACCGCTCAAAGTAACGCGCATACTGATGCATCGGGATATGTATGACGCGGAGAAGTATGGCGAAAACCCTGTCAAGAGAATCCTGACGCTCCTCATACTCGATGTACTTGTCCCAGAAAGGGTGAGAGAGGAAGTCTAGACCAACACACTCTGCGCCGCGATCAAACAGCCTGGTGAGATTGTTAGCCATGACCCTCAAGAGAGAGGAAGGGGGGATTAGTGGGTGGGAAAGGGTGTGCAAATACAGGAACGGGGTCTTAGTGCAAACGAATCATGATCCAACGGCAGCATCAGCCAAGCTGACGTCTCATGGTGAGGTGCGTGCGACAGGAACAACGGATAGAACTCTCAGAGCGAAGTAGAAGGATCTGCTGGCAGTGACCAGGGCCTGGTAGATAGTGTGAGAGAGCAATCCCAGCGAGTTATGGCTGCCTTGGCAAGGTATGTTCTCACCGTGACAGACGGACGTCAAGGGTAAATCATTTGCGATCCACGCAAGGGTGGCCGTAGATCGCTTCCATATCTGCTGTGATTATGGCTGTCAAGGGACGGGAAGGAAAGCACACAGCCTATACTTACTCTCTCACGAGGTGAGGCGTATGGGTTGTCTCCATCTTAAAGGAGCAGTAATCTGTCCACAAATCGACAGAGTTGGTGATACTTGCGCAACCACGCTCATACACCTGGATCAATCCGTCAGCAAGCAGTAGCGAGATTGTGAAGATATAGGGGCTCAGGGGGACCGTCCATACTATTTCTGCTGACTCAGGTCCGGAAATGTTGAACTCGAGGTCGGCATATTTCTTCCAGTAGCCGAAAAGGAGGGGAAACTTGAAGAGGAAGCGGTCGTAGGCATCGCGCAGGGTAGCGAGAGCATGTGGACTCGAATTACGGTTCAAACCACCTTCGAGAGCCTCGCATGCGCGGACCAGCTTCTCCCAGTTCTCGAAGTTGTCCGTATCGGCTTCCTGCATCGCGACAACGGGGAGTTAGCGCTGTCGAAGACAACTGGCGCGAGCACCAGAGCTGCCGCAGAGGCAAGCGACAATAGCAGGACTTGACTTACGACCTCGGCGTCTAGACGCTTGATTTCGGCGCTCTCCTCGTCCATGCCTCCAAAACTGCCCATGTCGGCCATCGTCGAGATCGGTGTGTGGTAGCGAGAGAGAGCAACGACGAATCCGATGATATGACTTAGGGTCTTCGGGGCTGTGGCGTTGAAGAATCACATATAAAACAAGGAGCAGGCAAGTCGGGCTGGTGAGAGATGAGAACTCTAGTGAAGTCAAAAGAATATTCGCGGATGAAGGCTGGGAGGCTGGCAAAGCTTCAGCCCAGAGGAGCTTTCCCGAAAGCCTGGCTCAGCCAATAGGGTTGCAGACTGACATTCATCATGCTGTCCACAGCGGCACAGCCAAATCAGATAGGGGGCGATCCCCCGGAGCCAACCCATCCAGGCTAGCCCGTCAACTTAGTATTTACCTTAGTCAGCTGCCTCCAACGCCGGAAAAAAATCAGTTACCTAAGGTTCTGTAGTATAAAACTCTTATCGCGCCTTCCTTCTCTTCCTTTTCTTTTCCACAGGCTGGTGATGATTATCTCAAAACAAACATGATAGGAAGAGGATGACTTTCCATTGGAAAGCATGATCTCACTTATTGATTAATATATCTGAAGCCTCACGACGACCAAAGCATGGATATTATCTTATATTCCGGCGGATGTATACACATTTTCAACTCTTCGTTTTGGCAGAGTGGCAGGGTAGCCTCACTCACCTGAGGGCAATTCGTAGCTATCTGTCTTCCCGTCCTTGAAGGACGACGGGAAGAGAAATACAATCCTTCCCTCTCCGCTGCCCTGTTGAGAAGCGCGGTTGGATTGAATGGCAGGATGCGCCACACTTTGCGGTCAAGGAGTATGAGCGGTCTGAAGTGTGCTGTGTTTGTCTGTGAGCCATGTTTCACTGCTTGGGAAGGAACTGTATTTCTTCCTCATGTGATATGTGCAGGCAGATGATTTCATTCATGGCGACATGTTGAATCATACTACAGACTTGAACATCATCAGATGAATAGCTCAGGTATAGATACCTACGTGATGTACCTTCTGCATATAGAGTACTGGTGCAGTATGTCTGTGGTTGGAGAGGCTCAAAAGCCAAGGCCAAAAACCCTTGGTACAGGCTAGCGCAGCGGAACAGCGTCACTGCTCTTGACCTTCCTAACTTTAATCCCACCACCTTTACGGCCTCCGGTGTTTGCGACTCCCAGTGAAGATATTTAGTCCATAGAGCTGAACTCATGATTGACGGACTTGTACAACGCGTACCCGACTCGATGTTTTTACAAGTGCCTACCAGACACGTGTGCTTACGAATGCCCTAAAGTTTCTCTTTGAAGCCCAATCGCATCTGTCTCAATTGCCCGAGCGATGCTGACCGGCCACGACTCCCCCACCTTCTCGAATCCATATTGTTCGGTGCCGGCAGCATGGACCATACTTCGTCCTCAGCATTGTGGACCGGCCAGACACCTTCAACCGAGAAGTCGAGCCAGATCCTAGTCCGCGACTATCCTCACCGAGCCATTGCGATCGTCTCCTCCACCCACGCCCTCATCCTCCGGTACAGCCAAACCACGAGCGAAGCTATCGCGAACGGCTCCCTCACCTCCGTTTCGTCCAGCCGGCCGCGATCCAACAGCGCCAACAACGATGGCCTCAACTCGAAATGCATCGTCGAGTTCTCTCCTGTCTCTCACCAGATGCTTGCTGACTACCGCCCTCTGACGTCTCGACCCATATACGGAACGCTTGGGTTCATAGCGCTGGGCCGGGATGTCTTCATTTGCGTCATCACACATGCCTCCAGAGTGGCAACTCTTCGGCCGGGCGAGACCGTCGAGAGGATTCTAAGCGTGCAGTTCTTCTGCCTCAATTCCTCGGAGTACGACGACGTTGTGTCGCTCGATACCTACGACACAGGTTCTGACAGCGTGGCAGCCTACGGGCAGAACCTGAGTCGGCGAGAGACCCCCATAGAGCACCCTTGCGAGGAGCTACAAAAGCTCTTGAGCAACGGAAGCTTCTATTACAGCACCGACTTCGACGTCACAAACATATTGCAGGACAGAGCAGCGGATTCTGCCACCTTCGACATCGACAACTTCGATGAGTCTTTCTTGTGGAACTCGTACATGATCAAGCCTCTTGTCCAGTTCCGGTCTAGACTACAAGATCACGAACGAGACATCTTAGATGCCTCGAGGATCCTCACGTCTGCCATCCGTGGTTTCTGCCTCACTATTGCCATACCACAAAGCTCTGCACCCCTCCGCTCCACCAAGTCCGGTCTACCGTCGTACCTGACTGTGATATCACGCCTCTCTTGCAGAAGGGCTGGCACGCGATTCAACTCGCGTGGTATAGATGACGATGGTAACGTGGCCAACTTTGTGGAGACTGAGACCGTGTATTGGAGCCCATCCGGCGTCACTTTCTCATATGCACAGGTTCGCGGCTCAGTGCCAGTCTTCTGGGAACAGACTGCAGGCCTGATACCTGGCCAACAGAAGATTACGATTACTCGGTCGCCAGACGGTACGCAGCCGGCTTTCAACAAACATTTTGAAGACCTGGAACAAGCGTACGGCGCTGTCCATGTTATTAATCTTCTGAGTGCCTCAAAACCTGGAGAAGCAGAGCTTAGTGCACTTTACCGGAACGGGATTCGGCATTGCCCGATGAGCAGGCCTCAGGAGAAGCAGTCGCAGGACCATGCACTACTCCGATCCACCGAATACGACTTCCATGCCGAAACGAAAGGTCCTACCGGCTATGAAGCCGCAAGGGAGATCCGACGTCACATCGAGGATTCTGCCGATGGCTTCGCCTATTATTTAGCAGAGGACACCGACGATCTGGAGGAAGATGCAAGCGGCGTAGTGCACCATAATCGCCGTCCTGTCGTCGTCCTGCAGCAAGAAGGAGTCTTCAGGACCAACTGTCTAGACTGTTTGGACAGGACCAATCTCATACAAACCATGATCTCACAGATGGCTGTCGAATCGTTCCTGAGTCACCGAGGGGAGTATGCGACGCCGGACTTCTGGATGCGTCACTCAAGCCTCTGGGCAGACAACGGCGACGCCTTGTCGAGGATATATGCCGGTACTGGGGCTCTCAAGTCGTCCTTTACGCGCCATGGCAAGATGTCTCTAGCTGGCGCTTTTGCAGATGCTCGCAAGTCTGCTACACGGTTATACATCAACAACTTTGCCGACAAGGGAAGGCAGAACACGATTGACATGCTGCTCGGAAGACTTGTCGGCCAGGCGCCGGTCATTCTTTACGACCCTATCAGCGACTATGTGAACGGCGAGCTGCAAAAGAGGAGCTCGGAGTTCTCCTCGGTAGAGAAGATTCACATGTACGTTCTGTGTTTTTGGGATCTGAAGTTCTCGCTGACTTTCTTCTAGCTGGGTTGGCACGTTCAACCTTAACGGACGCACCAACGGAATCGATGAAGATCTCTCCCCGTGGCTCTGCCCTCCTGAGGTTGGCACGAAGCAGCCCGAGATCGTCGCCGTAGGGTTCCAGGAAATTGTCGAGCTTAGTCCGCAACAGATCATGAACAGCGACCCCACGCGCAAACAGCTCTGGGAAAAAGCGGTCAAAAGGACGCTTGACAACCACGCGCGTACGATCGGCGGCGAGAAGTATGTTCTTCTTCGAAGCGGGCAGCTGGTTGGAGCGGCCCTGTGCATCTTCGTCAGGGGCTCGGTATTGCAACACATCAAGAACGTCGAAGGGAGTGTGAAGAAAACAGGCATGTCTGGGATGGCTGGAAACAAGGGTGCCGTTGCTATAAGATTTGATTATGCGAACACGCCCATCTGCTTTGTCACGGCTCACTTAGCGGCTGGGTTTGCGAATTATGATGAACGAAACAAGGACTACGCAACGATTTATCACGGACTACGGTTTCAGCGAAATAGACGTATTGATGATCATGGTAAGCAATGTTGCCTTGGAGTTGGCGAGGCGAGATTTGTTGCTAACACAGTTCAACAGACTCTGTTATATGGTTTGGAGACTTCAACTACAGGATTGGCCTGAGCTACGAACGAGCTCATGAGCTTGTTAGAAACAAGGATCTTGAAAGGCTCTACGAAAACGACCAGGTTCGTGGAAAGCCCGTTCCAGACTTTGATAGTGTGACTGACCGAACGATGCAGTTGAACCTGCAAATGGTCGCAGGGCTGGCATTTCGCTTCTATTCTGAAGCACGCATCACCTTCATGCCCACATATAAATACGACATCGGAACCGATCAGTATGATACTAGCGAAAAAGCGCGAATTCCAGCGTGGACCGATCGCATCCTCCGCAAAGGGACCAACCTGCGGCAGCTGTCCTACAACTCGGCGCCTCTGAAGTTCTCGGATCACAGGCCAGTCTATGCAACGTTTGAGTGCACTGCTAACATTGTCAACGAGCCTCTGCGGGACAAGATCAGCCGTGAAATATACATGCGGAGGAAGGCCGAGGTTGGGGAAGGGACTGCCAACGCGAACACGGAGGAGACGGACGACGAAGACCTTATGGGCTACGATGCCATAGAGCCAGGTCTACCACCAGCAAGCTCAGACAGACAAAAATGGTGGCTCGAGAATGGAAAGATGGCTCGGTCTACTATGACGGCCCCAAAGCCGATAGACGCTTCGCAGGAAACCATACTGAATCCCAAGCGACCCCACAATCCTTTCGCCCCTACAGAAGAACCTGACTGGGTCAGCATACCCAGCAGATCCCGCCTGTCCTCAATCTCCAGCTTGTCAACTTCGCCCTACGAACACATCAACCACTCAACCATCCTGTCAACCTCAGCTTCGAGCTCGGGACAGAGGAGACTCCCTCCACCTTATGATCCGGCAGCACTGCCCGCTCAGGTGGGTCGGCTGAATCTGGACAGAGATAAAAGCCACGACAGGGAGGAGACTCCTCCACCGCCACCACCCAGGAGGCAGACCGGTACACCGAAGCAGCCAGGTTCACGGACGCAAACAATACCGGCGGGGGACATGGACCGGCCCTTGAGAAAAGCCGTTCCAAAACCCGAGCCCCCGCAACGGCATGCCTCAACAGTCTCACAGCATTCGAGTAGGAATAAGATTCCACCGCCTGTCGCAAAGAAGCCAACACATCTCGCTGCGGCATCTCCTACTACTGGGTCGCCCAACGTTCCGAGTTCCGAAACACATCCCGCGCACAACGGCGATAGTAAGACAAAACCATTATTACCCCGGCGATCATCGACGACGATACACAACCCATACCCAGGCTCCGGAGGTAACGCTTTTTTCGATAGGCCGAGGGACTCGGAACCTCCTCGGAACTCCTCGTCAGCGCCAAGCCGGGAGGTAGCATCTCCGCCTCCCCAGCTCCCACGAAGAGTTGGCACGGGACTAACAACAACGGGCAGGCAAGCCCCAGCTGGCGGTGTCGGCCTTGCGGGGTTGTCTTCTTCCAGCGATGGTCCCCCAAGACCGCCTGCGCGGAAACTAGTCGTTGATAGGAAGGAAATGGTCCCCGTTAAGAGTCAAGGGCAGGCAGACTTGCTAGGAGATGATGCTGGAGCAGAGTTGAGTGGCTGGGAAGCGATGAAGCCTTCATGACCGTCACCAGAGCCTTTGTGGAGGAACGAAAGAGTAAGAATACATTTCGCCAACTGATTATCGGCGTCGGGCATGGCATAGGTGGTTGTAATTAGAATAGGAGCATCGTTGTCTTTGGACGGATGGCGATACATAGAGGCTTGGGAGCAAGGCGTACGCGACGACACTGTGTTACGGGATATTCAAAGCCACGATGACGAGAGACGGGGTGATTTACAAGAGTAATACGAGAACAGGCTGTATAGCTTGAGGCATCAACTTCTTTGCATCGAATCCTCGTGTAGGTCAAGTTAGTAGTCCGCGAGGTGTACAAGATCACTATCGCTGCTGTTGCCCTGGAATATATCAGCCACACAATCTTAGCTCCGGACGTTAACGAAACACACACGGGCTGCGAACTTTTCTTTCCTGCGCACGGTGCCCACAACGACGTCATTCTGCGCCTCGTGGCTAACCGCCAAGCGTCGACCCTGCAGGGCAGCAGGGCAGCAAGGCCTAGCAGGGCTACCCTTTCGCCGTCAAGTCAAACACAGGTGTGCCCCCCCAAAGAGTCATTCGCAAACACTCTGCCCGCACAGTATCCGTGTCTTCTGACCCAATCTTCTTGCGACACTCAGAGCCAGTCCAACCAGACAGACAGACTGGACACCAGTTTCCTGTCACCTCCAAATCATTTCTCCTCTTTTCTTCTTTTTCCTGTGCCCCTGTCCGAGACATGTCCGACTCCGCGCAGATGGTAAAGATGGTCGCCAGATGATTTTGATCCCCCGTTGGGACGTTGTCTAATTCGACACCCGGACGTCGATCTTTCTACAGGAACAGCATTTGAGCGACGGCGTCTGCCGTTAATCCCGTTCTCTGCTTTTCGAGAGAGGAGCAAAGCAACCCTGCCCCGGCTTTTGCAGCTTGGTATCCTTGCAGGCCATTCGTGGCAAGCCGGTCGACAAAAGTCGCGAATGAGTCGTGTGCCCCCCGCGCCAACAGATCACACTCACTTGTTTCATGTTACGCAGCGGCAGCCTGCACTGCATTTACAGTTGATGATAGACTGGGTTCTTGACCCCTTCAACGAGGTCCTAGACATACGATACTAGTCCTTGGACTATCGCGCAACCCTCACCACCGGACACAAACACCGTCCTCCAGGTCTTATTAGAGGCCCGAAACGAGGAAAGGAAGCGACTTTACCACCGTAACTAGCAGGACCGCACGGAACCTACGACCGCGCGAGCGGCACTAGAGGATCCAATCTCAGGAAATGTACAAAGACATGGCACTGTCGGGAGGCGGCGCCTCAACTTACGCCGCGGGACCTCCCGTCGCCCTTTACGACTTGATAGGCCAGAAGGAGGTGCCGGTATCGTATGCGTATAGCTGCGACATGTCGGCCGTCGGGGAGGAAGAGGAGGAAGAGCGTGAAGACGACACGGTGCCGTCGTACCACACCGCAGTGTCACCATCTCCCCCGATAGGTGCTTACGGTAGCGACGAGGCGGGCGACAGCCACGGATCGAAGACACGGGACGAGACGCCAGACCAAGCAAGAAGGGAGGGTGCTTGGGGAGACAGCCGACTAAGCCACCCCTTCCAGGCAGAGACGCGTCCACAGATTACCCAACGAGAGACCTTCCCCCAAACGGCGAAGAGACCAAACTGGCAGACGATCCGCTACCAGACCATGCCCGGAAGGGCCCATAAGGTGCAGCTCGAGGCCTGGGTGAGCGGCTGGTCAAATGCCGTCTGGGAGCTGTGGGACGAGACATACTGCGCCTGCGCCGATAGTACGGCTGCTCCTGACGGACGTCCGTCGCCGCCGGCGACCATGAGCCGGGACAGTAGCTACCCGAAGGGTAGAGGTGACGATTCAACGAGTACCAATACGGGGACAGCCGAGACCGAGCGTGGACGGCAAAAAGGTGATGCGACGGCCGCCCCGACGAGTGAACCAAGGCCGGATGTGGTTGCCTCGGTGTGCCGCAATTGCAGCAGACAGCCGTCGCCAAATATCCCTCCCGACCAGGAGTTCGTCCTGCCACCTACCAGCGGGGTCGCGAAGATGGCGCTCATGTGTAAGCTGGCATGGAGAAGAATCCTCGACAGGACGGGGAGCCGGCAGAGTCCGGACAGACAAGGCAGGGGCCCGGATAGTGACATGCCTGCCACCACCCCTATCTCACAAGCTGGCGGACACGGAGGCTACGACGAGGAAGATGATGAGGATGGCGAAGTGGATGTCGATAAGCTCAGCCGGTCGAGCAAGGACGGCCACGTCCGCCGAGCAGGGGATGATATTGAGGAGCGGCAGGCGAGGTTGAGGAGGGCGCAGAGGTTGCTGAGGAAGGAGGGCCGGAATATGAGGGAGGACGGCTGACGCACTTGAGAGGGCATATAAGGTTGAGGATGGTCGATAGAACGGCTAGACCCGTGGAGTTTTGGGCTGTGCATATTTATAGGTGGGTTGGTTAATGGTAGGTTTGCTTAGGATACAGGCGCACAGGCGACAATACCCAGGGAGAGAAGATAGAGAGAGAAAGAGAGAGAGAGAGAGAGAGCAGTTCTAGAGCAGTAAATCACATAGACTCTACGAGGGGGGCACATTCATCAAACTTTGCCACCGTTTCTTGTCCCCCAGATCCAGGAGTCGTGCTGGAATCGTATGTGTAGTCACTCGGAGAGATGGAGGACAGCCATGAGGCTGGTATGACCATGTTGGTATATTCCTTTATTCAGGATTTACATTTGGTTTGTTTGGGGATTGTGATAGCTACTGAACCAACACACGGGGATTTACCGGGAAAAGACCATTCATCTTCTCGCAGACAAGATGGAAAACAAGAGCAGACGCAACACACGCGATCAGCCGTCAGGGAGACTAGAGATAAGAGAAAAACAACATGAACATGATCCACCACAGGCTCTTTGGGGGGTTATGAAAAACACAAAGGGCACGGGAGGAGAGGTCGGTAAAGTTGTTATGGTTAGTTTCGTGTGCATTGGGTTGACTGTCAAGTCAATTCCAGCTCCTTGACCCCAAACCGGGAAGCCCCTGCCAGCAACACCCTTCCGAGCGGGATCAAAGTCAAACGAGAAACAGAAATCAAGAGAATACCATGCCCTGCATTTTCATCCCCCCATCAAACCAACTCCGAATCAACCGTCCAAGAACCAATGTGCCGTGTTCATCAGTCCGCCAGCTGGTCAACAAAGTGTAGCTCTAGCCTGAAAAAAGTTCCAGAGGGGCATCATCATGGCAACCAGCCGCGGATGACATCATGCCTTGAGATGCCAAAGCACATGACTGCACAGATACTGGCAAGTGCAAGCATGGATGGAGCCCTTTAGGACTCAGCAACCGGCTCGTCGGCCTTGCCTTCTGCCTCCTTCTCGGCAGGCTTGTCAGCCTCACCCTTGGGAGCCTCGGTGGCGCCGGCGGTGGCTTGAGCCTCGGACTCGGCGGTGTCGGACGAGGTCCAGAGGGTGAGGTTGTCGCGCAGCAGCTGCATGATAAGCGTGCTGTCACGGTAAGACTCCTCGGAGAGCGAGTCGAGCTCGGCAATGGCGTCGTCAAAGGCCTGCTTGGCCAGGTGACAGGCGCGGTCGGGCGAGTTCAGAATCTCATAGTAGAAGACTGAGAAATTGAGTGCCAGGCCGAGACGGATGGGGTGGGTTGGGGTCAGCTCCGTCTGGGCAACATCGGTAGCGCTCTGGACATTGCGAAGTTCTGGTTAGCCATGCCACCTCTACAGCCACGTTAATGTAAGAATTATGGACTGAGTCTACCTTGTAAGCCTCGTGAGCAGCAGTGGCGGCAAGCTTGCGCTTCTCGCCAGATGCGAACTCGGCGAGATAACGATGATAGTCACCCTTCCTATATAGCAAACGCGAGGTTAGTAGCCATAACCTGTTAAGGCTCATCACCCAGTTGGAGAATATGTCACATACATCTTGTGGTAGAACACCTTGGACTCGCCGGTAGCGGCATTGGGGATGAGAGACTCGTCCAGGACATCGAGGACATCTTGGCAGACCTTCTCGAGCTCGGCCTCAATCTTATTGCGGTAGTCTCGGATGGTGCCAACGTGCTTCTCAGAGCCCTTGGACTCCTCTTTTTGCTCGATGGAAGAAATGATTCTCCACGACGCACGGCGGGTGCCGACAACGTTCTTGTAGGCAACCGACAGAAGGTTGCGCTCGTCAACAGTGAGCTCACCGCCGAGCTTGGCCACCTCCTTCATGTAGGTCACCATCTCGTCGTAGCGCTCAGCCTGCTCGCAGAGGCGGGCGAGGAAAGTCTTGCTGCAGGAGGGTAGCTATGTCAGTGTCCAGTCATGCCGCAGTGCGGATCGTGCAATGTCAACAATGACAGAACTGACCTCTCGCGCTGTACCAGTGGAACATGGTTAGCAAAGAACTCGCATACTAGTCATAAGGGTGCTCTTGTGGTTGGGACATGGATGATCATGGTCGGGCTGGCGGACCAAGGTCGCTAGAGGGAGAGGAAGATTCAAGTGGAAGCGGTGATGGCGGCGCGAGAGCAAACCGGGGGTGTTGCGGAAACTGGTGGGGACTCGACTTACTTCAGTCGCCATCTTGTAGTTGTTTGACTTGGTCTTGAAAGTGCGTGAAGCTTTGAAAATCAAAGTGCGGGTTTCGGGCGGTGATAGAGAGTGGTGGTACGGGACCGGATGTGGTGATGTTGTGTTTTTTGGAGTGAGGGTTGTTTTGGAAGCAGTCGATCAGGTTCGAGGTGTTAGCAAAGGAAGGAAAGGGCCGGCGTGGGTTGAAGTCTTTTCCCACTTCGAAAGAGGGACAGACGGCAAGTGCCAGGGTTTCGGGAGCCTGGGGCACTTTGGGCAGGGACAAAAGTATCTTTATCGCCAATCAACACGGGACGGGTACTTCTGGCGCTAGTTGATCCTGTTGTTTTGCTGCAACATGCTGTACCTAATGAGGTACTTGGTACTTGGTACTTGGACTAGTGAAGGTCTATGTTGCTCTGGCCACAAGTCACTGGACTTTCCGGAAGTCTTTCGCGCAAACTTTCAGCAAGCAGAATCAGCCCCTCATTCACCCTCCTTTTCATCCCCATGTGTACACAATGTTTCCCTTTTCCTATCAATGAACTCGCATCCCGACCGTGATAAGGCAGCCTTGACGGGTTGAGGCATCGACAAGTCACGAGCGCGACAAACACACGACGTGTCTCTGGCCGGCGAATTATCTGCCACTAATCCCATTCGTGATACTTGTCACTCGCCGATTCTCTTCCAATGGGCGGAGAGCAAAGCATTACGAGTGTTTTCGTTGTTTTAGCACGATGGACTGCGTGTCAGCTACCCCTCATTTTGCACAAGGCAGTGCTGTTTTGACGTGACGTATCTGGCTGTGGCTGCCAGGAAGAAGACAATGCTATTATATTTTCAGGCTAGGTACACGTATCTTGCCAACTCTTCTTTTCGGTAAACATCACATGTTCGAGCCTCTGCCAGGGAGTGATCAACCAGCGAAATTCTTCTACGTACTAGTCTCGCTAGGAGAGCACAAGCTTTTGTTTCAATCAAAACACAGCCTCACTCGGAAATGTGGCACGCGATAACACCCGCCAGTTGTCCCCTCGTCCCATTTGACCAGTCTCTGAGGACTTGATCTCCTTTAACTCAGGCCGTTGTTCAACGAACAGCCCTGCTTTTGGCTGCGT
The DNA here is from genome assembly GCA_021432605.1 of Coniochaeta sp. PMI_546. Lineage (NCBI taxonomy): Eukaryota > Fungi > Ascomycota > Sordariomycetes > Coniochaetales > Coniochaetaceae > Coniochaeta > Coniochaeta sp. PMI_546. Next base: position 2,153,026 of record MU271150.1, on the reverse strand, counting down.
CGTGGTGCTGGCGCTGGCAGAGATCATCGCAAAATGAAGGGCCAGCGGAAGTGAAGTCACTTCCAATCATTTCCCGTCGCCATGGTTAAGGAGAAACGACAAGGGGGGCCACAGAAATTCGAGTCACCTGCTCCGCAAGCGATGTGTGGCCCCCACGGCGATGCTCGTTGTGAGGAGCCTCACTACCTTCACCTGGGGACTTATGACCTACGTCCACATAAGGAGACAGATTGGTTGTACAACGTGAGCTTACCCACGCGCTTTACTCGCGACTTTGGTGAGGCCTTCATGTCCTGCTAGGCAGTTGTTGCTCTCACCCTCTGGATGGGGGATGGAAGTTGTACTAGTATGTGGTGATGTCCCCTTGTATGGTCCTCGTCTTGCTCAAGAGTTAGTTGCAAGGGCAGTCTTGGTGGTCATTTGCAGATCTTCATTTTTTACGATCCCAGTATGTTATTAGACTGATACCTTTCAAGTAGAAGTCTCTCTTCGATGAGGAGGCTCTCAAGATCGTTTTATAGTCAGCAATATTTGCATTCGAGGCCTTGATGCTCATCTTCATGTGCGGGCATGATAAATTTACCCTTGGCTTTCTTCATGCTTCACAGCTCATATAGCTCCCAAGCCCATCACCTCCGGATCAAGAATCCTTGCACAAATACTTTCAAACGCTCCTCTCTCGATGGCTGCTCCATAATGCGGACACTTAACGACACCGACGAACTCTCTTTTGAGCTGGTCCTCAACGTCTTTCCGCAACAGTATCTCGAGCGGATACCGCGCCGCGAGCTCGAACCAGGCCTGCACAGGTGCCAGGTCTAGATCGGACGAGTTGAAGCTGCTGGCCAACCCGTACAGGGAGTGTAGAGTTAGCCCCGACACAGGCCACGAAATCGGCGACCCTACTTCTGCCGACACTGGCGGTGGTGTTGCCATTGCTGACAGTGGTTGTTGGTGAGGTGGGGGCTGTGCCTTCATGATGTCGAAGACAGCTTCTGGCGCTGTGCGTAGCGCTAGGCTGCTTGCCATGAGGGTGTGGCCCGACTCTGTGCCAAATGGCTCTGCTACGTCCGGCTGGAAGTTGGAAGGGTGGAAATGGTCCCAGCAGATGTGCTCGAGGCTGCAAAGTTGATGTTAGTGACTGAGCGAGTCCACTGATTAAATAGGACCTGATAGCGGACGCCGTCTTACGCAAGGATGAAGTTAACTATTTGCTGCGTCTGCACCGGGTTCAGGTTTGCAAAAGGCCAAGAGGCCTGCCCCTTGGTCACGGGAGGATACAGGGGGTCGGAATGTGAATCGGCAGGATAACTGCTGCTCGCCATATCGCTTTTGATCTGATATACGGGTAGGTTCATGACTTGGTCTAACTCCAGACTCAAGGTGACGTCGTTCGAGTTGTCGAGCTGGATATCGTCCAAGAAGGACATGTGGATATCCTGCGGCGGCTTGCCAGCTGTATGCTCCTCGAGTGGTGGTATGGACGGCAGCGAAGGTACGGATCCCGCAGCGAGTCGAGAGAGCATCGCGTTGTTTTCCGCCTGGAGTCGACGGGTCTCCGTCTGGCTAGCGGCGATCATGTCGCGAATACGGGCGATGTCGATCTCGAGTTGCTTGACGTAGTTCGCTTTGCGTTGCCGGTGCTCGATCTGGGCCTTTCTAACCTGAGCCCGGCGAGCCTTGGCTTTGTCTTGTGGGCTTTGGGAGGATGATGCATCCTGCTCTTCCCCTGTCTTCCATTTAGTCTTGAACAGCATCGTATCTGTTGAGCGAAGAGAGTACGAGTAGAGGCATCCGGCGCCCTAACAGCAGAATATCCGCCATGGGATTCCTGAAAAGATATAAGGATTTTCAAAACCCTTAGACCAGGAGGAAAGACCATGACCCCATTGTTCCAACCATGGAGAAGAAAGCAAGAGCAACAATATCAGTTACGTTTCCTAGCATCGCTAGTTCCTCGCAATCGTTCCGAGAGGGCGTTGTCGACATATAAGATTCCGTGCCGACAGCTCCTTCCTGCATGCGCCTTTAACTCCATCTGCGTCCATGACAAATCTTCTGCGCCCAATTGAGACACACGAAGCATAGCAGGTCCCGTAACGTGCATACAACAATGACCTCTCTTGCCGGGAGATGCCAAGAAACCAATCTCGATAAGACGTGTTCAAGGGAACCGGAGGAAATATGTGGTTAGAAACATACCTTGCTGATTTGCTGCTTGCACAAAGGTTATCTTCCTCGTCTTCAGTACGTCCTTGGATCGTTTCCACCAAGACTCAAAGGTCGGCCGTTTGCGATCCTTAGCGGAGTCCTGACTCTGCTCTTGGGACATCTTGTTTTTTCTCTCGCATCGACAACACGAACGCCTGGATTACTTCTCATCTGGAGTTTGATCACCTTATATAGTGGTGGTGTTCTTGAAACGTATATCGCACATCGAGTAGTGACTAAGCAACGACTCCCCTCCCAGCAGCGTTGCTCGCATGTACTTGCTGAAGCCAAAATATCTCTGTAAGATTTCCGGCTAATATGCGGCAGGCAATGGTGTACGCCGAATGGATCGACACCTACCACCGACCGCCCTATCTTGTACATGACGGATGCAGCTCCGAACCGCCACGTCGAAATAACCTGCACGGTGCTCGTAACAAGCCCTGGATGCTGAGCTTCTCGAACAGGATGGCACGGGGATCTGAGGTTATTTAGCGCTGCGGCCGAGCGGCCATATTTATTTCGAAATATGCTACAATAGACAAGATAAAACACAACATTTCGCTCAACGCCGCTGATGCATGCCCAACTCCGGTCATCATGATTCCGACTTCAAGTTTCAACTCCACGGACCGCGTAGTCCTTTCAAATTGAAACCAACCTCACAATCTACCATTCTCCTTGAATGCACCCCTAGATGGACGGTCTGAACCGACAGCCCTCGAGCAGATTCCTCACGCCATCCAGACTATATGCCTCCTAGTCATACGTACTCTCGTCATCCGTCGCCGTGTCCTCCTCGATGTTCTCCTCCTCCTCGTCTCCCTCGTCCGCTTCCGTGTCGTCGTCCACCGGGTCAGCCAGATCCAGTATGGACGTCCAGGGGAGGTACGTCTCCGACTCCTCCAGCCTGCGTCGACTAATCGGCAGCTGGTAGGGGTCGAAGGGAAAGTACGGGTCCAGGTGCGTCCACTTCTCGTCCTGCGGGTCGTAGCCCGTGTCACGGAGCGCGCCACCAGTCGAGTAGGCGCCAACAAACTGCGAGAGCTGGATGCGCTTGTTCGATTCGAGGCGGGGGTAGATGTACATCAGGCCGAGGTGGTGAGAGAGTTTGGCGAACTCGGCGACGATGCCCGGGGAACAGACTTTGAGGGGGTTGAGCTTGCTGAAGATGTTGTTTTGGAGGCCGGACTTGAGCCCGATCATCCAGTCTAGGTCTTGGCCCAGGTAGGAGGCTGGGTCTTCGGGGTCGATTCTAGGTGAGCTAGTCTCCAGATCGATCAGGTCCCTCCACCGGAAGCAGAAGAGGTAGAGAAGGGCCTGGACGTTCATGTAATATTGAGTGTACCGCCGGAGATCGGGCCCGCGGCACTCTGGCTCGTAGTTGTGACGGTGATAGTCCATGTAGTTGAGCAAAGTTCGAGCAATGGTCTGGACCTGCTCGCCCGTCACCCGTGCTCCTCTGGCAACAAAACTAGCGAGGTATGCCACTGCCGACTGTTTGACGATGCTAGGCCTGGTGGACTCGAAGGCGATGTTGAAGAGAGTGCCGACGAACATCTCTGTCAGTCGCGTCGACTTTTGGCCAAAATAGAAGACAAGAAATTGAGAGTGCCTTGAGCGATATGTCGGAAGCACGACGTTGGAGAAATCCGAAAGCATGTTTTCGTAACAGCTGATGGCTTCTGGCGAATCTGGATCGGAGAAATATGGTGTGTAGAGTTCGAACAATGTGTCGAGGATGGCATCCATCTTTTCGATGTGATTCTTAATGTGTATAACCTTGGCACTATTCTCGTCCAAAGCCGAGTCATCGCTCAAGATAGACTCCGCATCGCTGTCGTCCGCATCGTCGCCTTCGTCATCTTCGCTGGCTTTCGCCTCGCTGGATCTTAGCTGCATCATTACGGCCGCCGTGATGTTGTCGTCTGTTTCTTCCAAGTCCAGCTGCATCTCGACGTCCAGCTTGACGACCCGGCTGGTGATGAGCTCCATTATATCGCGCTCTAGCTCAGGTGTATGCTTCATAAGGCGAAGTAAGTTGTCCACATAAGCTAGGTGAACTGCTTTTGACTCCTCCGAATACGGGAACTTGGACGTTATGAGGCCGACGAGTACCGAGCGAGCTGCGGGGAAGAGAGCGAGGAGGTAACGGAGTCCCAGATGGAGCCTCTGTCTTACCATCTCGCGACTGACGGGCGGGTAGTTGGGCGGTGAGCGCAGTCGTGCTTCGGAAAACTTGTCGACCATCATAGAGAGGACCTGGGCGAGATAGGATCCCTGTGCGCTCGACAGGGCGGCGAGAAACTGGACGAAAGCCTTGGCAAAGACGTCGTCCCTCGCGAGCCACGAGCATTTCAGTATTGCTTTCACCAGTCCTGAACATGACCTTCCTAGCTGAGTCACATGGCTTGTGAGTGCGACCACATAGGCGAGCAGATCTTGCGACTTGGCCTCATAATCTTCGTCGTCCGAACTCCGCGAAGACCGCTGCTTCTGGTCGCTACCGAATATCTCTTTCAGGTTATCGTAGTCCTCGTCATCACCGGCCGCGTGACGTTGTAGAGCGAGCCTCACTTCCTGCTTCACTTGATCTAGAGACCTGCTGCCAAGGTCCTTGACTATGTTTAGGCTCTCGTCAAACATGACCGTTTTTCGGCGCTTTGCATCCGGATGCTCGGTTTCATCATCCTCGTCGTCTCTCGAGCGAGTTCCTAAGACTTGGGGCGGTTTTCGTAGAATGGGCTTGACTGGGGTTGACAGTTCGCTAGACAGGAGAGGGCCACCACCTCTTGGTCGCATGGAGGTGGTAACGGTGGTCATGGTTACTGAGGGAATGAGCCACCACCGCCTCGACTCGGTCGGCACGTGCGAAGCCGCCGGGCTATTTTATCGAACGAAAAATGCTTGACAAGTAGATTCGAATGAAGTACATAGCATTGTCATCACGCGAAGAGGGCGATATCTGGAAGAAAATAGAAAGATAGCAGTCTCGAGATAATCTAGCAGAGGCTGATTGACGTAGAACTTCCACCAGACAGTCGCTGGTCACACAACTCGCCCAGCTTCACCGCAGGACACAAATTTTTGGAGGGGCGAAATGTGGGTCCTCAAAAGGCATGTACTAAGGTACCTTATGTACCTTAGTGTAGTGCACTGCTAGTAAAGGTAAGCGAAAGGTACTATCTCAAACTTCCCGCGCCGCTGCGCTTTTCAGATCCCGACTGTGATCCGTGCTTCGAGTGCTCCTCGGTGTGGCTGGAACCCACCTGACTGTGGCTGGGGTGAGGCCAAGAACACACATCCCTCATTCGCGTTTACACGGCATGGTTGTCCAACCTGTCTCCGGTCCCAAGGACGACGATGGTCCTGTAGCGTGCCTGTTCCTATTCCTGTACCGGCCAGGTCACCAACTCGTAAGATGCAAATACGAAGTTTGTAGTTGCACAAGCGTTTTCCTCAGTTCCGCTTTTCCTGTTTCCGATGGACTTTTCATGGAGCATGGAGTGGGCTGTGCTTGCCTAGGATCGACAATGATCTTGCCGATGAACATAAACATGGCGCTTGGCAGGGGCAATGATGATCTTAGGGCATCATGAGTACGTGTACAGAGTAGTGGGCTTTGCTATCGTGCTCCCGCTGTATTGCATTCTTTTTCTTCCCCCAATGTCCGATAATGTCGTACCTGACGACGTTGCGAGTGTCTCACCGGGAAGCATGTGCTGGACAGGGGACCAAACACTATGTTTGACATTGATTGGATCCCAAGTTTACAGACAGAGTGAAAGGGCGACAGCCTTCCAGTAAATGAACCCAATGACGTTGGAAAAATGGAGTGGTATCCATTCAAAGGACCCTTCAGGCACTTCCGGTTGATTTGTTCAGGATTGCCAAAGATCTGCGTACAGTGCCCCTGGCGATTGATTCATATGTGGGATCTTATTCCACCCCGTCCACATTCTTGCTGTAGCATTTAAAAAGGGAGGCATGGAATCATTCATATAGAACTTTTGGACCTCTCGTCTATTCACCCAAAGACAGAGCTTGCGTGCCACCTGTATCTTCATCTCCAACACTACCTTCCGGACACTTGGAGTTACTCACGCTCGAGACCTTCCACTCACTAGATACTCCGCTGAACCTAGTCTTTCGTCTACACACACATACAAACACACACACACACACAGAGAGAGAGAGAGAGAGAGAGAGAGAGAGAGAGAGAGAGAGCTCTCTCACCGCAGGCAATAATGTTGTTTCGGACTGCTGCCTTAGTGGCTGCTGCCATTCCCGTGGCTTTCTCCCTCCCAGCATATACAATCCCCAAGTCATTCCACAAATTCCTAGCCCTCGATACATGCATCTACCCCGAGGGGTTTGAGATCCAGAACTTCACGACCTGGACGCCCGCTCCAGGAAGCAACGCTTCGTCAACGATTGATTTCGGCTACTTCGACAAGAGCACCAGTCTACAAACCTCATGCCACTACAACGCGACCTCTCCAAACGTCGGCAAGCCTGGACTCACTGCCCGATACGCGTGCGACAACGCCATTGTCGAGTTCATCTGGCAGAATGGAACGTTGACGATGATCGAGACTGCCTGTCCGGGGGACACTGGGTGAGTCTCAGTGGCTATAAAATGGAAGTGTATGGTATGCTAACAGTGAACAAGGTCTGACCGGTGGGAGGCTGCAGGAACAGCGAAGCCGGTCCTGGACTGTGCTGCAACGAGCTGCGGTTACACATACGGCGAAGGCAACAAGTGCACAGCTGTCGTCACGGACATTCAAGCGAACTTCACCAGTCTCCAGCCATCGCCTCCTTGATGGTATTCTGCGAGATGGGCCCCAGAGGAATGCTAGACAGCATGAATAGCCACCAGCTCTGGGCATGAAAACGGATACCATGTGATACCAACTGGGAGGGAATCGGAGGGACTGCGAAGAATAATTGTTTAGACCTTCGCGCAGTGGGTGCAACTGTATAATGTCAGTCAGCAATGGGTTAGAGACAGAAAAAAAAGGGTATAGACTTCACACCACCCAGTAGGTTCTTCAGTAGACTTCTTGAAGCCACTCGTCACGTTGTTACCGCAGGACAAGTAACACCGACACCCGATACCCAATACATATCACCTTAGCCACCAAGTGCCGGGCGGCTGCCGCTGTACCTGTGGCTGGACCCCTCTCGCTCGCATGTTCCTGGTCAGCTGGCCCTGCCTGGCTAAAACCCTGCACTCCGCATTCTATGTGTTTTGTTGAGGTAGGTAGGGTAGTCACCCCCAATTAGCACCCCTCCCCTGTAAGTCTAGTCGCATGTTCCAGTGACATCACGCGGGCTGTCGACCGTCATCGTCGACTCATGATCCTACACTCAGCCTCTAACCCTCTCAGCTGCTTCCTATAATAACTATAGACTTGCCTGATTGCTCTCGTCCATCATCTACCCCAATTAGTACTCACTCAACACTTTGCGACGGTATTACCATGCGTCGGAAATTCAATACACACGGTCCTGGCCAGAAGTCTTTGTTATCTACGCCCGCACTGTGACCCATCCACGCAGTATAACAAACCTCACCACCCACGAAGATGCAGCTAGACCTACGGCGCACATCTCTTGTCCTCTTCTCCCTCCTGGTCAGTCACACAGCGACCGCCTCCGCAATCCCCGAACAACAACAGCCACTCCAAGATGGCGACCTCTCAACGCAGAGCATATCTCCCCGCTTCTTCGCCTCCCTCGAGCGCCTCTCCCGCCTCGTCGACATAGCCTACTGCGTTGGCACGACCGGCGTCTCCCCGCCGTTCTCCTGCGCCTCGCGCTGCCGTGACTTCCCCTCCCTCCACCTCGTCTCGACATGGAACACCGGCGTCCTCTCCATGAGCGACAGCTGCGGCTACATCGCCGTGGACCACGGCCTCTCGCACCCCAGAGACGGCGACATCCCCCACCCCGCCGCTATCCTCGTCGCCTTTCGTGGCACGTACAGCCTGACAAACACGGTCGTGGACTTGAGCACCGTTCCCCAAGAATACGTGCCCTACCCCGAGCCCGACAACTCGACCGACGAGGACAGAGGCCGCCACAAGTGCACCAACTGCACCGTCCACACCGGCTTCCTGACCTCGTGGCTGTCCGCCCGCCGCCTCGTCCTCCCGGCCCTGCGCGCCGCGCAGCTTAAACACCCTTCCTACCCCATCCATCTCGTAGGCCACTCCCTAGGCGGCGCGGTCGCCGCCCTCGCCGCCCTGGAACTGAGGCTATCCCACAACCTGTCCGACATCACCGTCACCACCTTCGGGGAGCCGCGCATCGGCAACGAGGGGCTGGTCGAGTACCTCGACAAGGTCTTCGGGCTGGACGGCGACGACGGGTACGACCCCGACCTGGAGAGGCGGAAGTACAGGCGCGTCACGCACGTCGGCGACCCGGTGCCCCTCCTGCCGTTGGCGGAGTGGGGGTTTCGGAGCCATGCGGGGGAGGTGTTTATCAGCAAGAACGAACTCCAGCCGGGGCCCGAGGATCTGAGGATCTGTAGGGGCGATGAGGACGGTCGTTGTATTGCCAAGGGCGGCGAGGCGGTTGCGAAGATGGTGAGGGATCTAGCGGAGGAGGAGGAGGAGGAGGAGGAGGAGGAGGAGGAGAAGATCAATGACTTGGCACAAACGGCTCTTGAAGAGAAGTGGTCCCCCGCTTGGCTGAAGCCGTGGGAGTTGTTCTTTGCTCATAGGGATTACTTCTGGAGGCTGGGCTTGTGTGTGCCCGGCGGTGACCCTAGTGACTGGGGGAGGGACAGATATAATCTCTCGTACCCGGGCGGAGATGATGAGCTCTAGGTATGATGCCTGGAGATTCTGGCTATGACGATTGAGTTTTTTGGGCAGCATGGCGTTATGGTAGGTTTGAATTTCAACCCCTTGAGAGGAACGGCCAGGGCTATGATAGGGTACTACTGCGTTCAAGATGGCCCTGGAATAAGGCTCGCGGGATGGTCTGTGGATGGTCACACGGTCGTATGCAACGCAATACGGGATGTCGCATGTTGGAAGTCCGTAGTAGAAGCGAATGACCCAGGTGGGTTTATTAACTGCATATTAAGAGATGCGCATATAGTATCAAAATGAGAGTATAGTAATGAATGAATGAATGAATGGATGGATGGATGAATGAAGGAATGTCTTCACCGTACCAGGACGCAATCAAGCACAGCCAGGGACCCGATCCTCACCGATGCTTCGCCGAGGTATGTGGTGCAACGAGAGACAACGAAAAGCGGAAAGCAACCCCTTTCGGTAGTGGCCATGGAGTTAGAATCAGATTAAGATATTCTCATCGGTATCCCAAGTCCTCTCTTGTCAAGAAATGTCCAGCCATGGTGGCCACCCTTTTCCATCTCCTCCAACGACCGTAAAATGTTTATATAAGTGTATCATATAGCCCTCTTCCATACCAAGCAAAAATGTCATGAGGTATGTGCGTCAACAAAACGCCGTCGCTTGTCCCAAATATAGGTAGACTCTCTTCCACGTGGCACAAACGTGTTGTGTTGTATGTATCGGTGCGGCGCGTAACAGGTTGAACAGCTGGTCCGACCGGAAACCCAAGATTCTTACACCTTTCGGGTCACACGCACGAACCTAACCAAAAGAACTAAATATTATTTTTATCCTGGCTCTGGACCAATTATGAACCTTGAAAATGATTGAAAATGCACGAAAACGAAAAGAGCGCGGCACACGAAACCCCCCCTCAGACACCAGGGATGGTGAAGTCGGGATAGTTCGGCCAGTTGCCGAGACCAGCAGGATCGCCACCAATGCGGACATACTTGCCGACAGCGGGGACGCCACCATCGAGAACGAAGAACTGGTACCAGCCCGGCGGGCAGATGTACTTGCTGGGCGGTGCGATGACCGTGCAAGTCGTGCCCTGGCACGAGACCTCGGGCATGAGCGTACGCGCACCCATGGAGTTGCCGTGTGTGCTACCGACGGCACCGAGGAGTGTGACTGTGAGGGCACCGTTCCTGGGCGCTGCTCCGATGGTGAAGGTGTACGGCTGGCCGTAGGACCACTGGGTGTCACCCAGAGCGAACGTCGGTCTTGGCTTGCCGTTGAGCAGGTAAGGAGGAACGAATACCTCGACACGGTACTCCTCGGGGTTGATATCATCCTCGGGGTTGGAACCCGAAATGAGGACACGGCCGTCGAGCAGAGTGATGGCCTCGCTGTGGTACATGCGGGCAATGGTGGTGTTGGCCATGACCGTGATGCGCGAACCGGGCTGCTTGGTCGGGTCGTACAGAAGGGCGTTGAGGTTGGGGTTGATCGCAAGACCGAAGCCAGCCACGCCATGCTTGGCACCGTTGGCGATGAGGTAAGTACCATCAGGAAGAGGAGCCATGCAGGGCATGACGCGGAATGACGGCATACGCTCGAGAGTCCAGGTCGGGTTAGCTGCGTCCGGCTGGGTCGAGACACAATTGTCAAGAGCGTTGGAGACACCGTTGGTGGAGCCACCGCACATCAGAACGGTGAGAGGCTCCGAGTACGGTGCCCTCTGTGGCAGGAGCACGGCAGTACCCTCGAGAGGATAGGTGCGGCCACCAAGGTCGTCATTGACAGCACCGGGGGCATTAGGCAGAGTCTTCTTGGTAGCGAACGTGTTCTCGTCGAGGATCCTGGCCTCATTCCAGTAGGCGACGAAGATTCCACCGCTGGGAAGGACGGCGACGAAGGGGTACAGGTTGTTCGGGTTGGTACGGTCGAGCCAATCCATGTACAAGGGCGGAGTACCAGTGTATGGAAGGACCTCAATGGACGGAACAGCGGCACCGTTGGAACCAACCTCGCCACCAATGACCATGACGGACCCGTTGGCCATGACCATGGCGCTGGGATACCAACGACCGACCTGGAGGCTGAGCTCGTTGACGTTCTCCTGCCAGTCGCGGGTGCCCCAGGTACCAGGCTGACCGTCTGGCCAGTACAGGCGGACACCTTCGGTGGAATCACCGGACCAACCACCGATGGTGAGCTGGCGACCACCCTTGTCGGGCAAGATAATACCGGCGGCACAGAAGACATCTGTCTTGAGGTGGAGTGGGCGCCATGCCTTCTGGAAGTTGTCGAGCTGCGAGAGGTCCAACTCGTAGGCACCGGTCTCATTGGCCTTGCCAGTTCCCCACTTGGACAGGAAGCTGACCTTGCCAGTGATGGTCTCCATGGTCATGAGGGGAATGGTAACACCGCCGATGAGGAACTGGTACTGGCCGGCGCGGTAGTCTTGAGGGAAGTCCCAGGTGTAGAAAGGCGTGCCGGTCCAGAAGTACGTCGACAGGCGGCTGCCACCGCCACAGTATGCCGACGAGTTGCCGGCGCAGAGGACATTGCATTCAGTCTCAGGTCGCTTCGTAGCGCCACTGGTCTGGATGTTTGCTGGGTCGCCGCAATAGCATTCTTCGCCGTACTCGAGACCGGCGGCCATGTAGCCGTACTGCGCGCATCGGCTCAAGCATTGATTGGCAGTCATGGTGTTGGGGAAGTAAAGCTGCCAGAAGAAGGTCCGCTGCTGGTTGACATTGTCCTCATAGCAGCCCTGGTAGGTCCAGGATCCGTTGAGGCCTCCGGTCTGAACCGCGGGAGGGAGAACGACGGTAGGGACGCCCTTGGAAACGATGCTCATCCTGCCGCCAGCTCCGCACATCTGGTTGCTGTTACCTGTGCAAGGAGTGTTGCAGTCGGCTTCAGCGCCCTTGACACCGCCATTTATAATGTTGTTGCCGCAGAAGCATTGCTGCGCCCACTCAGTTCCCGAGATTGTGTAGCCAGCATTAGCGCAGAGAGTGGCGCATGACTGCTGAGTGAGAGTCTGGCTATCGGGTGCCTGGTACGACAGGATACGACCATTGACTCCGTCGACGTAACATCCTTGGTACGACCATCCGGCGGGGAAACCCGTTCCGGTAGCTGTTGTGGAAGAGGAAGTCGAGGAGCTCGTGGTGCTCGTGGAAACCCGCGTCGAGCTCGTGCTGGTGGATACTATGCTAGACGACGAAGCAACGCTGGATGACGAGGACGAGGAGGAGGACGAGCTGGACTGCGTGCCTCCGTTCTTGGTGTAGACCGAGAGACGGTTGCCAGCGCCGCAGAACTCGAACTGACTGCCCGAGCAGAGGAAGTTGCAGTCCGTGGCCGGTGCGGGAACTGAGCCTGCGTTGAACGTGTTACCGCAATAGCACTCACGAGCATACTCAACACCGAAGTACGTGTAACCGGCGCAGAAGGCTTGGCACGCCTCGAGCGTCATCGTGTCGGAAGCAAACGTGGCAGCGCTGAGCGCACGGGCACCTGTGGCTTCGGTTTGGCAGCCATACCACGTGAAACCATTGACGGTCGCTGGCTGAGTCGGTCCGGTCGGAGTGGGAGTCGCGCTACTACTGCTGGTTGTTGACACAACCTTGATCGTGCTGCTGGAGCTAGTTGTCAAAGTTGATGAAGTCGTCGGCTTGGTAGACGAGGAAGACGTAGAGCTTGTCGAGGACCTAGTAGACGAGGTCGAAGTTGAACTTGTCGAGGTCTTCGTAGACGAAGTGGACGTGGAGCTTGTCGAGGACCTGGTGGACGAAGTCGAAGTCGACGTTGAACTCGTCGATATCCGGGTAGACGAGGTAGATGTTGTCGAGGTCGTTGGCTTGGTAGACGACGACGAGCTAGAACTAGAACTCTCAGTTGATGAAGCTGAAGTGGAGCTAGATGCTATAGTGGAAGTAGGCACAAGCGATGTAGATGTGCTAGAGGAGACAATCGTGCTAGAAGAAATGGTGGATGTTCCACTTGAAGAGTTTAGGAAACAGGACCACAGAAATCTGGAGCGTCCCGAGATCGTCAGAGAGAGAGAATCACTTACGAGGTCGACGCCCTGGTGCTGGTGCTGCTGGTGCTGGACACAGCGGGCTTATTGAAATCATACACGTTCAGCCGGCTAGGGCCTCCGCAGATCTCGCTGGAGTTTCCGTTGCACAGCATTGTGCATCCATTGTCGGTAGCGATGATAGCTCCGTTTGAAATCGTGTTGCCGCAGTCTGCAAGTTCATGTCAGGCACGAATCCCTCGGGAGACAAGTTCGGGGCACTTACAGCATTCACCACTGTATTCGACACCAGCTAGAGTGTAGCCGGCCGTCTTGCAAGCCGCAGTGCACAAGGCAACCGTCATTTGGGCTCCAGGAATTGTGCCGACGCCGTAGGTCAGAGCGCGTCCAGTTGTGCCCTCGCTGTCAACCTATTAGCCACCCCTTTCGCCTGCTGTCGCTCAGTGGCCGAACTCACGTGTAGCAGCCGATGTAGCCAAACCCGTTAACGCCAGGGTTCGGTTGCGGGCCGACAGGAGTAGAGCTATAGAACATGCTCAGTCTGCTTCCTCCACCACAAGGCTCGCTTGCATTGCCCGCACAGGGTGCGTTGCAGTCGGACTCGGCGACCTTGGCAGCGGTGGCAGCGATGCTGCTTCCGCAGTCTGATTACTCGTCAATATCACACCCCACCAACGCCCAGCTCCGTTCCGGTCCACGTACAGCATTCATGGAAGTATTCCAGCCCGGCATACTGCAATCCCTTGCCCGAGCAGTAGGATATGCAGGACTCGATCGTCATCAGCGTGTCATCGGCGTATCCCCCGGCCGTTAGCGTCCGCCCAACGTCGCTATAAGGTCATGTTAGTTAGCCAGTCAGGTATGCATGCGCAATGCATGTATGAAGCTTGTCGCCTTACGTGTAGCAACCCTGATATGCCCATGCGCCTGGGAGAGTGGCGGGCACAGTGAGCGCCCGCTTTGCAACGGTAGCAGCATTACTTAAAGAGAACTGGACCGAGAATCAGCGAAACTAGACATCTCACACTGGGGCCTGGGAACAGGCATACCGAAGAAAGAAGGAGAAGAGAAGAAACGAGGGGGGTTGATTGTGTGGCCCTCATGGTGAACAATGTCGTCGCCACGAGAAACGAGGCCAACACAACAAATATCAACGGTGACTAACGAGTGTCGGGAAGGGGTAACCAAAACCAAAGGAAAAGTGCCAAAGCCTGGAAGGCGGCAGGAAGCTATATACTATCGGTCATGGCGGTCCAACAGAGTGGATTGGGAAAGTATAGTACACTACTATTACTCCCGCGGCCGCATCGGTGAATAACAATACGAACTATCTACATAGTAAAAGCGGAGACGAGCATGCTTCTCTTCTCTGGGAACGGGATGAGCAGGGGACTCCCTGCAAAGCAGCTGGGGCCTGGGCGGGTAGCCTCCAGGGGTCTCCGTGCTGTGTGTGAGTGAGTTGGAGGGTGGTTCATTAGACAAAGGGACGACCGGGAAGCCCAGGAAGAGTGGGAGTCGAACGATGGAGGTGTGCGGCGGTGCAATTCCAGGTTGCTTGGATCACCGTAACGTTAAGGGTATCTTAGCGAGAAATCATGCAGGGGTTCCATTATCAGAAAGAAAACGGATACAAACGGAAAGCCTTCTGAGGTTCCCAGTCTACACTAGGTAGAACGTGGAAGCTGTTGTCAGCCTACCTCTACCTAACCTCAACGAGCTGTCGCAGAGCTAGTACTATGTAGGTACAGCTAGACATGTCTCATCATTGCCGGAGACTCCAACGACAATGTCGAGATCCAGGGCGTCAGGAAGCTGTGTCGCTGGTATACGGCTTTGTGTGAGTCGAAGTCGGCATACTATAGTAAGGTACACGCGACGTGACACTAAAAGATTGAGCAACCGAGTTTGCCGGTATCCGACCAGCATTGGCACGACCTCATCGGCCCTCAGACTTCGTTCACAGTGTTCATTGCGCCCAGTGCCATGGCGGAGATGGCCGTTCGCAACGGCAGATGAGAGTCTCGTTGCACAAAACCCGTTGGTTGCACAGCAGACAAATCGAATGGGGTAAAATACACCTGTGGGCTGAGCACCCAAGCTGAGGCGATGGTGGAAATTACAGACAAGATGAAAGCGTCTACACGTGTACACTACCTGCTTGCAACGCGTACTGGATACGTTTTTTTTTTTTTGCCCCCAATAAACTTTGTACGTCTACCACACCTAGTCCAGAGATCAGAGATCAGAGCGTTAGGAGAACTTTGGACGGCCGAGAACGCGCTGGACAGGGCGAGCCGGTGGGAAGAGCTGGTCAAAAATGGGCAAGCTAGGCGATGCAAGGGTCGACACTCAGTACCTGAGTACACGTACTAATAAGCGTAGTGGGTCCAAGATTCGAGATCCTGCTAGCCTCAAAAGAGTGGGTGGCTCCACCTGCCAGCTCAGCCTATCGAGTTTAGGAGCAGCCAATCGTCGGGCTGTTTTCTTCGCGGACAAGATCCCAAAGCGTCGGCATTATGGAGCCACACAGAAGGTACCTACCGCTAGGCCGACCCTGATGAGGACTCGGATCTGGTACGCGGTGCCATGCGGCCAGCTCCACGATGATCGATCTGGCAAAAGGTCAAACGACCATACAAATGATGGCACCAGAAGCCGTTTTTTGCTCGATGTAAAAAATAAAAAATAAAATGATTGAAATACCCTTGAAATACCCACGGCCTTTCCAAGGTGCCTGCCTGCCAGCTGCCGCCGGCTTTTCAACTTGAATGAGGTAGCCTGTCGTCCATCCAAGGTCAAAAACCGATCCCATTCGACATGCCAAACGAGGTACCCAGAGCGTCTTTGATCCATTCTGTAGACGATGAGGCGATAGTGCCATGAACCAGCGCGCTGTCGAGTCGCTCACGTCCGGATGAAGGCTAGCAGCCAGCTTTTGTGACCTGCCAAGGCCACCAGGGGCGAACAGGCACAGCTGCAAAAAGCCACCTAATAAAACCTCCTGGCGCCATGCAAATCTTCAGTCCACTGGCGTCTCGCCAGCCGAGGAGCCATGCCCGGGAAGGCTAGCGATGCTTGAGGCTGGCTCTACTATGGTAGCTCAGGAGAAAAATTATAACGCTGCTCAATGCGGTCGAGATCGAAAGACACTATTGTTTTCACTTCCTAGCTGATGGTTGACGACTGAACACGGACTACTATGCAGTACACTAATCGTTCTGTGTGACGATGTTTCCATTACCCCAGAGAAATATCGCATGACACGCAGCATCTGTGTTACATACGCAATCACAGTCTTCTGCATCCCGCTCGTTGGCTGTTCAAGAGCTTGGGGTAGAACCATGGCAGAATCACTTACTGTCATAAAATACATGTAATTGCAGCACTGCTGAACCGACACTCAGCGGTGTTCATGGATTAGAGGTTCTTCTGCCGACACAGTAACCCGATCGACGTCTTTGAGACTTTCGGGCGACAACCTGTGTAATTCTTGTTCGGGAATCGGTTCACCATCTTGCAAATGGCACCCCCTGCAGCGCTACCACCCGTCCATACCACACAATAGCCACTTGAGCCAATGGCGGATGCCACGCATTCTATATTTGGCGGCCTGCGAGACTCGCCGCATCATTAGACTAGACCGTTCAGCCTGCTAACAATTGCTGTGTCATCGTTCTTCGCAGGACACATCAGATATCGAGTCTGTACTGGTATGGTTACAGCACAGGAAAGACCAGTGTGTCAATCTGTCAATTGCCGAGTACCTTTTCGCAGGGCAGCTTATCTGCTGTTTCCGGCCTGACTACGTGATTTGTACCTTGACGCTTCTTTCTAGACATCGTGCAGACGCTCCGATAGCCGGAGGTCGATATTTACCGTGGGGAGTAGTTCAGCCCTCCGTGCTACGCCTTACCCCAGAATTTCCAGGGCTCGAATTTTGTGTCACAAAGGAACTGACATTCCAACCTAGTTCTTGAGCCACCTTAGCTCTTGCGCGATCTAGCAACACGACCGCCAATGTCTTACAAACTGCATGTCGTGCAGTAGCAGAAGCCGTCGAACTTTCCATGAAATCTCCGTGATCCGAGCTGTGTAACACTGAGGAAACCCGCGCCGCCGAGGCTCGACGACGCACAACAACGCGAGAAAACTTGAGCATCACCAACCAACCCGTATTCGAATGCGATGGAACCCTCCAAACGGTGAGTATCCATAGTTCAGCGAGAGGAAGCGATGGGCAAGTGGCCGAATTCAAGACGTTGAAGAGTTGAAGTAGGTCGTTGTATCACTCACTGGTGTTTTACCACAGTAGGGCGTGCATTAGATATGCGGGATATCTGCAAGCTCTATGCAGCATAATATCTACATACCATCCTAGGAACAGCTATTCATTCATATCGCCAGCTTACTACTGGGCCTGATCTCGTATTTGCCAGTTCGGCACACACACCTTGAGTTGACTCCCAACCACAATACCTCAGCACTGCGGTCCGTCAATTCAATAATCGACTTTGCGATGCAACCTACCTCGAGGAGTCTGGACCGACGTGGCGATCGACGTGGACAACCATGAACGACATAAGATGCTACAAGCTTCATCCGAATGCCATCCATCACGACGCAGGTGGCCAGCAGCTACCTTATTCTGCTCTTTGTTCCCCAAAGCCTTGGCATTACGGAAAACTGTGCGCGGCTGTATTGTCTCAAATCACTTATGTGAACTTCGATAGACCTGTCAACTCCCGGCTTGGTATTGAGGTTCGTTTCCCGCTTCATGAAGATATGATTCAGCTCAGGTTTTGATCATCGTCGTTGGTAAGCGTCATGGTCCATTGGTCTGCAACTCTACAGTTAGTAAGTTAGTAATGCTGAAGCTATAGAGCTACGAGGTAATGACATAGCTGCAGTACTGTGTAAACGCCCACCACCCTGCGTTTCCTGGCCTCGTATTGAACACACACACGCCAGGTTCAGCCGCATGGAGCTAGGCTCCAAATGGGTATCGTTATGTGCTTTACCAGGCTTGAACTGCGGCCTGTATTTGTTCTGGAGATCTGAGAGGTCCGTCGAAACTCATCGGGGTGACTTTCGACGCAGCTTACTGTGGTACCATCCGGTGTGCACTACAGGAGCATAGGAAGTATAGCCGATTGCAGGGTCGAAATTCCATATCTGCAGCCGTATCGTCTTGGATCCAGTCGGATCAGATCATCATTGATCGATAGCTTATCTGAGTCGACTGATGGAGTTATCCGGGATCCGCTGTGGGCTTCGAAGGTACAGTACCTGAATCCTTCTGTGCTAAGACCGAGGCCCAGTATCCGCACTCAGGGCACTCTAGTGTAGTACACTATACTGACTGGGTACTGTGTAGGCGTTCCCTAATATGAGGTTGCGATCTGATGAACAGACAGACTTTAGGAAGGTTCTTCGTCTAAATAATTTTCGCAAAGCAAACAATTCGCAGTTCCTCATATTTCTCTCTGTGATGACCACACAGATGATCCACAAGGGTCGGCCAAAATTAAAGTACAGCTGGGCGTCTGGAGAAGACGGGATGCACAGCGAGTGGCGTCAAACCACATCGAAGAGCCGGACTTTTCCTGCATGCAATCGATGGGGTCCCCTGACGCCCTGCATTGGGCCTCATCTCCACTGTGGTTTGGAGGCAGACGGGATACAGCGCTCAGGGAGAAGCCGCAGTGACGGGAAGTAGTAAGCCCCAACCCGCATTGATGATCTGACAAGAGTTGAACAAATATCTCGTCCAATATCTGGGGGACAACTGCTGTCCGACGAATTGTTTCTAGCAGGACAGTGGCATGCCCCCCATCAAACCAGACAATATATGCATACTGAGGTTGCGTAATATGCGACTAGAAATAGACTCAACAATCGCTAATAGTGCTGTTCTACCTCCATGAAGTGACTCGACGCTAAACACAGTAAGTGTATGTAAAACCTAGGCCAGTGATGAGTAGAACCTCCTGCCGTATAACTTGATAGACATGTTGGCATACTTTCTACAAAACGATACAGCCATTGCTGTTCTGTCTCATGTCATCGTGATGCTTCTGTTCGGTAGGTATCACTCGCAAGCGCGGGTTAGGGTCAGGGTTATGTGTCGGGTCGTCACCCAGGTGAGAAGCTCGGTGTCAGCTCCTCACCGCTTGTTCACCGAGCACCGCCACACTACCGAGCACCGTCTGGCTGTGGACGGGTTCTTGTCCAGGTATCATTCACACAACACCTCACACAACGACATATAATCATATCACAAACACGTGACTTAGAAACTCTGTGAAGCCCTGTCTTAACTTGAGATCAAGACTGGATCAGTCAGTCATACCGATAGCTTGGCTCGAGGCGTTGCCACCGAAACCAGAATGATACCGTCAACATGTGAGTGACAGAAACACCAGGATGGGACATGTTGTTAGAATCAATGTCTCATGATATACCTAGGACTGTATTTGCACTCATAATCATCAACAAGGCCGGTGGCTTGATATACAACAAGACCTTTCATGAAGCTGGCCTCAACAAGGTCGGCACCAACGACCTGCTTGTTTTAGCGGGCACTTTCCACGGGTGAGAGGACGGCAGCGGGCACATGGCGCCAACCTCGTAGCATATTGCTAACCGCCATACAGAGTACACGCAATCACCGCAAGGTTGAACCCCCTGAAGACAGCCCGCGATAGGACATCCACAGCCTCAGCCTCGGGCATGCTCAGTCGGCCAGAGCCACCGACGGGCCTAGAGGTGCTCGAGTCGGAGAACTTCCGTCTGCAGTGCTTCACGACAATGACGGGAGTGAAATTTCTGCTATTCACGGACACTACCCAGGCCAATGTCGATGTCACTATCAGGAGGATATACGACCTCTACTCCGACTACGTCATGAAGAACCCATTTTACCAGCTCGAGATGCCTGTCCGGTGCGACATGTTCGACAGGAAGCTGTTGTCTTACGTTAGGGAGATAAACAACAGATAGGAATTGTTTGTGCATCATGTTAGGCCGGAGCGGTACAGTCAGAATTTTGGACCGTAGGGGTTGAGACCTGGTGACTACCGAACGCAAGGTCTCATGCCTTCGCACATTAGACCAGTTGTTGGGGCGGTCTGAGCACGGCACGCCACGTGTTAGACAGAAGCAATTGCGGGTTTGATCTTTCATGCCACAGGTTGTCGAAGGTTGTCGAAGGATACGACTAAACTTCCCTGTATTCTATTCTACATGCCCAGATGGCAGAATCCATGCCCGTGCCTGCGCCGGTATTAAGCAAACATACAGCAACAAGCTCATGACTTGTCCACATCCATCTTATCCGCATCCTTGTCTCCATCTTTCTTCTCGCCGTCCTGTGCACCGCTGCCGCTAGCCTCGCCGTCCTTGTTCAACAACGGCGCCGACTCTCCCTCCTCCTGCACAGCCTCGAGGCTCGTTTTCTTCGCCGCCTCCTCCTCCTCGCGAGCCTTCTTTTCCTGACGCGCCCGTTCTTCCTCCATACTCATCCTCAGGGCTAGGGCCAACTCGGGATCAGTCGACGGGTCGAAGCCGAACTCGCCAAAGTCGCCTCCGGCGCCGCCACCAACATCGCCGCCGGCTCCGCTGGGCGCGGCCTCGCCGAGTAGTAGAGGGGTCGAGATGAGCTGGTCGCTCAGCAGCTTGCCGCTGGGTGGAATGACGATCAGGTTGTTGCCCTCGGTCCCGCTAAAGACATCGGTGAAGGCTTTGAGCTTCTTCTCGTTGGTATCGTCCTCGACGTCGCCGAAAAGAACAAAGTCGACTGAGACGGTGTTCTTCTTCATCCGCTTAGCTAGCTTGACTAGGTCGCCTTCGGATTCCTCGATGGGCGAGCACACAAACACGACAATTCGTTGCCTTTGGGACTTGTTTTGTCGGTGCTTGAGGGCCAACTGTGTTCCAACCTCGTTAGCCATCAAACATGCCGCCACATAATGTAGCCATAATAGGGAAAAACTTACGCCTGCCACTTGGATACCGGTCGCTAGGTGGGCGGAGCCCTGGATCTTCTTCTTGGTCCGATGCAGTCCCTCGAGGATCTTTCCTTGATCAGTCGTGAGCGTCACCAAGACCTCTGGTCCCTTGCCTCCCATGCTCATGAGCCCGACAGAAGACTCGGGGTTTCCTTGTACAACGTTTTGAAAAACAACATTGACGGCGTCGGCTTGGGCTTCGAAGCGTGTTGGTGTGTAGTCACCATTCCGACTGCTTTCGCTGTTGTCGACAACGATCATTACCGCCTCGAGAGGCATCTTGGCGGGCGTTTGTTGAGGGGGCTCTGGGGAAAATGTGAGGATCAGTAGGTCGGATAATCGAAGATGCAGGCAGTCGAGAGAGTTTGTCGTTCGGGAAAGGATTGATGCTGTGGCGATATGTGTCAAGTTGACAAGGCAGGTTGTGTTGCTTGATCGCTTGAGGGTTGGAGTGACGGAGCTCAAAGGTGCCAGAGCTTCAGGTGCGTAAGGCGTCTTCAGCCTGGACCTGGGGACTGAGTACTGAGAACTTGTGTGATCGCGGAGAGACACAGCTAAAGCCCCTACGAAATGGCGTACCAGTACTTACCAGAGCTAGCGGAGTCCAAAAGCACCTGCTCCACATTAAGTAAGCGAAGGAGAGGACCGAGCTTTGTTTACTTCGCCCAGCTCGACCACTCAACGTCACCACTATCTTTCGCGACTTCCACAACCCAGCACTGTTTACACATCATCGGATAGATACAGTACCAATATCCCTTCACTCTAAGACCAGCTTCATAGCACAAACGGATAACACCTACATCCAAGAGAATCAAATCATCATGCCAGCCCCTCGAGGCCAGAAGAGGAAATCGGACCAGATGACCGCGTCAATAGACGACCATCGTGCGCTACCAGAGACGGCAACACACAAGGTTGCGACGAAGACAGGAGATGACACCCAGGAAAGCCCAACGAAGAAGAGGAAGATCGGCCTTACATTGGCACAAAAGCAGGCAATGATCGATAACCTGCAAATGGAGAGTAGGTTGAGTGCCAGGAGCGAACCGCCGGTTCAATTGCTGACTCCCAAACGCAGTCACGAAGCGCGCTAGAACACTACGTTCTAAGTATAACGAATACGCTCATCTGCTCCGATTCCGCATTGAAACGCGTGCACAAAAGATACCATCATCTTTGCTGGGGACGAAGATGGGAGATCTACTGGCGAAGCGCACGGCTGAACAACAACAGAAGACGACAGTGCCGCCTGCCAGCTCATTCAGACCACCACCTGTGCCGCCGAAAGATGTCATTGTCGGACGGCCGGCACTACAAAGAACTGCTCAAGGGAACGCGTTTGTGGCGTCACCGGTGCGCGTGGCGAAGAGATCGAGGTGAGTAGATCAGCTTCTTGCGCACTTCTAGGCGGTGCTAACGATTACATTCAGCGAGGACATATCTGGTGGAGACAAGGAAAACGAGATGGCACACATCGACAACCCGAAGAAGAAACCACGCGCCAATCCCGCCGGTGCGGCCACCAGACCAGCACCTAATCCCTCTCAAGTCCTATCTCCGGCCTCTTCCAACAGTCGCGTCCTACCACCACGCGAGCGCGCTGCAGCAGCTCCTTCGCCGGGCAGATCATTCATCGCACGGCCAGTATCGCCGACCAAGCCAGCACCTTCTAATAGCGGAATGTTCAGCAGTATGGTAGAGAAAGCGCGTTCAACACGTGCAGCTGCGACGACAAGGAAGACTACTACGTCCTCGACGGCCAGCTCTGCGAGTGGGTCTGCCGCGACTACCAGGGCTAGGAAAGCTGCTGCTGCTGCTGCACCTGCCTCTAGGGCTGGTGCCACGTCGCGGGCTGCGCGTAGGGTTAGTGCCATTAGCGAGTCCAGCGACGGGAGCACCGGCACAGTGGTCAGGAAGAGGACGACGACTGCTGCTGCGGCGCCAGCCACGACTGCGAAAAGGACAGTTATGGGAACCATCAGGAAGGGCGTTACTGGTACGGCGACTAAGAAGGCTCCTGCTGCAAAGGCGGCACCCGCTGCCGCCAGCACTGGGCGGGTACTTAGGAAGAGGAACTAATGCCCGGGGATGCTTGAGTGTATTGCATGACGTCGGTCGAAGGAGGTGGTGTCTAGGGTAGTCATATCTAGTGTCTGTTGTGGCGTTTGGGGATGGTATCATGAATCATTGACAGTTAAGATAAACAGACACAGGCAACAAGTGTACAAGGGAATAGGTCCCAGTCTATTCAGCTTTTCTGCATGCCCTGGCAACTCTTAACCTCCACCGGCAGCGGCCGCCGCCGCTTTCTTCGCCTTCTTGTCGTCCACTAACTCAATATTGTCTTCCGGAATGTCCTTGTACTTCTCCAGTAGGAATTCCTCTATCTCATCGCTCACATCGCCCTGCACGACAATCTCCTCGCCTCCGCTCGGCACCTTTGTCACCGAGGAGCCGGTAGCAAACTTCTTGCCAAAGTCTTTCGCGACCTTTTTGAGGTCCAGCCCGAAGGCTTCAAGCCCGGACACGGCGGTGACGTACTTGCGCTTGTTCCGCTCGATGCGCTTGATGGTCACGATGCTGTGGGCGATCTTGTCGGCCTCCTTCTTCTCGGCGGCCTCGGCCTTTGCGGCCTTCTTCTTTGCGTCCTTTTCTGCGCGTTTTTGGGCTTCGAGGGAGAGGGATGACGTTGCTGCTTCTAGGGCTTCTGTACTCGGGGTGTCAGGAAACGCTGTCGCATGGGTCGAGGTTCAGAGCTGGGATGAAGACACGGCAGGACTGACCTTGCGACCATATCCTCTGGTACATGTCAGGGTGATTCTTTTCGAGCCATTCTTGGCATTTTTTGACTGTGCCTCCATATTCGCAGTACTATTTGGTCAAGGCGTGTCAGAGATTTGTGACTTGGTCAGTTGTGGCGGCGCCAGCCGCTACCAGTACTCGACCACGGCGCGACGAGGGTCATGGAAGGAGGAATTTTGGTATATATTTGTACGTAGATGGTTCACAGTGCGATATATCGAGGAGCATTCATACCTCCGGCGGCAAAGTGCATACTATAAACAGCAAAGCATATGGTCAGTCAGATGTCGATAATGCAGCAGGAAGAAGGGGCAACGAACCACCACAATAAACGACGTGCCTTGACTGAGGCTCTGCTGGTTCGACGGCCACTTGAGGCTCGGTGTCCGCCATGACTATTCTTGTAACTTTCTGATAAGATACAGCGGGTAAGTATATCGCTTGTGCTTGGGGCGCGGTCGCGTGTGCGGCGAGTCTGGTGTCGTCAACAGCTTCTTGGGAAGCTCGAAAGTAGCGGGGTGATTCTGGGATGGAGGGGCAGTTGACGGCTGGGCCTGCCAGATCGTACGCTAGAACAAGAACAGGCTAGCGAGATTTTGACGCCCGGGTACATCCGTTGTCTTCATCCCATCTCTTTGCCGCTGGTCGTGCTCCACGCTCACGGCTCAATACACTCTCAGGAACCAACATCTCGGCGTGTCGCTCTCGCAAAACGCCTCCCGAGGCATGACTATCGAATATCCCATCGTGTGTCACAACACATTAGTCTCCTTCGCATTGGTTACGTAGATGGCAGACCATTGACGCCATGGCCAGGGGAAGCTCTTTGTATTCCACATTGAGCGACGAGGCATGCACGGCATGTGAGATACATCTGCGTCACATATTGCTCTTCTGGCAAAGTCAATGCCTCTTACGATGAATACCCTCTCAGCTTGTCCTTGTTGTCAATAATATGGAGTTGCCTCTCGCTTGCATCGTCATCACCAGTGAAGCCGCCCGCTGTACTGTCGCCAATCACAGTGCTCTATGTTATCTGTCATCAAGCACAACAGCCAGGAACACGATACCAACTGTTTGTTGGGGTCCAAGTTCGTATAGTACGGCAGTTCGTTATACTCCTCGGCTTCGTCACGCAAGCGGGCCGCACAGTCGGATCGCCAAAATCAGATCTTGGGCTGTATGTCGAACATGGGGTCGCCCGTCTGGGGACCTGCCGCCGTCGAGCATGGCTCGTCTAGGAACTCATGGTTGAATCCGGCTTGATGGAGCGCAACCGGGTCAAGTTCTTGTTCTGATCCGAGTGGATCAAATGCTTTTCTCCGAGTCATCTGAAGTTCTCGACTCATTTGCAATGTCCACGTTTATGTCAGGTGCAACCGTGGTCGTGGACAACCGCTGGCTTAAGCGCCGACCTTAATCCAGCGCTGTCATTGGACAGGCTTGTCTTGCCTCGTCTGCCTGCTCCGAACCCTGTTGGCGCGCGCCATCCAGTCGCTGCCCATTACTCCGACCTCGTCTAAATTAAGCAACCTTTCTCTATCTCGTCATTGGCTGCTGCTCATGTTTCTCTCCAGTTCGACAGGTTGGACAGGCCATTTGGAGAGCGGTGGCCTGGTGCCCAACTGCAGGAGATACCTCGCATATGCTGGGCTTTCCTGCATGCCATCATGTACCCGAGGCCAACGGCAGTAGGACGCATGGCAACCACGCTCCCGACTTGAGTCTCATGGCCCGATCACCTCGATGCTAACCGCTCGTCACCTATTGATGGCTAACCCGGCGTGGAAGCCATCAGCGCCATGTGCAATGCCCACCCTCCTACTACCCACGCGAAAGTCCTGATATAATATATCCATATGCATTCCCCGGCGCGAGCTGGGAAGTTCATTTCTTGTTCTCTCTATTCCTCTTCTCCACGCCTCCTGCGCCTTTTACAAGAATAGATGCTTCGTGGACCGAAGCTTAACATTCGTTTACTGACCTATTTTTCCTATCTTTGAATTCTGCCGGCGCAGGTCGTCAACCCACTGTCAGCGTCTGATACAGATCTGGTCTATTTTGACCGTACCGAGTGCAACGGGAACAGGCCTTGGGTTCAACAATCAATCAAAATGGCTGACCTCATCCTTTTACCTGCCACTACTTATCGGCCTCCTTCTCCGCAGGGCCGGAGAAAGGCGAAGACCCTTAATCCCATAATCGAAGACGACGGCGAAGATATTATGATCACGATGTCGGTATCCCACGTACCAATTTCAGACCGAACGAGGAGGAACAGGACAAAGTCGATCGAGAAGATCGAGCAGTGGCTTTCCCCCATGAGTGACCACTTTCCCACCCCGCGAGGCATGCACTTTCTGGCCGCCCCTATCATGCCTGCAACTCCCTCGGCAATGTCTGAATATGAGGCCGACGAAACCAGCTCCGAGACATCCTCCTCAGTTCCGTCGGTTCCGTCGACGCAGATGTGGAACAGCAGGGAGAGCGTCATGACTGCTGCTACCGAGTTTAATGACCTATATGACATATCGGATGATGAGAAGTCGCGCAAAGCCCAGCTAAGGGCTAATGGAATTAGCCGGAAGATGGGCTCTAAGAGTTCGAGAAACTCCCGGAGGATTTCTCACCTTTCTGTCGACTCACGAAAGTCACTCACCCCGCTGGTGATTCCAGCACAGCGCGAGTCCAATGCAGATACTCTCTCTGCTACTTTAAAGAAGCAGTTATCACCAGTTCCGCCAACACCGCCAACTCATGTATCGCTAGAGGCTGCACAGTTGTCTTTCATGCGAAAGCAACATGCCTTGGAGGTTCCTACTCTTTCTGCAGAACCATCTCTTGATGGGAGCCTCAACTCCGAGGAGTTGGCTGCCATGTCTGCTCCTCCAACTCCCCTGATTGGAGCCACAGACGATGCTGATGACACCTGGTCCGGTGTACAGCTCCAGCCCGGCGCACTTGCCACACTGCAGGCTCTTTCCGGCGGAGACGATGAGTTTGAGGAGCGACAGGAGCAGGTCATCGAGGTTGTCCCCGAGATGTCCGAGATGCCTCAGCAGCCGCCTCGCCTGATCACCAACCTCTCTCCACCGGCTTCGACAACACTATCTCCAGTGGCACAGCGCTCTCTCGCTGGACTGACCAAGCTCGACATTCCATCTCCGGGTGGCTTCTTTTCGGACCTGTCTTCTGCCAGCCGAGACACCTGGCAGATGCCCGGCTCTACCCCAACATCTGATATGATTCCTGCTACGTCGGCTACTGCTGAGCAATTCTATAAAACCGCCTCCTGGAGTCGGACGGACGGCAGCCTGCCGCCACCTCCCCCTCGGCCGTTCCGCATCGACAACACTAACACTCCGGTCGTTGAGCGCGTCGTTGAGCTGCCATGGGGCAGGTCTATGGATGATCTCCCCACAGCAGTGCGCGTACAGGCCACCCCTATCACTGCTTTGAGAGTGCCCCCGACTCCTCAGGCAGCAGTCCTGGACCAGAGTACCACCTGCGTTGATGTAACTGAGATCGTACCTGAATATGACCCCGATTATGTCCACAAGCAGGAGGAGAATGCTGTCTCTCACCGTAACAGAACAGAGACGTGGCTGATGGCTCAGAGAGCATATCTCAAGGGTGTCATAAACGTCAGCGGTGAGGATGAACCGCAGCCTGGTGACGAGGTGTTCTCAGTTCATACCGAGCAGAAGAAGCCCGAAGTACCCACCAAAGACGAGACCAAGGAGCCTGAGGATCTTGCCGCTGTGTCGAAGAAGAAGACGGTTCGCTTCTCGGAGGCTGTCGAGACCAGCAAAATCCCCCGGGCGCTCCCGTCGAAGCTCAAACGCCAGGAGTCGGCCTACTGGCGCGCGTTCGCCGACATGACTGTCCGCAGCCAGGGGCAAGACGTCTTCGTCCACCGCCTGCCACGCTTTGAGGCTCTCCAGGCTCAACGCGTCTCTCTTCGTGAAGCACACCGCAACCAACTCTTCGGCAAGTACCAGCTCTCGGTCGTCCCGCAATCGGCCAAAAAGCGCATGTCAGCCAACGTAGTCCGTGGCGATGACCAACTCATCGACGACCCGGATAAGATCCGCGCCGACAAGGAGCACGAGGCACTCTCTCAAATGGCCATGTCCACCTGGCACGTGGCCGCCACCAAGCTGCTCAATGGCGGCCGTCTCATCGCCGCCCCGATTGCCAAGCGCCTTGCAAGGCAGTCGCGCATGCTCCCTGGTACCAAAGGCGCCTTGCGCGATCGAGCACGCATCCTGGATCTTGGCGGCATGGGCACAGGCGATTGGGCCTGGCACGTGGCCCTGCAGTATCCCAACACCAAGATCTACACCGTCACCACCAAGGCCATCCGCCAGCTGTCCAACTGCAACATCCGCGGGCCGCCCAACCACCGCCAGGTCGCCGTCGACCGCCTCACCCGTCTGCCCTTTGGCGACGACCATTTCGATCTCATCTCCGCTCGCGAATTGCACAGCATCCTCAAGATGTTCGGCGAGAATGGCGAGGATGAGTGGGAGGCCTGCCTGACGGAATGTCTGCGCGTGCTCAAGCCAGGCGGTTACATCGAATACTCGGTACTCGACAGCGACATCATGAACGCAGGTCCTCTAGGTCTCGCGAAATCCGTCGAGTTCGGCTTCGCGCTCAAGACGCTTGGCTATGACCCGAGCCCCTCAAAGATGTTCGTCAACCGGCTCTACCGCGCCGGCTTCGAGGATGTGCGGCGGGCCTGGATGTGTCTCCCCGTCGGACCCAAGCCGCGGTCGGCCAAAGCCACGCCACCCGCGCCCACGGACCCGGAGACGGGGCTTCCCGTCAAGACGGTGCAGCTCGAGGCCATGGTCACGGGCGAGGCGGACAATGTCGCTGCCGTCACGGGGTTTGTGGCCGGGTGGAGTTGGGAGCGGTGGATCCTGCGGACGGAGATGGAGAAGAATGCTGGGGAGCTGAGGCTGGCTGATACTGTTACTGCCGGCGACAAGATCCGCGAGGCGGGGACTGCCATCGATGGAGTGCATGCTATTGTTGAGGAAGGACGGGCAAAGGGCGCTGGGTTCAGGATGTTGAGGGGGTATGCTAGGAAGCCTAGGCCGATGGCCAGACGGTAGATGGTTGTGTTCTCCTTGTTGTCTTGTATATGAGGTGTCCGGTGTGGTGTTGGTCTGGGTGATGCTTTCTACAACCTCCTCTAATCAAGCTTTGCTCTTTGGCATGCGAAAAGTCCATCAGTTCTCGGGGCACAAGTTTCTTTATAGCCCCAGTACCGTCGAGATACCCTCTACACCGCCCTGATTATTTACTTTGTACAGTCCTTGCTTGTGTGTGTCATGATCTAAGTCAACCTCGCTCCGTCGTTTTCGATTTGTATGGATTAACAACCTTCTCTAGCAGTAGTGGGAGAGCAATAGATATTGATTCGCTCCTTCAACTGCCCGACCTAGCACATCCTGGATCGTTTATTCTTATTGCTACTGTTTTAGTCTTTGCTTCATTGGTCTATATCTACCAAACTGCCACATTCTCGTCCTTCTTTTTGTCGAGGGCCAATCATGCATGTAAGCCGAGCTTCATCGAATACTATCCCATCACACTGAAACATTGTGTCTATATTACAGCCACACCGACATCTTTCTCGAAACCTCTCACCTAATCCTGGCCCACTATAGACGTGAAGCCCCATCATCTCATATCGATACGTAAACCCTTCTATTCTCTCCACTCAGCCAAAGCCAAAAAAGTTTCTTTACGAACCTGGCCCCGAGTCATGTCCGCTTCGTCAGCTGTTCATATTCGGGACGAAGAACCGGAAACAACATCTGAATTTCCACCCAGCGCCAGTGGTTTAATGGTAAAATCCATCGTTGCCATCTGCGAGTTTCTAAGCACACTCCAGTGATTTCGATGGGCTCCGCGTTCGATTCGCGGCTGGCGCATCCGGATCTCAAATATGTCTCTCACCCTCTTCCCGCGCCAGTGGTTTAGTGGTAAAATCCATCGTTGCCATCGATGGGCCCCGCGTTCGATTCGCGGCTGGCGCAAGATCTGGAGATGATATAGATCTGTCTTTTTGGGGTCGCGCTGAGGGGACAGTTCACGGAGCCAGACGCTCTTCCTTTTGGTCATGCTTGTTATAATCATATATGTCGTTTTCTGCCTTCTGGAAAAAGCGTAGGTGTTTGAAAGAAAGGCCGTGCGTGAGAGGCCAATGCCATGATGGACCCTTCATGCCGTCACGAAATCAAATCTGAGTGTTACTGTCCAACGCCACTCACCGACATGTCTGGTATCACCGGCGTCCGCGGTGCCCCTCCCGTCGTTCTCTGCCTCCCTCTTCTCCTTGCTTCCCTCCACTTTTCCTTGATTGTGATAATCTGGCCTTCCTGCCGAGCTCGTTCGCGGCCTTCGCCTAGCTCCTCCAAGTTCTTCGTCACTAAATGTCCGTCCACTTTTCGTTGGACGTCTGGTATGTATGCCCACGAGAACAGGGCGCCAAGGAGCATGAAAGTTGCGAAGAGTAGGAATATTAGACCCTGCCGGGTCCGGCTGCTGTAGCCAGAGTTGATGCCGTATACGACCAGCACGGCGACAATGCTACCGAGCTTCCCTGCTGCCGCAGAGATGCCGTGGCAGGTACAGCGGTAGCAGGTAGGGAAGATCTCGGCGGGGATGATGAATGTGAGGGTATTGGCACCTGTTTGTAATTAGCCTAGAGTAATAGGTCGCTCGTGAGATGCGCGAGAGCTGACCAAAATTAAATAGAAAGTGACAGAAAGCGACGAGCACAACCGTGGCCGGAGCGCCAGCCGTGTGGTTGACGCCGTAGTAGACGCCTCCAGTAATGAGAAACATGACTGCGAGCAGGAGAAAGGACGTCGTCAACCACTCCCTGCGCTTGAAACGATTTGCAGCGAATATGAAGCAGGAGCTCCCTGCGATAGATGCGAGTGACACCGTCAAGAGGTACTGCTTCGCTTGGTCAATAAGAAGCGTGTAGATGGAGTCGCATGGCTGTGTTGGGTCCGTCTGCCAGGCCGGGTAATTGCCGTCGGCCTTCCAATGCGGGATGGCAGATTCACCGCCCGGGAGGCTAGAGTTCCAGCACGACAGGCTGGAGTTTAGGCGGACTGGGCCGGTCGTCGCCCAGAGATCGGCGAGAGTTCCTCTGTTGTCCAGCGAGAAGCCGTAGAAACTCACATCCAGGTAAAACCACGTGGCTGCCGTTCCTGTCGTGTCATGGGGTTAGAAGAGTGCATCGACCACGAAGCCTACCTCCGACTCTGCCATGAACATGCTTTGAATGAAGACAACAGAGAAACCATCATTTTCAGGGTTCTGCAAATGACTTACCTAGCAGGTAATACCAGTTCTTGTCTCTGATGAAGTAGTTTCTCAGGTCCTCCCTCGAGAACTGCTTCGGCATATCTGAAGGCGGATACAGCGGTCGAATATACGCATGTGCGAGCTCGACGCCGTTTGTCGCCCCATTGGGCTGGCCGTATACTCTCTGGGTATCCCGGAAGGCGTTCCCAGGCTTGTCCTTGACCTCCAGGGTGTAGAGGCCGCAGTCATACAGGAAGAATCGAAAGATGATAGCCAGCACAGCAGGGACGGCGCCGGACCCTATGACGATGCGCCATATACCGTCGATGGCCTTTTTGCACGCCTCTTCGTTCTTGAGGTCGATGCCACATTGCATCTCGTCCAGACCAAACTGCTTATTTCTTCCGAGGAGAACCCAAACGCCAACCAACTGAGCCAGCGCCTGTCCCACGGGTTGCATTAGGAAGACAGAAGAGAGCATAGTTGCTCTTGAAGATGTACTAGACCACTCTGACGTGATTACAGCGCTGAGAGGATACTCTGCGCCAATACCTGAGCATTATCATTAGTGTCCAGTGGCGAGGAGATCGCGGTTCCAGACTCGGCACTCACCAACACCCATGACGAAGCGCCACTGGAGAAGAATCAGCAGAGTCAAGAAGACCGAATTCTGACTGGTAAGCATACCCATGTGAATAAAGCCAAAAAAGACATGTTCCCGTAACCATAGTTGCTAGTGGCGACTCCAATGGTAGAGACGATGACAAGGACTAATTCAATGCCGTAAAGTCGAGTTCGGCCATAACGATCAGCCAGATAGCCAAACAGCAACTGGCCGACTACAGAACTGAGCCACGTGTCAGAACCATGAGAGAATCGTTGCGGTGTCTCGACAGACTCACCCCAAAAGTGTGAAGATATTGATGACGAGACCGCACCATTTGTCATCGGGAAAGTACACGAAGGAGATGGTAGCTAGAATTACATTGCTGGCAAAAAGATTATACCTGTAGACGTGCAAAGTACATATGTCAGTCAGAGTTGGCTTATATGATCGATCATGGTTGAGTGATAGTGGGTGTACCGGTGTTATGAAAACATGTCGGAGGATCGCAAGGTTACATGAAAGGGGTCTTACGAATCAGTGAGGAACCCCGAAGCTGCGACTCCCCAGATTCTGAGGTTCCACGAATTAAGGTCAAGCTCGTAGCGCAATTGATCACGATCCTGTATCCCTCGAGGTTAGACACGATACAAGGTGCCATACGATGTGTGCACACTGGATACCGGCCCACGTTCAATGGTACGTACATGGCGATCCCGGAGACTCAGAGCCGAACTGTCGGATCCTAGAAACCCACGGTTTCTCCTCCGCTCGGGGTCAGGATACGCGTCGCCTGCCATCGGCATTATGCGCGTAAAGGATACAAAGTTGGATGGGCAGTCGACATTTTCGTTATCAATGCCACCCTGCCGCCCTGCCACAGGAGCAGGAGCAAAGAGTGTGAGGAATGGCGACGGTCTAATTGAACGGCGCAAAGTGACGGAGGGATGAACGGCGTGTGGCTGGCTGCTTCAGGCAAGTTTGTCCTCTTACTGCGAGACAGGTTCACCCCGGAGTCGAGAGTATGTCGAATTAACTTTCGAGTAACGATGGGGAGAATTGAACAACGCCTTTTCAGAGCCGTCGGGAAGAGTTGCGGCGAACTGGAGGATATAGCATCATCCTCGTTCGAGCTACCGCGTCCAGCATTGGCTTGGCTGCACCATCCCCTAGCTCTCTGTGACTGCTATTTCGGTTCTAGAGCGACGGGCGATGAGCAGCTGTGTGGGAGCACGGACCGGACCCCTACACATTTCCACTAGCAGCAACCCATCACACCCATTCGCGGAATCACATCACGACTCGATCTGCCTTGAAGGAACATCACCTACCTCCCAGGTAGGCCTCGGTGAGAATACACAAAACAGAGTAGCCTAAGTCTGGCTCTGTCATAGTCCTTCTTAACTGTACGAACCTGCTGATCAGCTGGAGTTGCCTGACCGAGAGGCCGAGTTGCATCTGTCGATGTTGGACAGTTGCAACTCGATTGGCATAAGTGGGGGTCACACTTCTGTGCCACAGTGCTGAAGTTTTATGGGTGTACTGTGCGTATTTTCCGCACCCATCAGGACCTTTGGCGGCGCCGGAGACAACAAGTGCATTGAGAAGGGGAAAAGGGTACATGGAAGCATAGAAAGCAAAGGCTTGCCCAGGCTGACTGGACATAAGGGTGACCCGATCTCAGCCTTGCTATTGTCGGTACACAGTTGGTTCGGTGGTATACTACTACAGCTATCCAGCTCCTTTCGCTCTCCTCGCTCGGCCGTTCCTGCTCTCCAATTTCCATCGCTGTGGGACTTGCTTCGCTCCCCATTGACGGCATGCTGCTCTCTGGCCGCTTTCGGCAAGGGACGAGCAACACGGTTGCTCCGTAAAACAGGAGCTACCTTCCGTGTCCCTTGTAGCTCTATCCAAGCAATGTGCTGTTGTCATCCTTCTTCGGTGTGCGCCACACTGCGGTCTGAGCCAGCAGCCCTTGTCGCAGCCTTCAGGATCTTGCAGACGGTTACCGTCAAGACTGTGATGCCGAACCCCTTGGCTAGGTAGTCTGTCATGCCCTTGATGAACTGCTATAGCCAGGTGCTCCGACATATCACGACAGCGTCTGTTCTTACCTGAGCGTGTCAACTCCTTGAGGCTTGTACTAGTAAGGCAAACAACCTTACGCCATTCTCATGCTTTATCCTCTTGGCAGGGCATTACCTCGAGGGCCGTACAATATGAAGCCAAGCCTTGGCTTCATATCCTCTCTCCGGGCGCGTTAAAACAACCTTGACACTGCAGCCAACTACTTTGTGCCATCTCGAAGGGGGCCACGCTGTTGGGACTGAAGAGAGTTTCTAGGACTTCCTCGTGACAAACTAGCCGGCATTTTAAGGTGTGGTCACGAAATCGATATATGGGTATAGTATAACAGCGTAACATCTTTGATAGTTGTGAGACGGTAACTGGACTTTTACATACTACAGTTATACATAGCGACTAGCGATAGACGTGAAATAGATATGTTGACGTGTGAACTTGCGTTGTCATTCTTAGTCTGCTTGCAGACTTGCGGCTCGAAGTCGCGTTGCTCGGGACAGTGAGTCTCGCACCGTCCGCGTCTCCCTCACTCTGTGTCCTGATTGGTTCGGTGCGTGCCTTGAGGCTAGCGGCTGCTGCTCCAGACAACTGCCCCGCTCTGGACCCTGGAGAATAAGCTCGAAGCTTGTTAGCGCAGACTCGGGCTCTGCACAAATCACCGTCGTCCGCTCAAGCCATGTGCTCGTCTCCCGCAAGCCGACTTGCTCAAGTGCAAGACTCGGCAGGCAGGTTATTGCCAACCGCAGGCGGTTCCGAGACAGCTCAGGACGCCGTATTGTCGACGAAATTCGGTGCATTGAACAACCCTGATCACGCCAAATTCCCTGCCCAACTTGTCTATAGCGCTCTATTGTTTGGAACCGTCGTACAACTGGGGCAACTCGGTCCACAGAGTCGTTGTGGCTTCTATTGCCAACAGGAGGTGTTGTGCAGCACCTAGGGCGGGCGCACCTTGACTGCGGCGGTACTTCAGCTGGCTAAGTGGTATCACTGACTCCTTCGAACTCGGGTCTGATTGTTAGAACTGGTGTGAGCCACAAACACATGGGGTCCATAGAGGATGGTATTGTTGCTGTGGACTGTCATCCATCTTGGTCCTTTACCTCCCGTCACCAGCATCTTTCCAGCCGTGTTCGCATGTGTTCAATTTATCTTGCTCCGGCCTCGACGTCTCGCCAACCTTCACGCCGGGCATGGGATTAGTCAGAGGTACTAGACCCAACACAGACCAGGATCAGCTTTGCCATTTGCTCTGAAAGATCTAGATCTGCCGGTTTAGCTGCTGTGTTAACACCAACGTGTGGGAACGGCTGGCGCCTTACCAATTGCCTGCACCCCCAGGCCAGCCGTTATCTCTCGCGTTTGCCAAATCCGTCACCGAGCGATGGCTGTCCCCGGATCCTCAACGTCGTCATTTGTATCGTCGTCGCATAGTGCCCCGACCGCTTATGCCCAGTATACGAGCCCTACAGGTTCAGCTTGGACCCCTAACTCTGCAATATCACCCTTGACGTCAGAGTCTTCAGGCCCAGAGACGCCTCTTAGACCGCTGGATCTTGGCCCCCCTGGCTACCATGCAACCATGTAGGTGAACAGGGGACAGAGACACTGACTTACCCGTACCGCTTACACCCATCTGACATGAATCCCTAGCATATTATTCGAGCAGACACCCAACGAGTCCACGATTTACCTTGGGCCTTGGGAGGTTATTGGTACAGACCCTCCGCGTGTGGTCTGGCGATGCAGTTACGAGGGAGAGGTCTTGGAACACTATCGTACGTCATTTGTCAAGTACTGACTTCTGCCGAACACTTGAGCAATGACTTAGCTTTGGCTAAACTGTAAACAGTTCCATCCGATTCTCCGGCCGATACTCACCCCTACACCCTTCATGCGCAACATCGGCGCTTCGGAGATCCTCGGGAGCTGGAGTTGTATCTGACATTCAAGGGGCCGCAGAGGGTGAGGTATGAAACGCCTGAGGGAGTGTTTCTTGATGATTATATGGAGGTCAAGTACGAGTTCACTACGATTGAGAGCTCCATCCAGTTCCAAGGGGATGTACGAAGAAGAGATCTGGTCGACTGGTTTGACGTCGACGTAATCTGGTCCGACACACACGGAAGGACTGACAATTACGGCAATGTGCGAGGTCTCGGCACGATCCAGAGGATGAAGATTTGGCGCGACAGATACTCGACCTTCCACTACATAAGCTTTTTCGCGAACCATAGGCGGCGATGGAAGGAGTATCTTGTCAACGACTTTGAACCGGCGGTGCGACAGCGAGACGACCGCCACCGTCGGCTCCGGCTCCAGGCCAGGGGCAGTCGGAGAGGAAGCGCACCCGATACGTCCAATCAGGGTCGCCGGTTCTCAGCAACATCCATATTCCGACCGCGTCAAGCGTCTGCCACCATCGCTGCACAGGCAGGACCTAGCACCGTGGCTGCGCAGCCGGTTAGTGGCCTCGATGTCCGCTACCTAGGCATACAATTCACTAGGAATGAGCGGATGCAGCAGGGTACCGACGGTAGGACAGAGCCATATCCCTAGCCTCAATCTTTTTCCTGCCATCGCTAGTCCACGGCCAGCAGCTGACTGTTAGCTTAGACTATAGCAGGTTTATAGAAAGATGGGCCATAGCGCATAGCTCCGACGGCGAATTCGGAGTACCGTTCCCAGAAAACCACGTCGAACTACCCTCGCCAGAGTCTAACGGCAACCAGATGAATGAAAACGTATCCCCAGACGAATTTAGCGGACCAGGACCGGGACCTGATGCGCCAGATCACTTCAACACACACACGACTGCCTGAATACGCTTGTTAAAACCCAGCAAGCGGTCCTTTCACGAGATCCACGCCGCCATGTATGAGAGACGCATATGACTTAGGGAGCCTTTTTCTTTCCACAAAGATACCAGATAGCGTATGTTATCCACGCAGAGGGCTACCACTACCACAGACCGACGTTGGGAACGGTCGAGGGTAGCATGTATATGCCCAACTGAACTTGTATTATGTAGGACCTGAGATTGTATATTCTAGACTCTAGACCTTGCACATAAGCGCAAACGATCCAATCTTCAAGGCAGAACTAAGACACTTCTATTTATTTGCAAGACTGCTCTTTGTGATAGATAGCACAGACCCAGGCTAACCAATACGAAAGATCTCGCCATATAGCACCCCACGTGGCCCCGGCCCGGGGTACTGGTTCGAACGGGCCGAAGCCGCTCGGGACCCGCTCCGATACCCCTCGATGTACGTCATACGATTTCGGGCCAATTCTTAATCAGCCCACTACGGCGGCCCAGCATCGTGAGACGCTCTCAGCTGATAACTCGGCCGCTCCCCGGACAAGGAAAATAGCTCTGGGATCGCACGATGAAAGTGATGCTACCGTCGTAGACCTCGCAGAGCCTCCACGTTAAAAAGCAAAGCCGTCGCAGACTCGGCCTGATCGTCCGATATCGACTTAACCTCCAACTTGGGCCCATCTCAACCAGTTCATTCAAGTTGAATCTCGGAATTTCGGGCACACCATAACAATGACAGAGAAAGTTATCCTGTCTGTCAACGCGGGATCTTCCTCTGTGAAGATCTCTGTCTTCACCACCTCGAAAGGCCGAGACCCGAAGCAAATCGCCGAGCTGCAGGTTAGCGGGCTCACATCACCACCGCCAAAACTAGACTACAAGCGCGGCTCGACCAGCGTGGTCAAATCCCAGGACGTCGAGGGCAAGATAGAGAGCCAAGACGACGCTTTCAGCCTCCTCCTCCAGACTCTCATCGACGACCAAGAACTGCCAAATATCAAGGAAAAAGACCATATAGCCGTGGTAACCCACCGCATCGTCCACGGCGGCGACTTCAACAACCAAGAGATAATCACCCCTGACACCTACAACAAAATTGAGGAGCTCAACGATCTGGCACCTCTCCACAATGCCAAGTCTCTCGAGATCGTCAAGTCCTGCATCAAGAAGCTCCCCTCGGCCATCAACGTCGCCTGCTTCGACAGCCAATTCCACTCCACCTTGCCGGACCACATCCGCACCTACCCGATCGACCAGTCCATAGCCAAGAGCAACCGGCTCCGCAAGTATGGCTTCCACGGCATCAGCTACGCCTTCATCACGCGCTCTGTGGCGGACTTCCTAGGCAAGTCGGCCAGCGAGACCAACATCATCGCCCTGCACCTCGGCTCCGGCGCCAGCGCCTGCGCGATCAAGGGCGGCAAGAGCTGGGACACGAGTATGGGGCTCACGCCACTGGCTGGTCTGCCCGGCGCCACGCGGAGCGGGAGCGTTGATCCTAGGTATGTCTACCTTTCCTGCCCCTCTCGATCCTAGCTCCTTTTTCTCTAATTGCTAACGCACCGCGGAAAACAGTCTCGTATTCCACTACGCGTCGGACGTGGGCCGCCTCTCGCCCGCCAGCACGAAGGAACTGCACATCTCCCGCGCAGAAGAGATCCTGAACAAGGAATCGGGCTGGAAGTCCCTCACGGGCACGACCAACTTCGGCACCATCGCCGCCTCCTCGGACCCGACGCACAAGCTCGCCTTCGACCTGTTCGTGGACCGCATATGCGGCTTCGTGGGGACGTACTACGTCACTCTCAGGGGACAGGTCGACGCGCTGGTGTTTGCCGGCGGGATAGGCGAGAAGA
Organism: Coniochaeta sp. PMI_546; assembly: GCA_021432605.1. Taxonomy (NCBI): domain Eukaryota; kingdom Fungi; phylum Ascomycota; class Sordariomycetes; order Coniochaetales; family Coniochaetaceae; genus Coniochaeta; species Coniochaeta sp. PMI_546. The sequence continues at coordinate 2,114,428 of MU271150.1, read as the reverse complement.
GCGAGCGGCTGAGGGCGGCGGTGGTGGAGCAGTGCCAGTGTCTCGGCTTCGAGATCGACGAGGGCAGAAATGGGAAGAAGATCGAGGGCGTGGTGCAAGATGTGGGCAGGGAAGGGGCCCCGCACAGGGTTCTGGTCTGCCAGACCGATGAGCAGTTTGAGATGGCAAGGGCTGTTGCGGAGGATGAGAAGATCTGGAGAGAGGATGGAATGAAGAATTGAGATGCGGAGCTTACAATGGTAAGTGAAAGTGAGTGGCTGGACCATTCTCGAGTGTTAGAAGGGAGTTCTGTGCAGTCCCTTAGAGTCGAGACGGCGGACAGACGGAGCTTATCGATACGGGTCCTTCGGAATACAGGACGGAGCAGGCGGATTCCTCGGTGCGTTATGTTTGCGTGGTGTGATTATAATCATAGATTTCACAGTGTTGGGGGCAAGCAATAAGGTTGAGCAAGTACGCGCCACACTTTCCCAGCAAGATCTCGTCCAATATGAATAACGGAGCAAGCACGGTATAGATTGGTTGAAGCTGCTTTGTATTCGCTTCTACCCGAGTGTCCGTGATTGCTTCAATTGACACGACGAACCAGTCACGCAATCCTCCTGTTGGTATCAAATATCCCGCATCTCACAGAATCCAAGCCTCCAGCTACACACATTCATGTTGACAGTGCTTGCAAACTCAACATTCAATGTCTTTCGTGACGGCCCCGTCGCCCATCCGGAGTTGAAGCAAATGGAAACACTGCGACCCTCCGCATGCCCGAGATAGGACTCGTCAAACAACAGAATGCGCCCTCCGTCAGTTGCTCCAGCTTATCACGCCGTTAGTATGACATGAGTTCCGACGTCCCGTGCCGTCATCTGTTCTATAGCAGTCCCCTTTAGGACTCCATAGTGCAGTAACCCGAAAGAGATACAGAAATCCAACCCAACATGAACAGGACCTGTTCAAGGCAAAGACCCGACATGCTAGAGCGTGTCCAGGAACCAAAAGAAAAAAAATAATCGCCGTTCCGTCTGCGCCGGCTGAAATGCTCTTTGTGTCGTGTCCCCCATACCCATTAACGTATATCCCGATGCAAGTTGCCTGTGCGTATACGTGCAACCATTCTTGTATCATAGCCCAGAACGCCGTCCCAAGTCATTCTCGTGTATTTTAGGAGAAAACAGAGTGGTTTTGTAACCGGATATTGTATAAAGAGATATTAACAGAAATATGGACAAATAAGAATGGCGGTTGTTAGAGCTTATGAAAGCTACGGCGAGGAGTGGCCTCTCAACGAGGCGAGGAGGTCCGTCGGAGGCGAATGATCCGTCAAGCTCCCTCTTGGCATGCTATCGCCATTGCGAGGGCATCGAGGCCACTTGGGGCGCGAGAGGCCCCCGGCCTGCTCATAAGCGGGAGGTTCAGAGCCCGCATGTCCCAGGCGCCGCCTGGTGAGGGGAGCGGAGGCGTACTTCGCAAAGCCGCAATTGTCGCTGCTGCCTTGCGGCCGGAGGAAGACGATTTAGACGCTGTGGATAAGCGCCGATCGCTGGCAGAGAGAGAGGGCCGGGATTTCTCCTTGTAGTGGGTCTCGAGGTGCTGCTTCATGTTGTCGGCGCGGGTGAACTTCTTGGAACAACCCGGGTAGGTACACGGCACAGCCTTCTCAGCCGTGTGGATCTTGGAGTGCCGAGACGCGTGACCGGAGGTGGTGAAGGTCTTTTCACAGCCATGACTATCCCGATACCGACATGGATAACGCTTGCCGGGGCGTTCTGACGACGGAGTCGTCGCGGAGGGGCTGGTGGCCGCGTCATCTTCATACGAAGATGATCTGGTCTCGGCAAAGACAGAGCTTGGTCGCTTGGAACCTGTGTTGTACTCCATGTAGTCGTCATAGTGTGATCGCGCTAGAGGTTGCACTGGGGCGTAGCGACCGAACTCAAAGGCCGGTGTGAGTGGTGATATCGGCTCACTGCTGATCTGAGAGTCGTACGAATCTGACCGCAGGAGTTCCGGAGTGTTCGGCGAAGAAGAACCACTGCTGGCGGACGGTGGTGGCGGGTAGTTGTGATATAATGGCTGTTGAGTAAGGGGCTGTTGGCGTTGGAGGTTATAGTCATCGTTTAGGAGCGAGACCTTGCGTCCCGCAGCATCGCGAGCGTGCATTTTGAAGATGATATTCCAAATTCAAATTCTTGAGAGCCGGACACAACCCAAGATATTTAATTTTGTATAGAAGTAGCACCGCGGTAGGGTAGCACAGCAAGCCCTTCACTTAAAAACGTAACACGCGGGTCGTAACAACTGTGAGAGTTGGGCAAAACCGACGGATAAGAGCCGTTATAATGTGTCTGATATTCCGATCTCGTCTAAAGTTTGAGGCTGGAAGTATGCTGGTGATATATGCCGGTCTCGCAGTTCAAGCTCTCGTGTGCTGCAAGCTCGTGTTAGTCCACAGCTCGGAAAGGTAGCAAGGCGGAGACGCAGAGAGACACGCAACTGCATTGGCGCAAGAGATGGGAGTCGGGAAGGTCCGTTCAGAGTTCAGAGTTCAGAGGAAACACTTACGAGGCGGCTGGGCTAGGAAAGTTGTTGGGGATGAAGGTTCGTTGGAAAGTGAGGGTATCAACAAGACGTCAGGCGAAGCAGTGTGGCACATCCGAGGGGGTACTGCCATAATATAAAGGAAGTGGTCGAGTAGCGTCTCAGTCATTGCCGAACATGGGAAAGTGAAAGTGGACTGGGAACGCATGAAACCCCATTCTTATTTTTCTCCCTGGCCGTCTCTCGTTCAGAGACGCACCCCAAAAACATGCTGCAAGCAGCCAAAGCCCTGCCACCAAAAACGGACGAAGAGCAGGGTCAGGGGACCACATCCCTTGGCGAACTGGCGAGGGGTCGCAGGACAAGCCACATTTTGCACGTTCCAGCGAATGCGCCGAAAGTACAAGTGGAGCATCCGGTGTACATGGCCAGAGCCTACGACCCGCTCGTTGTACTTCCAAGGTATCCACCGCTTTCCGCTTGCGCCAGCCTGCCGTCGGGTCTGGCACCAGAGCTCTACATGTACACAGCACAGCGGCAACGCCACGGGTAACTTGGCTACACGTAGTTGTCGAGCCTTGTCGTCTGTCGAGGTTTCGACGGGCCACAGGTTGTGCACAATGCACGGCTTTTGACGGGACGAGACTATAGAAGCCGTAGCCTATGTATATACAGACCGAGTCACTGCGGCGTGTCGACTGTCGTCACCAAGGACGTCCAAAGTCTGGACAGCTCCCAATACAACGGGATTCTCAGCTGAGTGTTGTAACCACAAGGGATACTTCACGTTGATCAGGCCCCGCTGTATCGTATCCGGCTGGCCGTTGATGTGCATTTGTCTCTACATGGTAAGACTGATTGGTCCCACGATCGTGAAGCAAGTACCGCAGCGGATCTCCCGGCCCATGATCAGATTCAGAAGTAGTCCCTGGATCATCGGCCTCGTTTTGTCAGTCTTTAGCAGGCTATTTCGCCTATTCGGTACCTCTACACGTGGACATACGCGCACTAAGGTACTATATAACGAGCCACTGCTTCTAATTGTACGTATACACATCACTATCATACACGTGTACACTTCGCTCTACCATTCTTCTTCTCACAGGCAGCCAGTATTTCGACTTCGCTGGCCGTGGTATTGGTACGTGCTAAAATCAATAGTGACGGAATGTAGACCTCATTTCTGTAGAAGAATGACGAGATCCAGTCTTTGGTAAGAATGACGTACGATCGTGCGGGCCCGATCTGCTCCTCCACTGAACCATAAAACCGTCCTTCTCGCGTGAGAGAGCTCGTAAAACTTACTACACTAGTGTAGTATACATAGTACACCTAGAGTAAGGGTTCAAAAGGACGGGAGCCTTCAACTGAATCGGCAAATGCTAGCGACTGGCTAGCCCTAAAGAGTGGTGGACTCCGCCAGAGGGGCGCCCGGAAATTTCGATCAAGCTGGCACTACTGGCTTAATGGAAACATGTTGTTCTTGAAATGGAAGACTCCGGCGTGCAAATCAAGGGTTGAAGAGGGTCCCAGTAGTGTACACTACCGCGCCGCTGTCATCGTCGATCTCCTTTGCATCAACTACACGTACGGTTACACGTGTACTGTATACACGGTACTGTGGAAACTGAAAACATCAAAGGATTCCAAGGGGCCATGAAGTGAAGATCTCTCCGGCCCCCAAGGTTTCGCAACAACTGATGAAGCTGGACAATAAGTTTCACGATTAACAACGGTCTTGTGCTTGGTAAAGTTCATATTTTATACATCTGAGCATGGCTAAATGTTTTGCCATCTTGACTGTCTAGGTCGGAGATGGTGTCCTAGGTACAGTATGGCTTAGAATTGAGCCTCACTCATCTTCCACGGAGCAAGAGCAGCCCAGATCTCGATCTCAGGACTGAAGTTGGGCACCCTTTCAATATACCATACTGTGGATGATCGGAACCCAGTTGATCTACACGTGTAGAACTTCAAACTCAGGCTCCTCAGCGCAACCAAGTGTTGTGGATCTTGCGGACAATGAGAGAAAACACACAACTAACTTACCTACTAGTACACGAGTCTACAGGTACGCAGTATGTTTTCTGCGACGGGAAGGGCACACTCCACGTCCTTGGCGACTGCTGAAGTTGTGGCCAAACTGGGCAACCAATAATCGGACAAGATCAGTGATCGACAGGGCTTTGCCGAAAGACTTGCGTGAGGAGAGTAAGGTACTTCGCATCCCTGGACGGTACTTGTGCCTTCCGCAAGAGTACTTCTTCAGTCCCGCCGTAGGTTTTGCTCCAGACATGCCCACTTATTTCCGAATGGAGCTCCACTTTTGGGCTCCCGTCCACAAGCGCGGCACAGAAACTTGGAAGACATTATCGGCGACAGCTCCGTGCCTACACACACCTACGTGTACACCACCTACACTAGGTAGGTACTCTGATCGAGGTAAGGTAGGTAGGTTAGGCAGAGCACTTTAGATACTATCGCAAGGTGTGTCTGTGTTGTGAGTTATCGTAGAGGAAATAGAAGCTTGGTAGGGATGCTTTGTATTGGTACCAGTGTGTGTTGTGCTTAGACACCAAGTCGCACTTTCTTACTCGTGACCATACCGATGTTGGGTTTTCAAATCCGTACGATTCAACATCACTACCTTAGGACATCTGGTAAGTAGAAGGTAGATATACCGCAGGAGATATGACGGCTGTCACGGGAGGACCCCTCATCACGGATTTCTTATTCTGCAGGGACACACCAAACACAGTTGGTAAAAGCTGAAAGCCAATCGCTTCCTGCTCCGACGACAGTCAGTGAAAAAGACGCTTGCCCCGGATCCTCCTGATATTGCCTTACCTTACTCATTAACTTTAAACATGATACCAGTAGCGTCGGTTCGACTTAAGCGGAATGTGTGTGCACCTTGCGCAAGGACGACTACACGTACACTGAAGGCACAACAGTCACGCTATCAGGCCAGTTCAACGGCGCAGAATCCATTGGGCCTAGAATATCCAGGTCACTAGTCACGCCGCTTGTTTGACAGAGACACGCCTATCGTTTCGTCGCGGTATGACCGGCACAGCACAATCTGTATGTGGAAACATTTGTAGTAGTGTATGTGAGCAGGGCAGAGCATCTCGAGAAGCGCGGTGAACTGCGCCTGATCGAATCCCATCGACCACAATAGATCTGCATGGGATTCTGGAAACATTAAGCTGGCTTTACGCTAATCGGCTCATGTTTCCATCCATATTTACATTTTCGGGTTGAAAGCAGGGCAGAGATGGCCGATCTTACACAGGAACATCCGCGCACACTGCTTTTCATGGTCGAATTTGTCGAATGACCGCGTCGAAAACCTCGCGGGATCGACTTTTGGGGGAGAAATCGAGACTGATGGGGAAAATGGGGCAGCGCTGAACCCCGGATCCTGCCAACAAGCGGGTAGACCCACAAGAACTTACCTCATGCAGCCATGCAGCGTGAACAAGGTCCCAGCTCCAGCAACGAGTCGTGGCGCCAAAGAGCAGTGGGGCTGTGGGGCCATCGGCTCCTGGACAGACTTCTCATGTCAAGAGTGATCTCGATGATCGAAAATGACGGCCAAGGCGGTTCTGTTTCAACGTGCCAAATACAGAATTGGTATATGTGTGCAAAGCGTTCGTGTGTAACGTCCCTAAGCAGGTTTACTGAAAGGCACAGTCTGTTCAGGGCCACGGGCTTGTTGAAGCCTCAGCGGGAAGCCACACCAGCGACAGATGAGGTCTCGCCAGATCTACTCTAAAGTATTGTACATAGTACAAAGTAAAGGAAACATGGTCAGTCACCAAGTGGCTTAAAGTCCCTTAAGGGTCCAGCCAGAACCCCTAGGGTCCTTGATACCCTCCCGCAGGCCAATCAGCTCAAACCGCTTTCCGGCAGTTTCGTACCGTCCCGGAAAGAGTGCTGTCCCAGAAACGGACGCCCCAGACATAAAGGTTCGCACGAGTCATACTGCATCAAGCTGCTGAATGAAGGATCATGAACATCCGCATTTCCTCGTCGCGCTGTTGCCTTCTGCGGTACATGTGCTTTTGGGACGGTGCTAGGAGGATCAAGCCACGGCATGACGCTCTTGGTGGACTGATGATGTGTGAGTGGACACAAGATAAGCTAACAGCAAGTGTGTGACATCCAATCCTCCACTGAGAGTCATGCGGAGCGGGAGCTCCGCTGGCGCGAGTTGTTGCCAGACCGGACAAGCGAGGGAGCTACGGTTACGACATTCCTTGCATCCAGTACTGGGCTGCACCTCGCATTTAGAGTTTTTAGCACTTTTACGACCAAACCTAACCTGGAATCGCACGCGAGGATGTTGGATACCTCACCCCGCTATCATGAAGATTATGGCGGAGCCAGCCAGGGACCGGTGAAAGTAATCGAACATGCTATGGAAACCAGGTCGGTGTGATGGCGTGCGGCCATTGTCTCCGCGATGATCGGAGAAAGGAGGCAGGGAGGATGAGCTCTCTACGTACTTCATACCCCGCTCGTGGTTATGAATCAGCCTTCGCAGCCGGCTTCTACGGTCATGCGGCGATACGGGAAGACTTGTGTCACTCTTTTTGACGCATTGCTACCGTGAGATGATTTTTGTACCCCGAACTAGAAGACATGTATGCATCAAGCTTAGACATTCTCAAAAGGACAAGCAAGCTCCCTGGCTGGACTGGTCCATCTTCTGCCACTCGGAATCAACCTTATCTGCGAAGCGATACAAGAACTGACACAAGATCCTCAGCTGTGAAAACAAGGTATTGTTTTCTCGACGAGGGAACCGAGCAGTCGTGTCGCATTTCCAGAAGCCTAGCCTTGACATATCCCGGACTGCTTGGATCTCACAATAGGCCAATCGACTCGCAACTGTGCGTCGCAACGAGCTTATCCCCGCCTTCTGGTTCAAGAACAGAGTTCAATAACGGGCGCCACACCATGCAAAGTAAGCACTGGAAACTGATGATCTCTCAGGGCAGAGTGTCTTCGCAATCACTTGTTACAAAGGAGCGAATCAGAGCACAAGGAACACACGCTCCTGGAACTTATGATGATTGCGGACCCTTGCAAAAGACGGAAACTGGAAGGGGAGGCGTATTCCCGTGTACACGTGTACCGAGTACTGTACGCGAGACGGGGTGTTGGTGTGGGTGTCAGAAGGCCTACACGTACACACTACACTATACACTTACACAGGTACACGTGTAGGTATGCCTGGTATGGCAATTTGTCAAATGCCATTGGGCTCTTGCGCGACTTTCCCATCAGTCCCGATTTAGGTGGACGCCAAGAGCACCGGATGCTGCGGGGAACGTATCGAGGAATCCACAGGATGATGGACGCACGCAACCATGATCTGATCACACTAACGAAGCAACTGACAGATGATCCTTCTCAGGGGCGGCGACCCAGAGAAATCGTCCCGTTACATCGAGATTCTTCAGGGTTTTCAAGAATACGTCATTATATCGTCGCAGTTATGTAACGGTGCCTAGGTCGCTCAGTCTATCAGACCAGTTGTCGAAGCCGCGTTTCGCAACCGCTATGGTGAGTTGTCTCAGCAGGTAACCTCACGCGCTCAGTCATACCACTTGCGATCGGGAGACATCCTAGAGAACAGCAATGCTCTAGCCGTCCGAAGGGGCTTACTGTGTTTCACCAGAGGCAAGGCTGGGGCCACGTAGTACAGTCTTCAGGAGACCCAAGTTGGAAGCAATTCGCAAGCATTGTCCTATGTTCGCTGGTCACCTCATATTTATACATTCGACAGATCTTCAGGATGGAATGTCAACTTCAATTCCACTCTCTGCTCATCGACAATAATAGTCCTTGTTCAAAAACAACGGTATCACATCCAACTCGTGCCCACTAGTGGCAGAGCGTAACTGTAAGATAGTTGCTGTAGGCATACGTTATCGCAAAATTACCATAGCCATGAAGGCATGTAATTCAATGCCCATTGTCAAACAGCTGTTAGAGGAGGCCACGCAAGGCAGGCAGAGTAGCCACAGGAGACTTTCCTGCTTCTCCATGGTTAGAAGCCGAGTAGCAATCCCTAGAGGACTCGCAAGTTATAGTCGTGACCATTGCATCCCTTCACCATCGCGAAACCGCAAAAAGGAACGCTCGTACGGTGGCACGCCGCCTGCCGCCACCAAGCGAGGGAGGAGAACGACAGGTATGCTGCGCATATCTTGCCTCCATACAACCAGAATCGTACACACTTCACAGCTCAACACCCTACACATACACACACACCTCACTTCCCGGTGTTGAGCCTCTTGCTTGGCGGCAGATCCGGCTTTTTGAAGTCGCCGTTCGTACTCGTCCCGCCAGCCTGCGTGAAAGTTCCCCCCTTAAACCACCTATCCTCGTCCGCCTTCCGCTTGCGACTCATCTCAGCCTGCACCTTGGGGTCAACCAGCTCAAGTCCCTGCCCAGCCCCAAAAGCAAGCGATGACACTGTCCCGGCCGTGGTCCCCGTGCCACCGAGCGTCGTGCCGACACCAGACGTCCGCAGCCCCTTGCCCTGCAGACTGATATTTCCCGCATTCCCGATGCCGCCCTTGAGCGACGACGCGGCGCCGTGCGAGTTGAGACTCGACGCGCCGCCCCAGCCTTTGCTCTTGGCGCTCAGTTTTGCCCGGGTACGATTATCAATCTGCACCGCGCGCAGCCGGCCGTCGTTCTGCGTGCCGATCATGCCCAAGCCGGTCGTGCTGTCGCCGACGCCGTAGCCGACCTCCTTCTCCTCCTTTCCAAAGGCTATGCGGTTCTGCGCCTTGCGCAGTTCCGTCATGGCCGTCGCCTCCTTGGCCTTGCGGGCGCGGCGACCGCCGCGCTTTCGGCTGAGCTTCTCATCTGGCGCAGGCAGGGCGCGGGCATTCTTGGCGTTGGGCTTGACTTGCAGCTTGTCGAGGCGCTCAAGGCACTCGTCTTTTAGACGCTCGCCTTCGGAGCCGTCGCGAAACTGGTGGAAGCAGTCGCTGCGCGCACACATGACAATCTTGTTGGCGAACATCCGCATGGCTTGGCGCTTGAGGTCTGTCGGCACGGTACGGATGACGGGAGAGTTGTAGATGAAGCCCTGCTGGCGGATGCCGATGTTTGTGGCCAGGGCGACGTTGGCTTGCTTCTTGGATCCCCACGCCGCAAGGTTGCAGGATGGCGTCTTGGAGAGGCCCGTCAACCCGCCTGCAGTGTTGAGGAGTTGCGCTGCAGTGAGAGAGCCGATCAAGGCCGTAAGGTTAGGGGCGAATATGTTCATACGCGACTGCACGTATTCTGTAAGGGTCTTCTTGGCGTTGTCGAGGGATATCATCATCTTGCAAGCTGCGATGACGCGGCTGAGCTCGTCTGGCGACATGTCTCTACCCTTTGAGGTTGTCGCTTCGACCGTGACAATCATGAGCGATGGACCATCCAGCACAGACTTCAGTGTCGTGTTCAGCGGGTTATCTGTCGAGGTCTGTAGCTTTTTGATGTTCTCCGAGTCCATGGGTCCGTTGCCCAGAATGGCGACGACTTTCGCATACTCGAGCGGATTCGTGATCAGTGTCTCGAGTTCGGGAAATCGGACAGAGTAGTGGTCTCTAATGAACTTGTGTACCAGTACAATCTCGCTGTCGATTTGCGTCGACAGGCTGTTCGACTGCGTCAAGAGGTGATACTCAGGGTGGTCTTCGACATTGCCGATGTCGTTCGCCTCTGGGGGTTGTGACTGATAGAACGCGATTTTCTGTAACGTCCGATGGAGACTGTCAGGGCTAGTGTTCACGGATATAGATGTAAACGTTTTGTCATGCTGCATGAGACGGACAGGACTTTTGCAGGGATTACTAACCTCGAGAACTGGTTCCAAAGTCTTCATAAGCCCGGCGACATTGCGAATATCACGAACGCCTCCTAGTTGCATCTTCTCGACCTTCGCCTTTGCTTCTTCGGGATCGTCTGTGGTTTCGACTACGCCGTCGTCGGCCGCATCCATATCCACGTCCTTGTCCTCACTGTCGCTGTCGTCACCGTCCATGCCGACATCACGAAGCGATTTGCCGCCATCCCCATATCCGTCGAGGAAACCATCATCTTGCTGGTCGTCGCCTCCCTCTGAGCCTGTGTCCTCGAAGTCTTGCAGCAGCTCATCTGCAAGAGTCGACATATCTGCGATCTGCTATCCCCTCTGAGTTTTAGGTGAAGATCGGGCTCGAATAAAGAAAATAGTCCGTAGATGCGATGTGTACGGCGTGGTAGGAAAGAGGTGTGAGAGGCGTGAAGAGGCTGCTGAAGGTGGAATAGATTTGGAAGCTTCACGTCAAAGTCCGCGGCATGGAGATACTCGTAAACGAGGCAGCTGTGGCGTTCCAAGCTCCACCATGCAAGTTCAAGCCGAAGTTCTGCCGTTATCTTATCGCAGCTCGTGCCGCAACCTTGTTGTTTTGCCCAGGACAGAAATTTGGAAGAGGAGGAAAGAGAGTCTCAGCTCATCTACCCTACCGACCTTACATTCACCGTACCGTTGCTCACCTGTACTGAAGTGCGGACGTTATTCAGCATTCAGTTGGTGTGATAAGATAGGCACCTCTGGGTCTGGCCTGGCCACTATCACGTGCTAGCGACAAGGGCTAATATCAAAGGCTACTTCCGCCATCGTCAACCGGTCCATCGATTTGGAAACGCCTGCCGCCTGGTTGGTCTACCTGCAGCACAAACACGCCCGTCGGCCGCAATGGAGACCGTCCACGGCCCTCCAAGGGTCAAAAACAAGGCCGCCGCGCCAGTCCAAATCTCAGCCGAGCAACTTCTCCGTGAAGCTGTCGACCGTCAAGAGGTCGCGCTACAAGCTCCCCAACAACGCTTTGCCGATCTCGAAGAACTGCACGAGTTTCAGGCCCGCAAGCGGCGTGAATTCGAGAACTATATTCAGAGGAACCGGGTGCGGCTCGACAACTGGCTCAAGTATGCGCAGTGGGAGCTCGAGCAAAAGGAGTTCGCGCGCGCAAGATCCATCTTCGAGCGCGCTCTCGACGTACACCCAAACAGCGTTCAGGTCTGGATCCGATATATCGAATCCGAGTTGAAAAACAGGAACATCAACCATGCGCGCAACGTGCTGGACCGCGCGGTCACGCGCTTACCGCGCGTGGACAAGCTGTGGTACAAGTACCTGTATGTGGAGGAGATGCTGGGGAATATCCCCGGCACGAGGCAAGTGTTTGATCGGTGGATGAAGTGGGAGCCCGATGAGCAGGCGTTCAATGCGTACATTCGACTAGAGAAGAGATATGGTGAATACGACCGGGCCAGAGAAATCTTCCGGTTGTTCACCATGATCCACCCGGAGCCGAGGAACTGGATCAAGTGGGCCAAGTTTGAGGAAGAGTTCGGCACGAGCGATTTGGTGAGAGAGGTATTTCAGACGGCGATTGAGTCTCTCGGCGATGAGCTTGTGGACGAGAAGCTCTTCATCGCGTATGCACGGTACGAGGCGAAGCTCAAGGACTACGACAGAGCTAGGGCCATCTACAAGTTTGGTCTCGATAACCTACCGCGATCCAAGTCTATGCTCTTGCATAAGGAGTACACCACATTTGAGAAGCAGTTTGGTGACAAGGAGGAAGTGGAGGATGTTGTCTTGTCGAAGAGGCGGCGGCACTACGAGGAGCAGGTCAGGGAGAATCCCAAGAACTACGATATATGGTTCGACTACGCCCGTCTCGAGGAGGCGTCAGGGAACGTGGACCGGATTCGAGACGTCTACGAGAAAGCGGTCGCCCAGGTGCCTCCAACGCAGGAGAAGCGTCACTGGAGGCGATACATCTACCTATGGCTTTTCTACGCCATATGGGAGGAACTTGAGGCCAAAGACATCGAAAGAGCGCGCCAGATCTACGATACCTGCCTGAGCCTCATTCCGCACAAGAAGTTCACCTTCGCCAAGATCTGGCTGCACAAGGCCTACTTCGAAATCCGCCAGGGCCAGCTGACGACTGCTCGGAAGACTCTCGGACGCGCTATCGGCATGTGTCCCAAAGACAAGATTTTCAAAGGCTACATCGAGCTCGAACAGAAGCTGTATGAATTCGACCGCTGCAGGACTCTCTACGAGAAACACGTGCTCTACAACCCCTCCAACTGCCAGACGTGGGTGAAGTGGGCCGAGCTGGAGCGCGGCCTCGACGACCTCGATCGCACGCGCAGTATTTTCGAGCTCGGCATCGACCAGCCGATCCTGGACATGCCCGAGGTCGTCTGGAAAGCCTACATTGACTTCGAGGAAGAAGAAGGCGAGTACGAGAAGACGCGCGCACTGTACGAGCGCCTGCTCGAGAAAGCCAACCACCCTAAGGTCTGGATCAGCTACGCGCAGTTTGAGATCAACATTCCCGAAGGTGCGGACGAGGGCGAAGACGAGGAGGAGGAAGTCGAACGGCCCATTAGCGAGGAAGCCAAGGCCCGAGCCCGTGCTGTGTTTGAGAGGGCCCACAAGAGCATGAAGGAGCGGGAGCTGAAGAACGAGCGTGTCACTATCCTGAATGCTTGGCTGGCGTTCGAGCGCACGCACGGTTCGGAGGAGGACATTGAGAAGATACAGAAGCAGATGCCGCGTAAGACCAAGAAGAAGCGCCGGCTCGACGACGACACGTGGGAGGAGTACACGGACTATGTGTTCCCAGCCGACGACCAGCAGACCAAGAATCTGTCCAACCTGCTTGCTATGGCGCAGGCTTGGAAGCAGACCGGAGGAAGTATCCAGGCTGGGGGTGGAGGCTCTTAGGTATCTCGGACCGGAGAACTGCCCCGCTGGTGTTCTTTATCCGGTTTCGGTTGCAACAGAGTGCACTACAATTACAAAGATGTTCATCAGACGGCTTTGCAGTGTACGTTGAAACGCTGTTAGGCGTGCGGAAACAGTGCTAGGAGAGTTCATGGTTACACTTGAGACTAATGGAAATGTACCAAATCGGCCGATCTGACCATGCGGCAGGCCGGACTGGACTTCTCACAAAAGAGGACCCCCATGTATAGCTGATATTCCGATGTGACCATTCCCTGCATGCATTAAACACGTTCCATGCCATCCATTACGGATGGTTCTAGACGTCGTGTTAGTGCCCAACTCAAATGCCGTTCTGTAACCGACCGTTTTATTTTATGTACTGTATATGATGTCATCAATCTGCCAAGCTTTTTGGCCTGCGGGAGCTCCCACATGGCTGGGTTCTCGGATCGACCTTGGCATCTCGGCTTTTCGACTTCAGTCGATGTTCCACAGACGATTACCTTCAACTGCTTCAGTCGCAAGGAAACTTGTCCCTTGAGAGGTACAAATCGACCAAGTGATTTCGGCTGGGTAGTAAGGGGTAAAATGAGTGCATTCCAAAAAATCTAGTCCCGCGCCGCTAACTACATTTTCTCATCCCATCATGACGTGAACATGGCTACATCTCATCCTTACTGTCTACTGGCAGACTCGGCGCACAACACATCTGTTCCGCATTGATTTCCAACGTATCTGACCTTTCCACTTGCGATTCGTGTCCACATTAAAAGAAAATGAGAGAATAAGACTTAGAAAATGGTGAAAATGGAAGTTATGATGCTATGTGGCAGATCGTGGATTATTCACAATCAGCACTTAACAACCGCAAGATATATTGATGAGAGGGGAAGAAAAGATGGATACGTAGTAAAAATAAGAAATAAAAAAGCCACATTTGAGATAAGCCAATCATAAACCAAGCCAACTTTCCATCCTGCCTTTGCCGGTCATCCGTTAACGTGCCATCTATCGTGCGTTTCGAATGTGAATCGTTTCGGAGGTCTGTTCGTTGGTGCGCCGTGCCCCGGTCAATTTCCGCACCAATGCATAATGACACGGATAAACCGGACTCCAACCGGAAAACCTGCACGAGTGTGCGCCGTTGGTGGTGCATCAACACGTAGCGCAACACACGGGTTCAGACAGCTTTCAAGTTGTCTGGCCCGTTACCCGATCTAGCACCGTTGGCGGCGATCTATGCAGGGCGTGGTGGGACGAAGGGGTCGTTAGTGACGGCGATGGTCACGGTCTGTCACCAATTAGGAAAGCACATTAGTGTCCACTCATTAATAACAATGGAATTTGCGAAAAGCGGTGTCGTGTTAGAAAATGAGAAGGGGGTTAACATCATAGCTGCTATCTTGCGAGAATAGATGTGTGCTGAAGTCAAGCCGAGGTATAATGTATCAGAACGCCCACATCATCAAGTTCCTGCAAGGAGAGAAAGAGAGAGAGAAGAGCCAATTCCTTTCGTAAAACGCCGTGCCAAAGATCCCAGTTTTATTGGTCTTTCGTCATGAGACTCGTAAGTGCGTAATGCATCAAGAGATGTGCTGTGAGGTTTTGGTGCTCCAAGGTGTGTAGAGAGTACGTGTGAATGTTTTGTACCCCAAGATAGTATGACAGATGATAGGTGACAGACAGATGGGGGGACCGGGGATGATAGAGTCGTGTAAGGCAGCGTATACATGCCTTTGGTCACAATTGCGGATCTCCTCAATACCTCCTGTCGGAATATCCAACAGGGGGGGCGGGCAGAGCGGCCGAGTAAGGGTTACCATCGGTGTACCGAGGGCCCTCGTCGTACCGTCCTCCCCTTTGAGAAGCTGTCGGAGACCAACTGTCAGCCCTGCGTCTGTCATAGTTGCTGTCGTCACGGTCGTCGTGGTTTCCATTCTGGAGACGCTTCTGTCGCTCCAAGCGCTTCCGATGGCGTTCTTCTCTCTGCTCCTTCCACTCTCTCATCTCGTGCCTCATTTCGTTGGCTTCTTTGAGTTCCGAGATTGCGCCCTTGATACCGAGCGCCGCGATGCCCACTGATGCCGCGTCTTGCAGCAGCGCCTTGCTCTTAAGTTTCTTGGCTTCCTCGGGGCTGAGTCGTCCCTCCTTGACGGCCTTGTGACGGGCGTTCCGCTTTTCCATGCTCTGGTATACATTGTGTGCGGCGTGGATGGTCGCCACAGCCGCAAGGCCTGTGGTGATGATTTGCTTACCTCTCATCTTCTTCGCCCTCTTCGCGTCCTCGTCAGAGTCTCCCAAATCCGAGTCTGAACCGGAGCCTCTGGAGCTGCCCCGTCGTCGATCACCACCACCACGGGATCTGCTTCGCTCACGTCCGCCGCGCGATGAACGGTTGTCATCGTAGTCCCGGTCTCTGCCTCCTCCGCGACCTTTGCTTCTGTAATAGTCCTCATCATCAGAGTCGTAGTTGCGGTTGCGCCGCGAACCTCTTGGCTCGTCGTCGTCGTCATATCCGCCACGTCTGCGGCTGCGGTCCCGTGGCCGGTCATCTTCATCATCCACCCCGTTGCCGATGCCGAGCCTAGCGAGGCTGTTTCGTGCTTTGTCAACAACACTGCGGCTGCGGCTGCGTTGCCGACGCCTGTCAGGAGACTCGTCGCGGCTGTCGAACGAGTCCACGCTGCGACGCCGAGACCGAGAACGGGACCTCTCCTTCTCCTTGTGGTTATCGTAAAGCTTCTTAGCGCCGAGGGCTCCGAGTCCAGCTGTCGCGAGCGCTGCCAGGCCGCTCCCACCACCGCCTCCTTCAGAACGCGCCCGAGAGCGAGATCGGCTTCTACCGGTTGCCCTGTCCTCTTCGATGTTCTTCTTGGAGCCATTGATGACCCTGTTTCCGACCAGACCTCCAATAACAGACTCAGCTAGCCCAAGTTTGCTGCCAGATTTATCGAGGGAAGCGTCGATTGTCGCGGCGCCCGCAGCAGCGGTCAAGATACGCTTGGCCTTCTCACCCTTCCAGCCGCCGGGCTCCTTAGACACACGGAAAGCCTCGGTGGCACCAGCAATCAATGATGCCATGGCGGCTTTCTGAATCTTATTGGCGCCTTCGCCTTTGCCCTTGGGAGATCTTGAGCGACTTCCGCCACGACTACGCGTGTCGGACCTCTTGTCATCATGACCGCTGCCGCCGGTCAAGGCCTTGACAGCACCACCGAGACCGGCAGCCGCCAGAGCGTTCTCAAGGAAGTTCTTGTGGCCCTTCTTCTCCTTCGGGTCGTCTTCGTCGTCAGAGTAAGCATCGCGGCCTCTGTGGGCGACCACGGACTTCCTCTCCTTCTCCTGGCGTTTGTTGTAGAACTCCGTGCCCTGGTATGCGGCGAAGCCACCGGCAGCGCCCAGGGCTGCGGTAGCGAGAACATTCCTGTGGACTTCGTGTCCTTCTTTTTTAGCCTCGCGACGGTCGTAGAGCTCCTTTCCTCCAATAGCAAGAGCGGCACCGGTAATGGCGGCAATGATCTGTTCCTGCTTGCCGAGCACGCGGGCTCGCTTCTTCTCTTCAGATTCATAATAGCCACTGGAGCCTTTCTTGGAGCGCCGGTCATAGTCACGGTCGTCATCGTAGTAGGAGCGGCGATCGTCATAGTCATCGTAAGGCCCTGCGGATCGTGCACGACGGATATCTCTGGCGTAGCCAGGAGGCGGGAAGTCGCGTTGGATTTCTTCAACCGATAGGTCGCTGTTCTCGCGGGCGCGTGGAACTAGGTCGCGCGACGATGGATGAACACCCAGATATTCCTCTCGTTCATAACGGCGATCTCGGTCGCCGCCACCGCTGCGACGTTCCTCGCGGACGTAGCGAGTAGTGCGCTCGCGCGTCGGCGCATCATCGTAATACCCGTAGCTTGCCATCGCAGCTCAGGTTATGTGCTGCGTCTTATGCACAGCAATAAGGATTATGGTGGAATCGCAACAGATGGACAAAATGGAGAGATGGTATTTCTAGGTCTCGGCCCACAGATGATGAGAGCGGAAGACTCAAGATTCTATTTCCGTAGACGTATTAATCAGTCGAGAGGAGGGGGAGGATGAAGAGGGGTCCGAGAGTGGGAGAGATGTGGTAGGATGGCGCAGGACCACTACGAGCAAGCCGCTGTTTGGTTTAATAAGTCATGCAGTCAAGCATGTAAGACGCGCCGTCACTGCAGGAGATAGGACTTTGGCCCAGCCGTTAGTGCGTTCGTCCTTCGGATCAGGAGTCAGATCTTTGGAGTGCTTACTCGAGTGTTGCTGGAAGTCGGGGATTTTACTAGCCCACTCGTGATGTGTAAATAGACAAAATGAAACGACGGAGTGCGAGGTGGTGGGAGATTAGGGAAGAGGAGGAGGAAGAGGAAAAGTACAGAATGAAACAAGGCCCGTAAATCGCAGCCCAGTGGCACAGAGCCCGACGAACAACCTGGAAGCAGGCTGTGACGGTGAGTGAGGGCCGACCCTCCCTGATTTGTGAGAAGACGGACGGTCGGCTCTTGGTGCCCCACCATCCTCGGGCACAACCTACTCGATCGTCACCGCAGGGTCCAACAAGGCAAGCCTCTCTCCACACCTCCTTGACAGAAACCATGAGACACGAGACGTTCCCCACGAAGCTCTGGTCGCCTGGCAGCTCTACTGTAGAAGCAAAGCTTCATCAGGCTCTGGAAACTATCAGTATGAATCCTGGAGCCTCCCCCCTTCTTACCCGACAGCTGTCAGGCAAATAGAGTGTGACGACTGGGACGGGCCGCGTCACTTGCAAGGCGGGTCCTTGATCCGGGCTCAACAACCTCAACTCGACCTTCACCACAGTGTGTAGAGTCAGTCTTGAAGTGGTTAAATCTACACGTATTGCACGTCACTCCGCCGGTCCAGCCCGAACTTCCTTCTGACACAATAGCATTCTTCGAGTGGAGAATCATCTAGTGTAGACTTCCCGCTCCCGCGGATACATTCCCGACATTGATTATCAGTCATGGTTCCAAGCAGTGGGATGGTTTTGGGGCTGAGGCCTCCTTATCGGTGGTATCTCGTAGGGCTACCGCCGCCACAAAAGGAGGGGCACATCGGCTCACCGACGCGCTCCTCTGGTGGCGCAGCTCTCAGACAGCAGCGAAAGGCGGAGCCCCCGTTGCGAGCTTGAACGTGTTAATCGACAAACCGCTTCCTGGCTTCCTGGATACCTTAGTCTAAGGCTCCCCCGTGAGGCATCTTGCTCTACCTTGGAAACTCGGGCATGAGTGTCCTACTGTTGTTTGATGCCGCCGATGTTCCATGGCAGCCTGACTTTGATGCCAGACTTGAACTTTCAGTCCGGTGCTCACCTGGGGTAGGCAAGTGGCGTCACTAGCCACGCCATATTCACCAGGGCAGTGACGTAATGCTTAACATCTTTCAAGCCCACATCTCTCCTCAGGGCGACTGCACCTCGAGGGCTCCATCCGTGTAACCAACTTGAAAGGCTTCAATTCGTTTCCTTTCTATGTCCAATACGTGTAGCTTCACACAGCCACCGGAAGCTCACAGCTGGCTGGTTGGGAATGACATGACGATGAACTAAACACTCGCCTTGTGGCACATGTCACAATCCCCGGGAAGAGCGAGCAAACATCGGCCACTGCGACGATGTGGTGCCCAAGCTTTGGACAGAAAGCGAGTTGATAGAATACTGGATGCTACCTCGATCGACTTTGGGTCACCGTCTTATAATCTGGGGTTGTTACTCCCATGTTCCAACCGCAGTTTGTCCCGTTTCAAGGAATTGTGAAATCAAACCGCAGAGCACCGGCTGGCAGGGGTGAGCTCACCCCAGAGTGAAGCTGGCCAACCATCACGTCCACATTCTCTCGTGAAGCTTGGAAGCCTTCCCTGCTTGTTCAGCGGGACAATGCGACAACCACAGCCGTCACCTCGGCGCATGGTGAATGACAAGTTTTATACCAGGATACCAAGTATATATCCTCACATGCAACCTCGAAGCATCTCTGCCCGGATCCTTTCCCTTCCCATTTCGCTGTGTCATATCAAGCCCTCAGTGGTCCTAAACTCAACTTTACAAACGATATTTGCGAATAGCTTCAACTCTAGATTCAGCTTATGCTATCACAAATACCAATGCACTCGCTAAGCCTTTCACTCCTGGCCCTGACGGGCACCACCCTAGCCACTCCCGCCCAGCTTGCAGAACGTCAAGCGTAAATGCCTCCCTTATACCCCCTTATATATGCCGTCACCAGATTAACCAACCTTGCCATAGTGACTCGCCCGGAGGTTTCTCAGCAGCAGCCTCAGCATTAATATCCTCCTACATCCCACCCCCGGCCTTCAGCGTGCTCTCCGCCTCTGTCGCCTCCGCCGCCTCAGCAGCCAGCATAACGGGCGACGTCGATTCCCTAATCTACTCGGCCCTCGAAGCTTCCAGCCTACCAGGCTGGTTCGCCTCTGCCGTCCCGGCGGCGTACAGCGGGCCAATCTCCTCGCTCACGGCCGCCATCGCCTCCCTCGCGCCTACTCCTACCCTGACCCCTACCCTGACCCCTACCCTGACCCTCGGCGCGTCAACAGCGACTCTTGGCGGCATCGGGAGTGTCTCTGTTGACACGAGTTTCTCGCCGCCGACGGTGTCACAGACCGTGGTCCTCACCACGAGTACCGATTCGACGGGAGGTGTAGTGACGAGTAGTTTTACTTCTGCTGTCGTTGTTACCGCGACGACCAACACTGCTGCAGCTACGACTGTGAGCACCAGTAGTAGCAGCAGCAGCAGCAGCAGCGGTATCAATACCTCTAGTGGGAGCAGCTCTGCATCCAGAACTGCGGCTTCGACGTCCACTTCGAGCACTGCAACGAATGTGGCCCCTGTGGCTAGGCCCACGGGTGTAGTTGCCGGAGTTGTCGGCTTGGTCGGGCTCCTTGCTGCTCTTTAGGGTGTTTCACGGTAGGAGATCCTATGGCACATTTTGGCTTGGCCTGAGAGTCCTCAGCAGACTGGTTCGTAAGGACTCTGTTGAGGGGCGACCTGATGACTCTTGCTACTGCACCAACCAACATCCTTTCCATTCGCGAGATGATACCAAGCATTTCTGAATTAATACTTTGTCTTTATCTTAAATTTTGGGTTTCTTATCATACATTTACACGCCGCAACTGAACCATTTTTTGTCTTTCCGAGGGTAGGCGAGAGTGAATCAGGGAGGAGAGGATGGTGTTCGTTAGGTGAGGTCGACGAGCAAGCAACATCGTACCTAGGTACGAGCAAGTGACTCAAAGTCTAATGATAAAGCGCCAATATTCGCAGAAGAAAAAAAATAGAAACCCAGCAGACAAACACCCTCCCTTGCTCCTCCCCTATCCCATGTGAATGCTGTGCAGTTTTGCTCTGAGAAGTTTGCCTGCGGCCGTGTCGGAAATGCAAAAGAGTCGCCCTTTGATGAATCTGAAGAAAAGGAGGTTCGCAATAAAGGACTTTTCCGTTTGGGTCGCAGTTCGCATCGAAATGCAGTCGTCTAGTGGACACGAAGTCAAGCCCGAGTCCCTCCATGGGTTGCTAGCACTAGAAGAGAAGCTGGCGCGTTTCGCTCGAGTCATGATCTTCAAGACCGCTTGTCGAAGAAAAGGAAACAAATATGAACATTCAACGCAGTGCTAAAATTCTATCGTCTGGATGATGACGACAGATGTCAGCCGAAATGGCGTTTCCCAAAAAGTACACTGACCAAATTTGGGCCGGAGCTGTGTTCAGCAGTCGAGAGTGTGCAATCTGTCCTGCTCGGCTGGATGGGCCCATACTGCCGCATCAACAGCGATCTCAGTCGACCGAGTACACGTGCCAACTCGAAAAGTTCGTAGGACTCGTGGTTCTGAGACCAATAACGATGAAAGGTGTGGCACAGAAGCACCTAGGCCCGAGCCCGTCCATTGGCATGGTGTAAACGACGAGCTGATCGTCCAGCTTCCCATCGCAAACACTTCATCGCAGACAGTAAGGTCGGCTCAACGCTCTGGTCCCGAAAGGTAGGAAGACCCAACATGATGACCACCAGCAAGCACAATATGGGTGATAATGATCGGTGGTGACTCAATCCAAAAGAGTCAAAGGCAACCATATTCCGAGTATTTCAACGGAAAAACTGATGTTAGAATACCAACGGCCGTAGGACGACGTAGACGGTGCTTGTTTCCGCCTACTGATGAGAGAAGGTTCACTACCCTCCGCAAGCAACAAAAGGTCAGCTGAGTCAAGAGTCTCACGACACAATTCCCACTGAGACTGCCATGCTCGCGGGATGGGACACCAAGGCTCTCAACGGCCGCCGCGTGCCAAAACTCCGAAAACTCCAGGCATTGCGGCAAAGTCGGACCGTTTCAGATCCGCGACTCGCCGTTAGCGCGATAGGTGGGATCCATCAGCAGAGCACCCTGGTGGTGTAAATTGAAAATCTCGGGGACTGGTCGGTCATTGCCCCAAGGCTTCTGCTTGTCGCCGTGAAGCAGCTCATTATAGTATTGTAGCAAGCACTTCAGGCCGAAGCGGGCAGGGACCTCCTTTCCTGCGTCCTCAATCGCACAGTTGCGGAACTCTTCGTACATTCTGGGGTTGAAACTGTGTACGAGAAAGTGTGACCAGAACTCGTAAAGGGTCTTCATGTCGCGGGACGTTTCTCCAGCCTTGGCAAAGTGACGTTCGTCAAACGCCTTCTTGCGCAGATCGACATAACGTTGGCTGCTCTCTTGAGGATCCATGTTGGCAGGCTTCTGACCCTCTGCCCAGATGATATTCTTGGCCACACCGGTAGGCGACTGATTCTCGGCCGTATTGCTGGATCGGGATTAGCATTAGAGACATTGTGGACGGACGGAGCTACCAAAGCTCACCTTCTTACATCCTGTGTGACGCCATTTGTCTGAGGATGTCCAGATGCACTGCCGGTACCATTGACAACCGCAGCCTCAACATGGTCGGCGGAGTTAGGCGAATCTTTCTTATCGTCGCCGGTCACCAAGATCATCAGGCTGTCAACCTGTTCATCCGAGAAAGTTGTGGCGCCTTCCAAGGTGAAGGGTATTTGCTGTACGCTAGGAGAGAACTCAGGAACTGCAGCAGACAGCTGAGTCTCAGGAGCATAACGATGACCATTCATGTCGCCACCGTTGATGCCGGCATCGTAGTGAGCACCATTCATGTAGGCTGGTTGCTGGTACATCTGTTCCTCGGTAGGGAAGTTGCCCGGGAACATAGTCGGCGAAGTGGCATGGTATCCGAGGGGAAGCATTGGCGCAGTAAATGCTGGTCGGCTGTGCCTCGACCGAATGTAAAAGGACAACGGGCCTTCATTCCGTGCCTCTTCCTCGCGGTCATCGATAGGAAGAACAAAGCGGTCCCACAGGTCGCGCAAACGAAGTCGCTCCTGGCCATCCTCCCCGATAACATAATCCATCTTGTCGGAGACCTCGCATGACATACGGATGTGCTCGACATCAGGTGCGAGCGCCTTCACGCGTTGGAAGCCAGCAATGAGATCGAAGGGGACGAAACCTTGCGAGTCCATATGCTTCCGTAGGAAAACGTCCTTGCAAAGGTTGTCAACCGAAAGGTAGTATTCGATTTGAGCCGTCAATAAGGGGATGACAGTGGAGTCGTAGACGGCCGGGAGCTGCACGGGGGGATATGTGGCGTACTGTGGCATCGGATAGTCGTAAAGGACATTTCCGGTGTTGACTGGCGCCATCCTTGCCGGACCAGCACCGTTCGAGTTGACCCGACCATAGCCAGATGTCCCCGAACTTCCGCGAGAGTTGCCACGGCCCCCGCCACGAGCCGATCCTGTACCGTAGGCATTACCAAACGCATTTTGATGGGCGGGAGGGCTATATGGTCCGTTCTGTCGGCCTGACAGAGGGTGGACGGGATATTGACCATTGGCCGAGTACCCGCTCTGTTGATGACCCGCAACCGATGCGTTATGACCACCACGAGCGCGATACCCGCCTCGGCCGCGGCCCTGACCCTCGGATCGGTCGCGACCAGCAAAACTATTCTCCTTGGGCGTCGGAATGCCTGCTTCTTTAAAACCCTCATATCCCTTGAATCCAGCTTCGCTGCGACGATCGGAGAGGTTGCGAGATGCAAACGGCGACTGCTGCTCGGAGCCTACCTGGCTGAGGTCTGCACGCGCCACGCGGCCGTTCTCGGCCTTGGCAGCTCCAGACTGCTTCGTTTTCTTGGTTAGCGATGACTGGCACAGGAGAGTCAAATTCACAGTTCCTATAGGCCAGGTTCGACTTACGGATTGATTCTCTGAAGCCTGGTCGCGAGATCGGTCAGTAGTCACCGGGGCCGACGGCTTGCGAGCTTCTCTGTTAAAGCTGGCATCAATGGATGCGCGCTTAGACGCGTTGGGAGGCAACGAGTTGGCACGAGTGGCACCACTGCCTTCCCGCTGACGACCATCCTTAGCAAGGGCCGTGTTGGTCGAACTCTGAGCCTTGTCGGCAGTGGCATCCGTCAATGGCACAACATTCGCGTTACCAGTATTGCTATGCGTCGCTCTGGTCGTTCCCGTCTCACGCCCACCTCGCGCACCACCACGCGGCTTCGAGCTCCGCTGTGGCATCGGGGTCTGGAAGTTTACGGTCGGCACATAAGGGATTGCGACCCATTCCTTTTTGGAGCGCTTGCTCGATGAACCTGTCTCTTCCTGGGCCTCTTTCTCAATCCGCTCCGCCTTCTCTTGGGGCTTCTTCTTCCCTTCATCCGCTGCGACGGCGGACTTGACATCGGGCCACAATGCTGCATCAGCAACGGGAGGAAGTGATTCGGCTCCCATCTTCTCGTCCTTGTCATGCACCCGACTTCCACGAGGACCACTCCGCCTCGGTAATTGGTCAGTGATGCGCGAGAAATCGACCGACTTCCTCTGGTGCGCCTTCTCTCCGTTTGCGCCGTTCTGAGCTCCTGTTGGGGTATCAATCTCTTCTGTCGTGGTGCGCTTCTTCACCTCCTCAACTGGGGCAACATGTGTTGATGTTGCGTTTTGGGAGCTTGCTATAGGCTTGGCCTTGGCAGCATGTGCCTCTCTCCGCTTATGCCAGACATTTACCGAGGGTATCGGAGCTTCCGACAATATCACTGGCTTCGGAGGTTCCTTCTCCTCCTTGTCTTCTTGAGCCTTATCAGCATCGCCCTCCTTGTCGTGGTTCCTGCCCTTCTTCCCTTTGCGTCCTTTCCTCGGCTCACCATCCGTGGAGCGAGATGTTCGACTCGGTGAACGGTGGCCCTTTTCCTCACGCACGACTTGTGTTGTCTCGGGTGATGGCGTGTCCCCGTTGCTGACGGGATTCGATGTGGACTCGCTGGCTGAATGTGATGCAACGGTAGGTTCGCTCGGGGAGATATCGAGCTCCTGTTTGGTAACGGTAGGCTCATCTTCGACCTTGGACTGCTTTGCAGACTCGTGGATATCGTTGTCCCCAGACGTCGTAGACAACACAGTCGCAGCTGTTGATGCTGTTGTGGCATCATCCTTGCCTTGTGAACTCACGGAGGGTGGTGCCGGGCTGGTTGTTGGTTGGGGGGCCGGCTGAGCGGCGATTTGGCCCTTCGCGGCTTGCGCGTAGGAAAATGGTGTGTGAGACATTTCTGAGCTCGGTGTCGAGGTCGACGTAGCCATAGAAAAGATGAGGTTCTGGAAGGCTTCGTGACAACCAAATGCAGGCTGTCGCGTACCCAATTTAATATCTTTGCGGAGCGTTACTTCCTCCACCTACGCGCCGAGAGGTCGAAGCGAGTGCTTCCCCAGTCGGATCTGTCCGGAGAGGTAAGAAACACCTCTCCGCACTTTTTGGACACTGGTGGGCTTGTGGGCTGAGTATTGACAATGACTTTGACTGTCGACAAGAGCCAAGGTCTTTCGAATTGTTGACTAAGGATGCACTGTCTCGATGTGGTTCAGCGTCCTCCAAGAATCTTGAAGAGGAAGAACGTTGTCGAAATGATCGTCCTTTCGACGGGAGTTGCTTGACGAGGCAGCAGCAGACGGGGGAAAAATTAATGCTTGATGCGGAACTGCAGTCGGCGAAAATTGGCCCAAAGCACCGTGTTTGTGTTGGAGGGGTCGGGTCACGAGAAGAATGTGGAAGGACCAACAAAGCTTCTGCAACTACAGTATGTTGTCGGAAGACCGGGACGGACGGTAAGCAAGAAGATGCTGGTTTTTCTGCAATTGCACCAGCTTGTGTCGCTGGTGAAGTTCCTGGTAGTTGAGGAAAGAGCGAGCGAGAACACGGCACAAATATGACGGGCGCACTCCAGCGGCAAGACTGCTCTGGATTGAATGAATCCGAGGTCCAGAAGGTAAAATGAAGTCGGAGGTTTCAAGGTCGATCTGAATAGATTACTCGACTTGTTGTTGTGATTCCGCAGTAGCGCGTCACTCGCAGTCACTCGGTCGGCACTCGGACTCAAGGAGCAAAGACGACGAGGCCAGAGCAACTACTTCCCAGATCACAGCTTCACTTCGGTTCCTCGGCCTGGTCTCGAAGCACGGGTTCGGGCGACAAGTCGTCACTCGATCGGTCCTCCAACAGGATAAAAAAAACCAGAAAGAATTCTGGAGTAAAAGGACAGGTGGATAACGGGACGGGGTGAAGAAGGATGCAAGGGAAGAAAGATATCAACACCCAGACAAGGTGAAGAAGAGATTTGAGAGTGTGTGTGGAATAAAACTTTTTTTCGGCCGCGGGTAGTCAGAGATTCCTCTGAATTTTTGGACCCTCTCAGGCCTGAAGGCGGTGGAGAGAAAGTCGTTTAAGCCGCTAGTCGAGGTATTAAAGTGCTGGACTCAAGTCCAGTGGGTTTACTGGGACCTTTTGGACCTTTTGGCTCGCTAAACACGCTATTCCTTCTTCCGCGCCTTGCACCAGAGATTTGTTACCGTTGACTCCGGCTAACAATCCAACAGTGGAGTTCATGCTTTGTGCGGATATATATCGGCAAAGGGCCAATTCTCCTTCGCGATTATCTCCCGGGTTCTTGTCTTTCAGTGTTTTTGATTGCGGCCAAGGCCGTGACAATTCAACAGTTGTCTGCCGTTCGACCAGACTGTTGTCCATCAGACAATCGTGTTCTTGATGGAGTAAAGACCTCTGACTGGACTTGAGCAGCCCTCTCGGGTTGCAGCTTTGGAGGTACAGTCTCACTCGTCCGTTTTATGCACGTCTGCCATTGTGTACAGTCAGGAATCAACATCTGTCGAACCGAAGAACGTCCGTTCACTTCCATTGACCCCTCACCTTGCCGCCACAGGTCCGTTGCCGGTTGACTATGAAATGCCCAACGGCGAATGTGACTCTCGTAGTGTCCAAGTCTGCTTCTTTGTAGGCTGTTTTCCACAGAACCGAAGGCAGTCTCAGATCGGCATCATTCCGGGTCCTCCCTCCATTTGTTCTCAGAAAAACCATCAGCCCACACCTACATGCCCTGTGTATGTATACTATGGTACGGATAGGGAGCAGCTTCGGTTTACCTCAGCTAAGGTAGCCCAGGTATGGGTGGGCCATCCAATCTTGCGGAACCTTATCCGGATGAAGAATCCCATTCACATCATCCGTTAATGGCCAGGTGTCGATCAGAGACGACGTCGACTCAAGTTCGTGAGTAATCCGATTTTCCAGAACGCTCCCGTACGACTTTGTCCCTCCTCTCCATGGCTGCGTGACTAGGGCATCCCGAGTTCCGATACTACAATGAAGACCGGGCATGCCATTTGTCACGATGGAGGAGGTGAAGCCCTGCATCCTTTACGGTACATCTGTACATCTCGATTGACTTTTCCTGGAATGATGCGGCGGAACGGGAGCGGGGAACGGGGACTAATATCCACCACCTTCCCTCCCTCCTTTAGCTTAACCGCTCCGCAGAAGAGGACCCTGGGAACGAGTAGAGGAACGGAGAGACGGATCACTGACTGACCATCCAAGAACCTGGGTACAATAGGTCTCTGCCATGCTTACGGTAGCTCCTCTGTGCCACCCTACCCTCGGCATTTGGCCAACTTCAGCTCTGGAAAAACGTGGCCTGTCACGAAAGAACGCAATGCGGAGGTTGGTGATGACACTTGTCCACGCCGAGACGCCCAATCTGTGAAGGACGTCGTAAGGGAGACCGAATGATACCTTCAATTTCTGAAGCGGGGTTCGCTTCGTTGAAGACTGCTACATGCCTCTATAAATAAGTCATGGAGCACCGGGCGTATGATTTCCTGGGATGGTGTTTTGCACCAACAGATGCTGACGAGAGGTAAGATCATGTCAAGTCGCTACGCTCAAAACTCTACCCGTGAATTATTGGGATGTGCTTGGCATCGCGATATACCTCGAAGCCGTGTAAAGACAGCGTCCTAGGCAATGACGCACGAACCAAGTCTGCAGATGGAAGCTTACCTCCCGTCCCTCAGATGAGGTTCCTTATATCCTGATGACCAGCATGATGCAAGGCACATGATAGAACATCAATAGCACCTTCTAGGTTTCATTTGGACTCGACTCGACCTGACCTTTTGCCCAATCTCTTTAGTCCTTCGCTCCTTCTTCAACACTGCTCCTGCTTGAGCCGACATGCCGGCTCCGAGCGGCTCAAAACATGCCGCTAGTTTAAGCTTCGATGATGCTATCACCAAGGTAAGGTAAGGTAAGGTACTGCCTCACGTCTGACTTGTCAATGTTATCTTGGGGCTCCGGACCTCGATGTATGAACGCCTCAGCAAACATATATTCACGCGTCACGCAACATTGCACTGGCAATCAGTTATTTATAAATGCGACTTTCAAGCCACGCAGGCGGCTGCATGGATCGGAGCAGCAGGTCCAATGAGCCCTGATGGACACCGCTCCGTGGGTTGGAGGCACGATGGTCCCAGGCAGACTGGGTTGAACCACGGTTATGCAATACTGATCTTCCATCAAACAATGATGTATCGTCGACACGTCTCGGTGATACTTGACAAATCAAAATCCACGAGCAACAGTCGCACAGCGTTGAACACGCGTCTGCTGTGGACTACCACGACTTATGAGGATCCAGAATAATTGGCTCCAGACCGGGGGTTGCACAAAAGACAGTATCCTGCAACACCTCCGTAATGGTATGAAACATTTGCAGCGCGGGAC
Organism: Coniochaeta sp. PMI_546; assembly: GCA_021432605.1. Taxonomy (NCBI): domain Eukaryota; kingdom Fungi; phylum Ascomycota; class Sordariomycetes; order Coniochaetales; family Coniochaetaceae; genus Coniochaeta; species Coniochaeta sp. PMI_546. The sequence goes on along the minus strand of MU271150.1, from coordinate 2,085,888 downwards.
AAGAGACAATCGCCTTTGCCGGACTGCCGAGCCGTCGCAGCCCCCGACGTCTGCGAGCAAACAAGAACGGGAACTTCAAGAACACTACTGCCAAACCATGTTCGTCCCAAGTATATGTATAGCAAGGCGCCGGAACACCGGACCCGGCTCGCCCTTCTCTATTTTTCCCGTAATGAGCTAGGATCAGTCGTGATGCTATAGCAGCCACGGTCGTCGGTACAATTGAAGATGAGGAATCGCAACTCAACGTTGGAAACCCGCACATTAAAATGGCGGTATCTTCAATCATGAGAGATGTAACACCAAGATAGGACCAGCCGCCAAGTGACAGCTCGGCTGGAACACTATGCCGTCCGGTATCCGTTGTTAGTTTGTATATACCGTTGGCCATCTCTAGCTACAGTCATACACACAAGGTCTCAGATCATCGACACCACCGTAGCCACATAGCCAAAGTTGCCTGTCGTAACGCCTTGAAACTGAAGCGTAGGCTAGCCGAAACTTTAGAATACACGGTCCGTAATCTCGCCACCAAGGCAGAGTGCATGTGTTAGTACTTCGCCGAATTGTCTCCAAGCGCATATCACCCAAGGGGCGTTCTCTCCTCGTCTTAGCCTGACATCCAGGCAGCGGCCCTACGCGTGCCAAATGATGCTGCGAGCCGCATACCAGTCGATCCCATGGGGAAGTAGCTGACGAGGTACCACACAAGGGTTATGATCTGGATGATGGCGCAAGGCAGCGTGAGGATGGTACTACGAAGCTACATGGGGGTTAGCATAGACAATATCACAACGAGGCTGCCTACACGTGCGTGTGGCTTGCTGTAACAGGCGCTGGTTGCTTCTGACTCACCCCGATAGCGAAGTAGAGGGTCAATCCGATAGATCCAAAGTAGGCTGCGGTAAAAGGCAGTCTCGGACCCGAGGCGAGGTGCTGGACATAGGCCAACGGTCCCATCATCGCTGCAAAAGAGCAGAGGAAGAGGACGGATCCGAGTGTCCATCTAATGAGAAATCTCGGGTCAGCCCACAAGCTTTGTAATGCAGGGTTTCTTTAGTCTGTCCATGTAGACCGAAATGACGACACAGCAGTCTCCGAGGTACTCCTAGGTCACCTTGACCGAGTCACCGGGCGACGAGAGACATCAGGCCTCATCATGCGGTTCCCCCACGAATGCAACACGGGTGCGTGCAGAGAGACATCGTGTGCCGACGCAAGACAAGCTCCTTCCTACCACAATGCCAGGAATGGGAGCCCTCCAGCTGATTTAGTTGATCGTGGCGCAGCAGAACCAACATACGAAAAGCAGGACTCGCAACAACAAGTGGCGCATAACAACAAGGTGTGCGCATAGCGGAGGAGACGTAGGCAATCACTCACAGAATAACGAATTTGCGTGGCTTGAGGCTCAGGACCGGGAATAGAGCGAAGCAGATGACGAAGCAGGCGAGCGCGCCGATGTTGCAGGCACCGAAGATGAGCAACCGATCCCATCTACTCACTATTTTGCAAAGCAACACGCCATTAGCCAACCTCGGACGGAAGATTCTAGGTAGAAAGGGCGTCCCGTCGCAGCCGGGAAGGCTCGGCGAAGAGATAGCCCAAGCGTGATGGATAGCCCAAGCGTGATGGATAGGTGTTCATGTGCACTAGACTGAGACATATGTAGGAACCGCACATGTCCTGCATCTGCAGCTCGACGCAAGGGACAGAACCGGAAATGCAGTGACTGACGGGAAGACTGCCAGGGCAAAGCGGGGATAGAGGCTCGAGTGCATGCATATTCGGAGAACGGCAAGGACTTGATTAACTCACAGACAAACCACCCTTCTTCTTCCTCTCGCCGAGTAGGCGCCGGTAGTGGCGCGCCGGCGCCCTCGGTAGTTGGCAGGCGGACGTAGCCACGATCGCCGAAGGGGTTCAACGACTTGATTGACGATAGGAGGCCGCTCTGCTGACTAGTGTTGACTGGTATATCTGCATCCCGCCGCGACCAACCCAATGAGTTCATGGACTCTCTGAATGAGGCCGACGCCATTTTTATCAGTCTGTCCCGAGATTTCCTGGATAGCTCTTGTCCCCGGATCTAGAGCGAGTTGTAGTCTCTCGTAGGTGGTGTCCTGTCCAAATAAAGAGGTCCGCCTTGTCCGAGATATCTTGGTAGCCCAGCGTGTCCAATGACCCTCTGGTGGAGACGGGGGTTGCGACTAAACAAGGCTGGAACAGGCTTGTGATTTCTTCAATGCTAGGTGGTGGTGGTAACAGCTTCTGACACCACGGTGTTATTGGTTGGGTTGTCGAGGTGCAGTGCTCCAGGTGTGCGGGAAGGGCATGCGCCGCAGGAGGTAGGAGGGCTAAGGGGCAGCTAGACTGTCACCAGAAACGTAGGATGTCAGCATATAATGTCTTACATGGGAGACCGTCAAGTCGAGCACAGTTATTAAGCCATCATGTGAGCTATTATACATACGTTTGCCAAGATAAGAAGAAACAGACGGTTCTTGCTGATGACGTCTCTGACGGACGCCTGAGCCCCTATTACCGATCTGCCTCCTGTTGTTTTTCGCTGCTCGACTAAGTTGAGTGTCGTTTGCCGGTAGCCTGTCCGGACCGCGCGTACTTGGAAGATCTAGGCTCAGGGACTAGAATGGCTGCGGGATGGATGGAGGTGCGTAGTGGTTGCTGCGTAATGGTGAAGAGGTTGCCTTGGAGCTGGAGACTCACCACCACAATCATCAACGGAGGTTGACAAGGGGCGCGGTGTCTGATCGCGCTTTCCCAAACTAGGTTACCACAGGATGCGGCAGCCCCATATTATTTGGATGCATGTGATTGGAATTCTGGAGGGGTCCGCACAGACCTTCATGTGGCCAGTTTGGCCTTTTTCCCCAACCCTGCCAGATTGCAGATCCCGTATCGCTGTATGGCACTATCACGCATCCCAGGCTGCCCCGTCCTCTCACATCCTCCCTTGCCTCTGAACCAGAAGCTGCACTGTATATGTAAAAGTGCTAAGCTCTCAGTTGTGAATGGCAAGACACGCGCCATGCCTGTCCCCATGCATGCGATGCGCGATGCTAGTCCTGTTCCCCAGATCGCTTGCGGGGGTGTTTGCCAATCAGCCGCGATTGCCAAGAGCATCAACGAGTGGCTACCATAGTACTGGTCATTCTCTGTCCATCTCCGTCCAGTTCGTGCGTAGTCTGGTGTCAAATCCCTGGCAATATCCTTGAACTGCCGGCGTGGGATGTCTGGGGCGCAGCTACGGAGACATGGCATTCTTCACCTTGACAGCCCAAAATCCGGTGTTGGGTCTCGATCCAGCCTTTTTGCTTCGGGCGCCACTTTCTTTCAAGAGGGCTCACCGAGCCTTCACCCTGGCAGCTGTCAAGGTGAGCGGCCGCTTTCAAGGTCGAAGCCTGTTGCTGGCCCCAGACCGGTTGCAGGGCCCGTTGCTTTCCTGCGGTCCTTCCCGTGCAGAGCTCCCGTTTCTTTGAAGCAGGCTCTTCCTTAGTGTCTCAGCCTGTGGATTCGAGTTAGCTCCTCTACTCCTTCATCACCTCGTTTTGTCGACTCGTTCTCCGTCTACAGGACGCACGCCATTCAGGTTCAGGGCTAGCTTGCTCCTTATCTTGCTGATCTCATGAATACGAAGCGGTGTCTACGATCTAACTCGGTCTCTGTTGCATCCGACACGGATACCTACATTCCTGGCTATGGAGTCTGGCCGGGCTTCTCACCAACAACCGGCTCATATTCGGAGAGCAATAAGACACGAGAAACAGGATTGCCACCAGCCACGCCCCCAGAAGTGTGTGATATGTCTTCCCCATGTGTGGATTACTGTTGCATTACGTTCTGTAAGTGAAGCGGCTGCTGTTGGGGGTGTGGACTCCCTGGGTGTGCAGTCTTGTCTTACCTTGCGAGTCACGCTCTTGGATGAAGTGCCCTGCTGCCCCCCAAGTCTGCCCACCTTGACTCTTCTTCCGAGAATGCCCATCTCCTATCGAAAACTCCTCGTCAAGCTGAAGGCATCCATTGATAACTCAGTGAGCGCAGGCGTAACCAACATCATGCAAACCGGGCTATGCCACAATGAAATTCCCAGATAGTCTGGTTTCCTGCTATCAGCACACCCACCTTGACCGAGTGAGAGAGTCAGATGGGAATCTGCTGCCCATGGGAGATGACCTCGACGACGTCGTCGATGTCTAATCCGTACTCTCCGTATTTTTAGAGTAACCTATAAAAGCCTCCCGTCATCTGTTCCTTCCGACGTGACCCTAACCAATCTTTGACTTCTCCCTCTTTTGCATCGCATAGCCACCAGCGCAAGGCTACTGGCGGAGGTTAGCCGATCTTTATCGCAGACAAACAGTCGCATCCCGCGAATCCAATCTCACGTAACGCAAGGCTCCAAATAAGACCGGTATTGCGCACCATCCTGACCAATCTGGGCTCATCAGCAGCACTCGCTACCGTCCCAAGCCTCGCGCATATTCGGCCGCTACCTTACTGTCTCGGACTTTATATGCCCTGCGGAGCAGACCGGCCACTAGGACCATTTTGGGACATCTTTCGAGGCCTTTCTCCCCATCTAAGCTGCAGTAAAATCCCCCAGCTTAGGACGGCAACCTCGTTGCGCAGTGTCGTTGGCCCGTCACACTGGACAAAGAGAGGCTGGACTGCATAACTCGGCACCAAAGTATAAAGCAAGATAAGATCAGTACCAATATCGAGCCGCAGGCCAAGGTCCTCAGGCCCTGGTACCAAAAGCAGAATCCGAACTGTTCGAAGCGGGCGGACGCCATCAGAGTTGCACGTTTGTGGGGAAGTAAGAAGACACAGCTTGGCCCTTTGGCGGCAAGACGCTCGTGCAAGGTTCGGCGCTATCGCAAATCTGGAAAGACGGCAGGACGGCACCTCTTGCTTACATAACCTTCAACTCTCACTCTCACCCCCCTGCTATTCCCCAGGTCTGCGACTGTCCCTCACACCTCCTAGGCTTATCCGGACATCTGTCTTGAGGTTGCACAAGGAAGGACCTCGCATTTTCTGACTGGTCGCTGCGTGGCCGTGCCAGGATTGCCAATATACAAGGGACCAAACCACCTACTTTACACCAACTCAGCAACTGCCTACCTAGGAAGACCGGATTGATTGAGCACACATCGACCGCACGAGCCCAGACCAGGTACCAGCCTGTTCCTATTTAAAGGAACGCCCTCAACGACTGTCATCGCAAGGTGACAGGCAGTCATTTGCATAGGGAAAGACCTAGATCAAGTCAGTGATACCTTCCGCCGACGGCAAATCCGGAGCGTGAGAGACAGTCGACACCGGGATATGGTGGGTGGGGCAACTTGCAGCTAACCCTGTATAGACACAGCAACAGCATCTCCGCAGACATCCCAAGCACAATCAAGGTCGACATCTTGAAAGCATCGAGTCGAGGATATAGCAGCACATCTTGCTTCTCGACCCCTCTCTCAGCTGAGACTTCCCCGGACTCGAGGAACAAGAAGACTTACTCGGCGGCGTTCACGTTGACCACACCCAATAGAGACACCTGCCATCGCGTTCATCCATCCAATCAGCAAGCCAAGACCTGCAGAGAATATCCCTTCGGGACACCAACAAGACCATTCGATTACAAGAACCCTACGTAGTTGACTGTGGGAGACACTGGTGTCGGCAACATCAAGCAAAACGACTCGCACCATTGGTATACGGGGCCGAGCTGCAGACAGCCCGACTCCGCACTTCCGGAGAGTTACTTTGTCCATCCAGATATAGACTTGCTTGTCGCTTGTCTTCGCTTCCATCATTCTCTTGCGCTTCACCCCCGGCTCACATCTCACGGGTCGGCAGCCCAGGGATTGCAATCTTCTCTCACTCTTTCCGACTCTTCCCCAACCTCTCTCTTGTCCTCTCACTCATTCTCCCTTGACGTCTATTTTTCCCTTTCCGCAGCCAGCAAAACTGTCCAAGGAATCAGACTCATCCCAGATTCCTTCTTCGACCGGGTCAAGCCTCAGCGGTGGCGGCTAAGGATTACATTTGAGCAAACGGGCCACTCCGGGCGTCCCAAGTCTCAACTTAATCATCCCTTGCCCGACTGCCACTACCAAACCAGGCCAACCAAAATCAGACTAAGCCTCAAAGGCTGCTACCCGCTGCACCCCTTATAGTACGAACATAAAGTGGCGGTATCCTGCCGTTAATTCTCAGGTCCATCAAGGATATATTTTGTTAGACCGCCAATCCGTTGAAGCCCGCCACCTCTTAGCCAGAGGACGTTCATCACACAACTCTAAATCGCAACCCATTTTTCGCGGCTCTCTCTGAGAGAGGCAGCCCTGGTATCACCTTTGTGCACCTTCCATTTGGGCCGCGAGTCGATCTATCATACCAGGGTTCAACTCTGCCAAGTGAAATCAAGGCCAGAAGATTCTCGGTCTGCCTCCATTGGCTGGACACAGCTCATTGAAGCCAAACACCATCCCGCGGCTCAGCGGCGGATTCCCTGATCTACATACACATCAGAGGACGGCACATATTCGCAGTGCGTCCCTCCGGTACCAGCCATCCTAGCAATCACCCCACGCAACTCCTGCACCTACTGCGGGAAATCCCTCTCTTCTTACTTCGTCTGCCTACCACCGTGGATTCAAAGGTTGAGCCGACCTCGTCGTTGCAGCTTAAATATCTCGTTCGCCCCTGTGGAATTACCAAAGGCGGGTTAGCGGCATAGGACGATCCCCGGCCACAACCCTGCCATCCGCTGCACGGTGTCGCCCACTTGAAGCAAGCGTCCTTTCACCACTGGCATCTTTTTCCAACAGCCGCCTCTCCAATCGTTGCTGCAGCCAAAAGGACAAGTAAAGGCACAAGCAGAATTTACTTTCAAAGTCGCGCGCACGACTTCCTCCTGCTACTCGGCTTATTCCTACTTGATTTTATTCGTTTTCTCTCGAACTGAGACTCGTCGTCTTCGGGCACTCGCTCCGTATCGCTCTCGGTTCCGTTTATCGACCCCTCGAGGGAATTTGTCGATATCGGCCATTCGAGTCATCCCTCTCTTTATCTCGTATTTTAGCGACCCCATCCCCCGCCATTCTCTCCAATCTTTCTCCGCTCTATGGCGCGCTGACCGCTGGTCAACAAATACGACATCAAACATCACCGAGGTTTCTTGATACAGTACGTTTGAACATATTCCCTACCCCTACAGATTCTCCAGGGCGCTCTCTGTCAATGCCTTACTCGCCCCCTCGGCTTGAAGTCTTGACCTGAAGCGACCAAGCCACACTTCCCGCGACATGGGCAGTTGGCCGACCAGTCCTTGCCCAATTTTTACCGCCACCTCGACGACGGTGTGAACCGCGCGTTGAACCGCTTGCATCAGATCTCATCGGAGAGGCCGGTTCATATGCTAATATGCATTGTTGCAAATAATAGATCATCTAGAACGTACAACTACGCCGGCAACACGCAGGCCAGCGGGCGCAAACTCATACAAGATTACCAAACGAAGACCTTAGAACTAGTCGGACGTCTGACACCGTCACAACATCCTGTCTTTCGACGATGTCACACCACGGCTATCAAATGGGCGGCCCCCATAACGGGGGTAGCATTGACCCGAACGCCATCAATTACGGACCCTCGTACCAAAATACATATGGGATGGGGGGCCACCACACTTCGACGCCCGCCTTTTCGACCGGAGGCGCCATGCTCGACGATGAGGATCTCCTCGACAGCCTTGGCAGCCCGACGGAAGCACCATCGGGACTGCCAGGGCATGGACAGGACTACAACAGCATGAATGAAGTCAACCAGAACTACGGCCAAGAGATCTACGGTTCGCATCACAGCATCCCATTGAACCAGGCTCAAATCAATGGATATTCGAACACTCCAGACGGAGACCCTATCCAGAGTCCCTTCATTCACAACAGCTTCAACCAATACCGTGGAGTGCCCCAAACATTCGCTGGAGCGTTACAGACTCCTCTGTCCTACGCTAACTCGCCCTTGGCCAACGGAGCCATCGCCAACGACGTGAATGATCCAAACTACCTGAAGGCCCGCCACAGTATGTCACAAGCAATGCAGCGCAAGGCATCCAACCAGCGGAGTCCTCTCCCCTCCAAGACTGTCGCTATAGGCGGCCTGCCCATGAACTCGCAGGAGGGCTTTCCGATCCGCACAAACGGGCCCCATCATGAGAAGTCACATTCGAACCACTTTATTCAAACGCCAAACAGTCTTCAGTCATTCGCATCCGGAAACTTTTCCTCGCCGCTCAATGCTGCCCACATGCATAACGCGCCCGGGATCACCGAAGCGTTCATGAAGGGCGGGGTGTCCGTGCCCGTAAAGCTGCCATCCGCGAACCCAGTGTCGTCCCAAGAAGCGAAGAGGAAGCGGAGGAGAGAGTCGCATAACCTGGTGGAGCGACGTCGGCGAGACAACATCAACGAACGGATCCAGGATCTCAGCAAGCTTGTCCCGGCGCACCGGCTGGAGGACGAGAAGATACGAAAGGCCATCCAGAACGGCACGCCCCTCTCCCCATCTCTGAATGGTATCTCGAACCCAGCACAGGCGACGTCAGCCCTTGCCGGCCCTGGCGCGCGACGAGCGACCAGCGCCGGGACGGCGGGCAACATCACAACCGGCCTGCCTCTGGACGACAAGGACAAGGGCCCGAACAAGGGCGACATCCTCAACGGCGCCGTGAGCTGGACTCGCGACCTGATGTGGATGCTGCACCTCAAGCTCCAGCAGCAGGAAGAGCTGATCAACACCATCATCGACCTCGGCGGTCAGGTGCCGTTCGAGTTCTCGGACGACGAGAGGCGCATGCAGACGGAGCTGTTCGAGGCCATAGCCATGAACGAGGCAGGCACTACCAACGGCAAGCCGGATACGTTCTCGTATTCGCGCACGGCCGGCACGGGTCTGCGTGTTCCGCAGCACACCGATTACAAAGGTGAGCCGCTCGACACCGACGGTAATGCGACCAACCACATCTCCATAAGCCCCGATGCCGACGGAAACGGTGTCGTGGGCGACAATATGCTTGATTCTGGCGAGTTCCTCGACTACGACGACGAGGGCAGCGGAAAGTTTGACTTCAAGGAGGAAGACGAGTACGGCATGGACCTCACGCAATGATTGATATTGAGGAGCCGGTGATGACTTGATTATTTGCCTTTTTCCCTCATCACTCAGCACCACGGCGGGAACGCGGCATTTCCTTCCTTGCGGTTTCGGTTGGCACAGCATGCATGTTCTGTTCCAAACTCGTGTTATATCGGCGACTTTCCTTGAAGCGCGGGATAGCATCACATTTCTCGGACTGGTTTCTTTCTTTCCCGGCCTTTGCCATCAGCATGTGACTGCGACAAGCAGCATCTTTTCCATATCCTGCATTTCGAGGTAGTTTAGGAGTGGGTCGGTCAGGGCCGGATCTACAGGTGGCGGCGGCGTACACGGGGCGCACCGGGCGAAGGGCATATATCTTGAGCGGGGGGTCTTCTGACGAGTGGCTTTAGCTGCCGAACGACTACCACTGAGAGCGACTTGATGGCGGTATATCATTTAAGAGTCCCTTTTGCTTTCTTCAGTTCGGGGTTTACTTTATGGTGGTCTCGTTCTATCGGTTAGCTCTATTGGTTTTATATCGATGATACCTGTGGAGTAGGGATAGGGTCTTACAGGAATTTGCTTATTTGCTTCTTCGCTTGCTTTTTGAGTTCAGCGCAGAGATTTAGTTGCCCCTATCTAAGGTATTAATTATGGTCATCTTTGGATGGCATATCCGCCCTCTCTTCAAACAAGAAGACTGTATCCTGCCTTCTGTCCGGCGTGATGCGCCCGCCTCCATAGATGCAGCTTTGCTATGGCTGTGAGCTCGAACCAATACTATACATCCAACTCGTCCTAACAAATTCACAGCCAGGCTATCGCTATTCCCATGATATCACCAATGCCTCACAGTCAAGAGGTACTCGCTCATCCCCGTCAGCAAGTTCCACGCATCCTTCCTCTTCATGTCCTCCTGAAGCGCGATCCTCTCCAGCGCGCACCGCCCATTGAAATACTTCCAGAACAGCGGCCACGCGGCCGCGACCCTCTCGTCCCAGTCCTTACCGCCGCCGCCGCCGCCCTCCTTCCCTCCTACCCCGCCCTGTTTGGAAGCCGTACCGAGCTGGCTTCTACCACCAAGGTTGGTGTTCCTCGCCGCATGAGAGGAAGGAACCTCGCCCCTGAGACCGTCGCTTTCCGCGGCAGTCTTGTCCCTACCGTTGCCGATCCCCGCGTCTTGGCCGTTGCCCTCGCCGGGTGTGGCGTCCGCGTCCTTGACCTCTCCGGCCCGCAGGAGCCGGCGCCCGATGGCGTCGAGGTACAGGCTCTCGCGCCCGGTGGCTTTCTTGGCATCGAGGATGACGTGCGGACTCGTGCCCACCAGGTGTGGGGCGTCGTTGATGCTCGGGTGTGCGGTTGCGCGGGGGGCGGCCTTGCGCGCGTGGGCGGTCGCCCTGTCCGCTAGGTCGCGTGCTGCTCGCGATGCGAGACGCTCAAGGCGGGCTTTTTCGGCTGCTGCTTCGGCCGGGGTTGTTGAGTGGTGGTGGTGATGGTTGTGATTGTGGGGGGCTGGAGAAGGTGGAAGATCTAGCGAGGAAGGAGTGCGAGATCCGGTTTCGCTGTGGACCGGGATGGCGGTTGTCACTGTCGATGGCGGAGTGGGCAGTTCGGATTGGGTGGGGGGGAGTGTGAGGTCGCGGAGGGTTGCGGTTGAGGAGGTCAGGTCTGATGTCGAGTTGATTATGTTGAGACCGAAAGGCTCGCTTGCGGCCGTGTCAAAGCTGAGAGATGGGTTTCTGGATACGTCGGGCGACTCCTCACCTCCCGTTGTGGTGGTGTTGGATGAGCTGCTCGCCGTGTTGGTGCTGTCCAGGCTGCTTGGCTCACCGCCTTGGGTCTCTGCACGCTTGGCTTTGGCAATGTCCTCGGCCTCGAGCGCGTATTCTACCTCGTAGATTATCTCGGGCCAGACAACCACGTAGGCGAAGGTGCAGAGTTGTGTGACCCAACCACCGCGCATAAGCCAGGCTAGCATGGTCATGTAGAGAGGTCGGTGCGCCTTGCTTGGACAATGGATTTTGTACGGTCGAGGGGCCACGCTGAGATCGGCTAGGAAATTGGGGAGGGCTGGAGCCAATGGGAACTGGCGCGCCCATCTTGCTGCTGCTTGTGGAAGCCGAGAGAAGTCGCAGTTGGGGGACAGGATGTATATATCCCGTGCATGCAGTGGTGGGATTGCAATCGCGCGACGCCAGAATATGAAATGCTGGGCGAACTTTCGGACCTGGGCCGGGGTCAGGATATTGTTGGACTGTTGTCCGACTTGGTGGAATCTGATGTATATCGTGAGTATGCTTGCTGTAGAAGGCTTCTAGAGACACATACGATAGTGTGGGCTTGCAATGTCTGACAAACTCGATCATGGAGAGCGTCGTCTCATCCGGATCGGCCTGCAATTCACTCAGGATCTTCTTCTCGTCTTCCATAAGGAGCAGTGCAAAGTGCCTGTCCAAGTATCCCGTCTCGTCGGCATCTTCGTCGACATCGAGAAAAGCATTCGCCGTCGTGAGCCACAGGGCCTGGGCATCCGTGTCGTTCTCTTGCGGTATATCTGGAACATGGAAGGGTAGTGGTATCTGCACGGAATGTGTTACTGTCCCTTCCGTTGTTTCCAGCTGCAGGACGGCGATCTTGTTCTGCGAGATGGCATCGTAGATATCCTGCATCGAAGCGGCCAAAGAGGAGGATGCCAGGATTTCATTCCATAAGGACGTCATTTTACGCTCTGTTGGACGTTAGTGCATCTGACACTTAAAGGGAGAAGAGAGACCGACTGTCTTCGCGGCCTTTATCTTTGAGTGCAAGGATTTTCTTAGACTCCTTCCACACGAAGTCACCACGCTGCTGGCAGTACTTGTAAGCCTTGTTGACCTTCTTGATGATGTTGACAAACATGATGTCGACCAGATCCTTGACCTCATGTTTTTGCGGCTTCAGTATGAACACCAAGTTGAACATGGTCATGGAGCTCTTTTTTTCTCCGACTTCGTCGTCATTGTTTGCTGGCATTGTGGCCATATCTTTGACTTCGACGTGGTCTGCCTCGGAGACTTTGGACTCCTCCTCATGGGTGGGCACTTCAGCATCCGTCTGTGCAGCATCCTCTTCCTCCAAGTTGGCAACTTTCCCCTTCTCGTCCCTTTTTGACTTCTTCTTCTTCTTCTTCCACACGCCGTTTTCCGGGACGTAGATAGGATAGGAGACGCATACCAGCGGCTCCAAGGAGACCTGGAATAGCCGCTTGTGATAAGCTCTCGCGGGTGTCAGTATACTTTCCAGGTCCTTGGTCGGAAAGCCGGCTACATGCTCCCATGGCACGATCTGGGAGCCGCTCTCTGTGACTAAGTGATCGTCTTGGTTCCATTGCAGGAGCTCAGCCGGATAGGCAGAGGGACCCGTAGGCTGTGCCAGGCGCTCCAAGATGATATCACCCTCGTCTTCAAGCTCGTCTTCGTCGTTCTTTTTGCGCCCGAGCTGGCCATGGGCGGGCAGGACATGAGGAGGGTAATGGAAGACGAGCCTGGGGCCTGCACGAGGCCGGTTGATGACGAGGGCAACCGCCAAAAAGTTGGAGGAGTTGGGTAGCACAGGTAGTGCCATTGCTGTAGAGATGATGCGTGTGATATATGCTGGTACTGGTCCTGGACTCAGCTCCAGTACCTGGTGGGGCCGAGATATTATGCTGTCCTCTCCGCCACGTCGAACTCCGATTGCTCCTCAGTTACGACATCCGTCCAGTTGTTATGTCTTGCTGTAATCATTTCAAGATATCTACCCAGCGCGTATCGCCCTCTGGAGTTTTACCCTCTTAGGTCAGGTCGAATTGAAGTTGTGATGGGCCAGACGATGGTTGAGCTGCGAACCTGCGAGGGAACAAGTGGACTCATAGATCCGCGCCATCGACTTAAGTGGAGAACAGAAAGCGCCTGCAGGAGCGGGAATCTAAGCCTAAAGCAGCAGCATATTTACCAACATGAAACATCCACACATATAAGTCGACAGCTATACACGTCAAGTTTCGCTACTCCTTTGGGGATATCAAGTATCTTGCCTGAGCCATCGGGAAGGCTCACCCCCTGCTATGTAGCGTAAAGGCCCAAGATGGGTAGGCTTGCCTCAATCTACGGTTTGACAAGGCCAAGGGAAGCCCCGAATGTAGCAATCTAGCCGCCTCTCTTCGCACCAAGTCACGGAGGCAAGTGGCAGAATTCTGTAGAGAGATGACACGAGCGGCGATAGCAATATATGTCTGCCACATTTTGCGTCCTTTACCCTTTGCTGCGGCCTTGCTTTTCCAGAATCCTGTCCTGGCCGCGATCGCTGTCGTTCCCACGCCCAGCCAACCACCCAACAACCTTTACCGCGCTTCTCATCATCTCGATAGCCACCTCCCAGTGATCCAACCCGACTTGCACAGCCCCAATGTGCAGCAGACTCTTGGCCAGAGCCGCAAACGGCGTGTGTCCGGCCGTGGGGAGAACGGCAATGATAACCCACAGAAACAGACCCAGCCGCCGATGCCACTCCTTTAGCGATACCCGGAACGCCGTGGACCATACCATGAAGAACTGCGGTACTGGACATATGGTGCTAAGTGATGTCCGCGTTGCCACGGCTCGGGCGTATAGGAGGGCTGTTTGGCGGACGGTAGCGTAGAGGAAGTCTGGTGGGTACTGTGGTTGGGATTGGGCTTGCTTGCGGAGGATAAAGTGGGAGGGGTCGTGTGATTGAGGGATGGGAGGGGCGGAGGAAGCAGAGGTGGTGTGGGATGCATCTGAACTGGGTGTGGGAGATGCCGTCGCACTTGACAACGCTGGAGGCGGCGACAATGATGCAGATTGCCTCGACGATGATGCTCCGGAGGGTGAGCCAATCACTGAGGGTGGAAGCGATGATCTCGGGGCATCAGGGCAGATGTCCGGCATCTTCCTGATGCTCTCCTGTGCCAGTTCGGCCGTGTGCTGGACCTTATCCAATTCCTCTGGGGAGGGATGTGGGGGTAGTTGCAAGATAATAGAGAATAAGTAGCGTATGTCGTCTAGAATCCTTGCCGTCGCCGGATGTAGGCCGAGTGATTCGCTCCTCCCGAATGACGGATAGCGAGCCTCGGATACAAAAGGTGTGTTATAAGCCGGATTCATCTTTCCCAACACAGGTTCGTGGAAGGTGTACTCCGGGACATTTAGCGGGGAGGTTTCCAGCGATATCGCAATGAAACAGTCGGTACTAGCCCACGCGTCAGCATTACACGGGACATTTGTTGTTACGGCTACGACTTACAGAAGAGCAGTCTTGCTCACTAGCCTGTTCACGCCCTGTTCATCGAACCCACCACGCAGGCGAACTAGCTCGCGAAGACCTCTGAGGTGCGCCTGCATGTCTCGAGTTTCCCCGAAGTACCAGTCATTGAGTATCAGCTGCGAGACAGCAGATATTGCCTCGTCAGTAGCAGACGCTGGAGATCGGAGATAAGCATTCAGCGTGTGAATGGCTTGTCCCTTTAGAGCCATGGCAGCTTGTGAGGGCATGAGCCTGAGCTGCACCAGCGATGTTGCAGCTACAGAGAGCGCAACAGGTGCCAATAGCCGCGACTGGAAGCACCAGGGGGCATAATGGTCAATAAAGGGGTTGTCCGGTTCCGGCTGCCCGTCTAACGGCCCCTTAAAACGGTAGAGATGTTGTACGACTTTTCGGTACATCCCAATTAGCCCGGACAACTTCCATACCAACGCGGGGTGACACACCAGGAGTCAAAGTACTAACATGTCTTCACAAGCATTGCATTCAGCTTGGTAGGTTTTATTGGCAAATCACTGATTGCCGCAAGCGAGTCGGCTAACAACCACAGGTTAGTACCTGTCGATGATTCGGCCGCCTCAGGTACTTGATGGAGTCCTGCTCCCCATGCATCGTTGCTTGTGTTGCTAGTTCCCCCTGGCTCGCCATCTGACCCTCGAGGCGGCCAAGCATTGGGGGCGCCAGGGTCCAGAAAGGCCCCACGAGCTTCGAACCTGAACTTGCTCGAAGACAAGGCCGTATTGGCGCCGGATCGTTCGTCAGGAGCGTGACTACGTTGCCCAGAGTCTGGGGTACCCGTCTTGCTCAACGCTTGCCCGAGCGCCACTGCCTTGCTGGGCCCGTCTCTCTAAATCACGGCAAGGATTAAGGGATGGCCTGTGGATGGGTCATGCAAAGTTGGGAGCCACTTACCGGTGGATGCAACGGTTGTGCGATGTCTGCGGAGAACACTGACATGTTGGGCAAGCCTCGGGTTTGTTGGCGCCCATTCGGGCTGCGGGGAGGACAGAGGTATCAGTCCCGCTATTCCTCGCCTTTTGGAAACCAGCACCGACTTCAGCACCAACTCACTTCTTGTGGATGTACTCGCATTTTGGCTGCGGAAACCGCCGAGAGCAGTTATTACACGGCTGTCCCTGGTTGCACTGTCCATTCTTGGTCTTAGCTGTCGATCAATGACAGGTATCGAGCGAGCAGTCGTGGTATTGATGCTTGGGTCTCTCTCCGTCGCAACTTGTGGACCACCACTAACCTTTTGCTTTCTTCGCCTGCACTCGGTACATGACGTCGTGGTCCTATCGGCACGAGAGGCGCTCGGCTGCTGCATTGCTTCGGGTGTAGAACCTTTCAATGGTAGACGAAGCGAAACCGTCTATCGGTTGCCGTTTCCAAAAGACGACGTCAGTTATCGGGGTTGGACAGCTTTTATACTAGCGCGAAAAGGACGCCGCCGCAGCGGTACAGTAAGATTGCGGCATCAGATAATGCAACGAGGGGGTGCTGCCCTTCCTGGTCAGATACCTACCTTACCCTTCTGCGAGAGGCTTCAACCCGGATACTACCCCTCATCACCGTCTTCAGCCACAGTTGGAACGACAATCCTTCCACAGCTGTTGGAGAGACGGTTGGCTCAACCACGAAAAACCCACAATGAGGTACCACCTTATGATATAGCTTGAATAGCTCTGACAGGCGCCAGGTGCTAGATATGAGACTCGGTACCTTACTTATCACATTCGCATTGTCCGAGGTTGGGATAGGGTTGACTCGGGACCCGCATAACAACGGTCCGGCTTTAGTATGACGAGAGAAGCACAACAACAATCGACGATAGACTTCTAGAATAATATAATCTCCCTCTCAACTGCAAAACTCAGTCACGGCCAGATATCCATGATTATGAGCGTAAGCGTGTTCCAGTCACGCTGACAGGCCAGATACTAGTATTGTCTACATCACGAATAAGGTAGGTAGAACCTCTGTCCAATATGGTGTGGCACTTGCTATTGGTCTATCGGACAACGCGTCACCCAAGCATCCCAGCGAGCAGACTGTGTCAAGTCATCCGTTGGTAGTCTACCGACAATTCGGGAATATTTGGTTCAGCCCTAAGTCAGCCTCTCGGTACCTTTTGGATCGGTGTGGGGGTATCGGTCCCTGGATCGTGTCACGTACGATGAAATTTTGGAGTTGCGGCTACATTTGGAAGCAGTGAAACTGATTTGCAGCAGCCAGCATGTCTGACATCTGCGCGTGTTGAAGCGGAGACCAACGCTGAAGGTCGCGAGAGGCTTCGAACTGCCATGACAGTGTCCTTCCTCAGCTCCTACACAACAGACTTGAAGAGTCCCTGAGCTGAGACCCCGCAAAGACCCTGCAGCAGATCTCCGAAGACAGTGCCAAGACCCAGTCGCTCCCGTGCTGGCACTGTGGATCTCAAGCTTGTTGAGCCCCACTCAAAGCTGCTGGACCCTAAATCACATGAAAACTGGCTAGCAAGTTCGGCGCTATGGCCTTGGCGGATCGTTCCTTCCTGACGTCGCTCGAAACTGGACAGAGAAGTTGATCACACGAGCAGTGCTTCTCGAAACTTGATCAAGGTCCACGTGTACACGTGTAATCTGCTCGTGTTTCTTGACATAGCATCCGCTCCCTTTTCAGTCATTTTCATCTTCTCGCCTCCGTTGCCCTGGCTTCAAGGGCGTCATTCACTCTGCACATCTGTTCCTTTGGCCTGCCATCGAAACGCCAGTCTAAATTAGTACTGCATAGTACAAAGGGCTCGTTGGCACTTACCGCCTCGTCGATCACTTGTTTCCCCTCTCCACACAAGATCAACCACATTGACTTGAAGTAAACACTTGCTATTGTGTTATCTGAGACGCGAGCATACTGTCCGAATTACAAAAATTACAGTGACTCACCTTGACATTGGCTTAATTAAGAAGTACACTACAGCACACTTTGTACCGAAACATCTCCGATTGCCGCACTCGCCATGGCTGTTGGCCAGACCAACGGCTCGTTCGAGTCGCAAATCCGGTTCATACCCCTCTCCTACAGCATCGAAGACCCCGAGTCAGCCTCCCGGCTGATAATCCAACTCCGGCCGGACTGGCAGCCTTCTTCTATTCGCTTCACGCGCTTCACCGACGGCATAACGAATACCTTGATGAAAGCAGTGTCCACCGACTCTCCCGACGCGGACTCAGATGCGATCCTCCTTCGCGCTTATGGTAATGGCACCGACTTGCTGATCGACCGGCACCGCGAAACTCAAAACCATGAGCTTCTGTGGCGCCACGGGCTAGCCCCGGAGCTGCTCGCACGGTTCGAGAATGGCATGCTCTACCGCTACGTCCGCGGCAGTGTTACGTCTCCGGCTGATCTGCGAGAAGCAAGAATATATCGCGCCGTGGCACGGCGGCTGGCGCAGTGGCATGCCACGGTACCGTGTCTGCCCGGTCAGACGGGACACAGTCGACGGTCGTCACGGGCGGACGGAGGAGTCAAAAAGGGGAAGGAATTAGTCCCCGAAGGCGAGGCTGAATATCAGCGCGCGGTAGACGGTGTTGCACCAGGCAAGCCGACGCCTAATGTGTGGACGGTTATGCAGAAGTGGATCTTTGCGTTGCCGACTGACACTGAGGCGCAGAGGGCAAGGCAGGCTGAGTTACAGAACGAGTTGAAATGGCTGGTTGGGGAGCTGAGCCATAGGGAGGGTTACGGGAAGAATGGCGTATGTTTTTCTCTGGCGCGAAGTCTCGTTCTTGCCCCTGGCTAACCATCGTGACAGCTCGTCTTTGCGCATTGCGATCTTCTAAGCGGAAATGTCATTGTATTGCCCAAACCCGACGGCACAAACGGGGTCATCGGGACTAATGGCACGAATGGTGACCACACCTCTACCACCAGCACCTCGTCCCCTATTGAGACAGTTACCTTTATCGACTATGAGTACGCCACGCCTTCTCCAGCCGCCTTTGACATCGCGAACCACTTCGCCGAATGGGGCGGCTTCGACTGCGACTTCAATGTGCTGCCAACGCGCAGCCAGCGACGCGACTTCATCGCCGAGTACGTGCGCAGCTACTTCGACTTGCTGCCTGCCGCCTCCGGCGGAAAGGCAGTTGACGTCGAGGCCGAGGTCGAGAAAGTCTTCAAAGAAGTCGACATTTTCCGCGGCGTGCCTGGGTTCTATTGGGGTATCTGGGCTTTGATCCAAGCGACCATCTCGACCATCGACTTCGACTACGCCTCCTACGCCGAGACGAGGCTCGGCGAGTACTGGGCCTGGAAGGCCGAAGCTGACGGGAGTCGGGCCGCGTCAGGGAAGGAGATGCCACTCAGGGAGAGGAGGTGGGCGCAGGAGGAGTAACTTGGGTAGGCGACTTCGATGCTTCGCAGTCTTTAGTGAAGGCATATCGGTTGTTGTTACTGGCTACTTGAGCAGTACGGAGTTGCAATGGTTAAAACTGAAAAAGGATTACCTTCATCATCCTGGAAAAAGGGTTTAGCGTGGGCTGGCATTCATCATGAGTCCAAGATTGAGGCGTGTTTGGAGTATAGTGCATCTGCTTTTTTCTTATCGGTAAGGAACCGACACTTTTGGCTGGCCTCGAAGGAAGCTTACATCGAGCCTCACTCAACGTGAGCTTGAGACGGGAACGTGGTTAGACTAGTGCTTAAATCATAGAGTCTATCATAAAGTGGCAAGAAGATCCTCACATACGACTGTGGCATGTTTACGCGCATCACCGCAGTGATATGGCTAACTCTAGGTCTAGAGATTCCTATCTGTGTAGATCGTCGTATAATGCATGGTCGTCTATTTGCATATGTCGGGTAATTGTTTAATCATCTGTTCGTACTTCCCATCTTGACTTTGAGAATCGATCATAAACCGATGCCGACGAGCTGGTAATAAAAGCCTCCCCGAATCCTAGAGATCAACGTCTTTTCAGATACCGTACTCAAATGCCTGATACAACATCAAAGGTATATGATTCTGGCTTGCTCGCTGTAGTGCACCACGGTATCTTAGAAACGATTATGTTCCAGTGGTTTGCGAGTCATCGACGGCACCGTCGTTCCACACAAGCCAGCTCTGCCTGCGTCCAGGATTTGTGGTGAACTGTTCCCCCACACCTGAGAGGAGATCGGAGGGGCCGTCTCGTTGGCATTCAGCCCGCTCTGCACTGTCTTTGTCTTGATCTTCCGGCCAGATGGTAACCGCAGAGCCTTTCCTTCCGCATATCGAACTTGGTGACGGGCTGAGGCGAGGGATTGGAATCCATATCAGTGGCACAGGACGGACGGGTAGGTTGTATTCGCGCTGCTTAGGTGATTGTTTGCCAGCACCGCAGTATGGCTCTGCTTCTTGAGGTCGAATTATGGCGATCTGGGATGGTGACTGTGGCGTTCGATGTGGGTGTAGTCCAGCGCTGTCAGATTGGATTCTGTAAACGAGGACCAAGAAAATCGTAATGGCGAAGAGGCAGATAATGGAAACTGGTGACGGCAGTCCCGTCGTCAATAACGCAGACAGTAGTCGATAGTCCATGCTCTTCTTCCCGAAAATGGGATATGGTATTTGACTTGCAGATAGTATACAAATAGAACGGAACTGAACGGCTTTTGTTAGAACGAGTAGATGACGGTATCCGGCCCTTAAATGCAAGACCTGCGTGCCTTGTATGTGAACACGGGCGTTGAATTGTGCTCGGGTTGGCCGTCGATGGAACGTCCTGCAGGAGGTCCTTGCCCTCGATCATACAGTCTCCACCTACTTGACAGCGCCTTGCCAGGGCAATTCTGAGCAGAAGGGTGGCAAGTATCGCCGGACTTTCTCAAGCACAGAACCATAACAGCAGCCCTGGCCCACTGATATGGGTTAAGAAGTCGTGAAACCGCCCAAGAGTAGCAAGACTGGGCTTGGTGTAGGGATTAGTGCCATCATTGGCTCTCGACATAGTTGGGCCTCGAGAAATGAAGGCATTGACAAGGGAAATGACATATCGATGCGACTTTGACGTAACCTAATCGAAGGAGGGATGACCATTGAGATGTCCACGGCGTGGGGACAGGAAAACCATGTCCGACCTGCTTTGAAGCCATTAGGGAACTAACTGCCCCAGGGTTCTTGCCGCTCATGCCGTTCCACCATCCCTTCACATTATAGGAAATGAGCAACTCTCATTATCGACAAGGAGACAAGGCTAGATGGACTTGCATCCAACCTCAACTTCAAAGACTGGGCACCTTCCTCTGTTAACCCACGGAGTGAGAGAGGCAGACGACCAGATATATAATACACGGGCCTCGTCAATTGCAGATATAGGGATGGGGCCTAAGAAACAACGAGCGCTAGTCTATCCTGCTGGTGCTGTCAGTCAAGGTTTGGTCGTACAGCGACCACCCTTCATGCGTCGTCAGTCTAGGCTGAGAGCTGAGGGAGCCTTGGAGAGGGTAAGGCGTAGCTGAGATGGCAAGGCAAGGCAGCTAACCCCAATTTGATCAGCTGACGCTCGCCTTGACCGAACGGCGAGCTGAGGAGCTTCGATTGTCGCTCCAGCCTGAGTCCAACGCGCCCGGGCCCCATTCATCGACCTAGCTACAGGCTTTGTTGTTGGGCGAGCTAGACTGCAAGCGTGGAAGCACTCCAAACGAGCCAGCCTAGTGCGGAGGTGTGATGGAGAGAGTGTTCCATTGCAGCTCATTGGCGGCAGAAGGAGCAGAGATGGGGCTGTGAATGGGTATTAGCGTGCTTAGCATGGATCATAACAGCCGTTGACAATGCCTGGCGCGTTAAACCTGATAAGGCAGCTGCGAAGAGCTCGGATGGTGGAGGGGCAGGAAGACGGGCGATTCGTGGCCAGAAACTTCCTGCCTCCACTGCTCCACTACTCGACTCAGTCTCGAGGGGCCGTGCATCGAGTGGGGTCCTGCTGAGTGCGTGAGACTGAGCTTAAGGTGGCGCAGCTGAGGGGTAGCTTCGTCTGCTAAACTCTGC
Organism: Coniochaeta sp. PMI_546; assembly: GCA_021432605.1. Lineage (NCBI taxonomy): Eukaryota > Fungi > Ascomycota > Sordariomycetes > Coniochaetales > Coniochaetaceae > Coniochaeta > Coniochaeta sp. PMI_546. The sequence goes on along the minus strand of MU271150.1, from coordinate 2,064,416 downwards.
TTCCTGGACGGCTTCCAGTCCGATGTCCAACCACTCGCTCACCGTCACTTCGATGTCTGCTTCGGTTGGCTATTCTGGCTATGATTAGTGAGTAGCAGCAAGTGGAGATGTGCCCTGCGATTGTGACAGCCCGCGCCCTCGAGATAGGAACGGTTCTGACGGAAGCATCTCGAAGCAACGCCATGTAAGGTAAGGTATTGACTGATGGCTTGATGCAGGTGCCTGCCGCTCTTATCCTCTTCAGGATGTCAATGTCCTCAGGTCTCTTCCTAAGGGACGGTGTGTCTCGTCAATCTACAGTGGTGCTACCGGTCAACGGTAGGTACTTCTCTTTCATGGCTTTTGGAAAAGGAAACTCAAATGCTCCGGACTTTCATTGTGGTCCTGCGACATTAGCAGAAAGTCGACCTCGGAGCTTTCGGCATGGCAGTCTTCCAAACGAATGTGCAACATGTGCGGGACACAACCTCTGTCCGGTTTGACAGAGCTCACTTGACCCTCTCGCAATTCTAAGCACATGCCACAAGAGGCACTCCAGTGACATTTGAAGATCTGTTCATCTTTCCCGATGAAGAGGCGGGACATGAATTGCAGCATGAGGTGAGACTGTAAGGGCCGGTCAGGGACAATGGAGACTTGATACGATGGGGTTAGAACCGTTAGGACCGTCGGGAATGTCGGCTTCTGTATTCCCTCTACCACAGTATTCCCAAATGAACGATCCAGGTCACTGGGGTGATCTCATTGACTGACATCGAGTTTCTACACGACCCTGGTCAAGTGGTACTGCGCACAGTAAGCTCCTTTGGAGATGCCAGCCTCCCGTCACGAGAACGCCATAAGGCGCATTCGAAGTTTTGATCGAAACGGTTGTGGTGGATTGCATCAGTGTTAGAGTGTGGAGCTGATGACCCCGAGCTTCATGCTGACCAGCGACTAAACTTTGGAGGCCAAGGCTTGTGAGTGCCAGCCATCTCGAGTTGCGAATCGCAGGAATGAATGCATGCATGGGGGCGGACGTCCATGGCGCAATTGCTAACCTCGAGACGCAGCTTTTGTTTTGAGCTGCATACACCTATCACGGAAACTGTTCGGCGACAGGAGCGAAAGTAGATAAGTAGCCAAGCTCCCTCAGGAGGCAACGAGACACAAGTCTGGGCAGTTTTTTTTCCTTCTCCAAGCGGCATATCATCAACCATCGGGTTCGCAACTCGCTGCATGCTGCACAACGGGCTGCGAATGACACGCGCCCTAGCTCAGGGCAAATCGGCTCAAGTCTGGCCCAAAAACGAATCAGCTGATGCCAGGTTATGCGACCGCGTCAACTCGAGCTTGAGCCAGGAGGATGGAAAGGGCGAGCAAAGCAATTGGCTGTGTACTAAGGGTCCAATGGAAGCAACTCACTCGCAAGCTTGACAAGAGATAACACACCCCGACACTCAACCACGCCGTTACCGTGCTCCGTAGATCACCCCTTCCCACCAACGGTTGTGTGAGCTTGCGTCCAGCCCTCAGAAAGCCAGGAATGTCGCTCATTGATGGCACCCTTGCTGTTGCTCTCGAGAATTGAGGCTGGCCATACTGCGTACCTTGGTAGTGGGGTCTGGCGTATGATGCCAAGACTCGACATGAACCCTTTGTCTCTTCACTCTACATCAACCCAGAACCCCGGAAGTCAGCAAGTCTGACAATCTCTATTTTGACAGCCTCCTCCTCCGTTTGCCCTTGGAGATGGAGACATCGAGTTAACAGCGGTCATACTATGCTCAGTGTGGTAAGGTAAGCATCGGAGCTGTATCCCTAGGGTTAATATCCCTGCAGCAGTAGCACGTTGAGGCGTCCAGTCCAGCGTCCCGACGGTGCATCGGTGCATCCAGCACAAGGAGCCATCGCTGCACTAGACGCTATCTCGGCAAGTCTCCAGGATAATACCTTAGGTTTAGACCAAGTCTTTAAGTACAGGTTACATCGCTAACGGCCGCCATCGATTTACCCTCGGCGGCCTAGACTCGGGAATCAGAATGCCATGGTGTCCTGTCCAGTACCTTACTTTGCGTGTGAACTCTGCCAACGACAAAACCGAGCAAGGATGATTGTTCAAACGGTGTAAACGGTGTATATATACCTAGTGGTTGCCCAGCTTTTCTCTAAGGCCTGCCTGTCACCGGCCTCGGCTACCTTTACCTTTGCCTAGGTAGACTGGGTAGGTAGCTACCTTACCAAGGGTATTGTTAATCTGCCGCATTCGCCCTACTGCACCGTACACAAGTAGAGAAATCGAACGGTCCTCCAGCAAGCCCCACTTATACGCGCAACTCCAGGTCTGCCCATGCCCCGGTGACAATTTGACAATTTGACCCCTACACTTGGCCTAATCCACTCTTCCCCAAACCCTTGCACAGCTGGTGCAATTTTCTCCAAAGAGCGATGGGGCACACCTCTTAGCCCGTCGTGAGCTTCTCAGCGCCGCGTTGAGCTCTGCTGAGCAAATTTCAACTGGTCTGCATCTCGATTTCGTGGCTTCTCCCGCGCTCCATCCGTCTGCTTGCCGTCTCTCCCCTCTGTCCAGGTTTTGTGCCCAGAGAAGTAATGGCGTTGTGATGCATCGCAAACGCCCGAGACCTCATTCAACGCTCTGTTGTTTCTTGCCATGTTACGTACGTCTCTCGCCGCTATTTGTTGATGCACGCTGTGGTCTGTCGGAGCAGGTCGGCGGGTGAGAGAGAGCTGCTGCCCAGCAACAGCACCCGGAAGGCTGAAGCTGAACCGTGCCGCCGCGCCTCGACTGATAGTCGCATAGCCCGGGCGCCCCGGCCGGCCACGGTGACAAGCCTCACTGTGTGTCCGCACCGCAACCACAGCAACACAGACCATCAAGGGGTCCGGGTCTGGCCTTACTCCGTCCGCGCAGAATGGCTGCACCGGCTATGGTCGGCGAGGTAGCTGCGCCGCCGCCCCCGGCGCAACGCTTGGTTCGAGACAATCCACCGCCTCCGCCTCCAACCCTACTTGTCCCACCTCCGTATGATCCGGCCTTGGACCCCGCCATCAAGCAGTTACTGGATCAGCAGGCCGAGATTCAAGCCAAACTTGCTCAGCTTCTTCCTCAGAAGTATGGTCCTAACATCAAGATCGAGCTGGAGATGCTGCGCCACAAGCTCCTCGTCTTGGAAGCATATGCTACCGACAACCGTGAGCTACTCTTTGTCACTTCAACTTCTGCTTCCGCTTGCATGCTATGTTCCTCAACAATCCTGTGTTCCCTTCTCGCCTTCATAATCTACCCGCGCCGCCTCCCTGCTTTTCCGAACAATCTCGTGTTTCCTTCCTATCAAACAGAGTTGGCATCTAATAGGCAATACATTAGGCCTATCTGACAAGATACCACGCTTGTCTGATATCGAGGAGGCGAGGGCCCTCCAGTATCGATGTGAGTGTATCGAGAGTGCTTGTATAGAACAAGGTAAGGACACCGCCTAGCCATGGGGCCAAGTCTGTCTAAAACATTATCATTAGGCGTGGACGTGAATGACGCAAGGTTTCTCGATGTCCTGAAGCACTCCTTTCGAGACCGGGCTCCTCAAGGCTATGATGGCTGGCTTGACAGAAATATCAATCACTATGACCCAATAGCTCGTGGCTGGCGTCTCAGAGACAGCATCTCTATGAGCTTCCGACCTCAACACTCCTACAAATGCTGGGACGATAGGTGTATGCACTACATTTACGGGTACTGCCACCCAGACGATCGAGACCGGCACGCAAGGGAGCATATCTTGCCGACCAAGAGAGACTCTGCGCTGTCTATGGGTAGCACACCGCCATTGCTTTTCCCTGATCAACCTAGCGCTGGTAGCCGCCATTACAGCGTCGACTTCTCGAAGCAGACGTCACCTCTTTACTTGCCACGCCCAAGCTCAAGCGTCCAATTAGCTCCGCTAGCGACTGGGAGCCACACGAGGGACCAAAGAGACACGCTGAGGGCCTACTCATTTGTCCCCGAGTATGCCGCCGGTCCAAGGGGCTCTGTCGACTCCGAGGTTGACCCCTTACTACCCCCCCTGAAACGGAGTCGAGTCGGCGGACAGCCCAGACTCGAGTCGATAGGGGAGCTCAAACTTCTGAGTGACATTGGACCGTGTCTGCGATGCAAGATTCTGAACAAAAGTGTAAGGGCAGACGTAGTTCGCATCCTGACTACCTCTAGCCACCTACTGACAAGCTTTCTTAAAGTGCGACTCTAGTGACCCTTGCTCTGTTTGTCCGGATCAGACAACCTCTCCAGACTCCGACTTTTGGAGATACCTTGGATGTGTGCGTGGGCCTCTGGCGAATTTCGCAGAGATTATGCTACCAGGTATAGAATTTGCTTTCTGCTGTGTATGATGCCGCTAATGGGAGGATAGCTTCTCTATCACCACGTCAGATCCAAACACCCATGACATCTCCACTTGCACTACGGCGCAATATGAACGAGTTTCTCGAGAGAACGTATCCAGTCCACCCGGAAACGAGTAGGATGGTGAAAAGTAACTTGGACTATGATGATGGCTTTTGGTGGACAGAGGATCTTGCAACATTCCCTCCGGGAAATCCATCTCTGCCTACTTTCTCGCGAGATTCTGTCGAGAGGGCACCTCCCATTCTCTGTGTTCTGGCCTCCAGCTGGAATATGTCCTCGTCGGCGACATTCTATAACTTCTGGCAGCTATTGCGGGTGAGCCGCCTGACGTCCAGCAGGGACGTTGAAGCTGCGGCTTACCCGGTGCTGTACCGTGCCAAATTATTGCTCAGGGAGACCCTCTTTTACGACCTCCAACAGGCCGAACCTGCCATACTTGCAGAAACAAGCAACTCGAATCCGCACGCCATTTTCGATGATGTGGACTCCTTCGGGCGATACCGCCTCCTTTACAACTGCATGACTCAATTCCTCCAGACCTTCGAGAACGTGACCGCCCGGCGTGGTTCACTCGATCCAAAGAGCTGGCTGGCGCTCCTCTTTTCGGTGTGCATATTCAGTGTCGTGAGAGCTGTGTTGTCTGACCGCGTCTCGCAGGCCCAACCTAGTCCAGGATCGGCGACATTACCCGCGGCAATGCTTGGTGTGCACAAAGCTCTAGTAAGCCTGTTTGCATGGTCCACGCCGATGATACTTGAGAGCCCTGATATCACCGTCACCAACGAAGAACGAGAATTGCTAGACAGTGTGTCAATTCTTCTACGTCGAAACACGTGGGCAGATCGTGGTATTCCGTCTACCAAGGATTTGCTCCTGTTACTTGGCGAGCCTGAAGGGCAGGGTGTCAATGGATTCATACGCCTGCGGTCACCAGTCCGGCCGGCGAATTTCACGTTACCATCAATCATCAGGTCGGCAGACGAGCCGGCTCGAAAACCGCTACCGGATATGCGTCCTCAACACCACCATTGGGGGGCAGGGTCTTCGACACAGTCGGAGCGGGAGCCATATGTCTTCAAAGGCGAGCCAGATCGTCTTCTGACGTCGCCCCAAGGTGTCATGGATCAGGGACGCAGACACACAGTCGCGGAAAGCCCAACATTTTCCAGGGGCTCAGGGAGGGGACCTACATCGCCAATTGCGGCATCGAGGCTACGACCATCGTATCAACGACCACCTCTGCGCAGGGTCTATTGTCCAAAATGCAACGAATATCCGGAGGGCTTCCGAGGAGAACACGAGCTACGCAGACACAACGACGCCAAACACGCGTCCTTGGTCAAACGGTGGGTGTGCACAGAACCACCGAGCCACCTCAGCGGCTCGCCACAGCCTGTTGTACCCCTGTCCAAGTGCAAAGCGTGCGTTACGCAGAAAAAGTATGGCGCGTACTACAACGCCGCGGCGCACCTCCGACGAGCCCATTTTAACCCCCATAGAGGGGGTAAAGCGAGCGGGGACTGGCCACCGATGAGTATCCTGAAAGACTGGATGCGCGAGGTGCGCCAGTCGATCGACATGAACGACCAAGACCAGGACGATTCTAGCGGAGACGAAGAGGCGGACGACTACAAGCATGACTACAAGTCGCCTGCTGACTATATGGGGTCTCAACCGCGGCGCTCGCCGATCATGGAGGCCCCCAGGCTAGCACCGGCCCCGCCGCCTCCACCTTCCATTGTGCCCTCGCAGGCACATCATCACTCGCATCACGGGCATCATGGACACCATCCTTTGCTGGCGCCTTCTCTTGATATCCCGGTCGCAGTACAAGGGCCGGCACCGGTGATCATCCAAAGCACGCCCACGACCTATGCAAGCAACGTGGCACACATCGTACGAATCGATGACAACCAGCAATCGACAGGTACAGCCACAGCCACAGTACGCGACACGCGACACGCGAACGCGACCGGTTCACCCTCCACGCTGGGGCCGACCGCAGGCAACCGCAACCGCTGTCCCTACCCGGACTGCGGGCGGGTATTTAAGGATCTAGCAGCACACATGCTGACGCACATGGAAGAACGGCCAGAGAAGTGCCCCATCGAAACATGCGAGTATCACACCAAGGGCTTCGCGCGCAAGTACGACAAGAACCGCCACGCACTGACGCATTACAAGGGGACGATGGTCTGTCCCTTCTGCCCAGGTGCCGGGACGGCCTACGAAAAGGCATTCAACCGCGCCGACGTGTTTAAGCGGCATCTTACTGCCGTCCACAATGTGGAGCAGACGCCACCGAACCAGCGGAAGACCGTCGTCGTGACAGGTCCCGGCGGTACGATAGCCGCCAAGGCGGGAGGGACGGGCGCGGACGTGGCGCCCGAGGGGAAGAATGGAGCCCGTTGCAGTATCTGTCACGCTCAGTTTGCGACTGCCCAGGAGTTCTATGAGCATCTCGACGACTGTGTGCTCAGTGTTGTTGTGCCGGGCACGCCGAGACCCGGAGGTGGGAGCGCGAGGAAGGACTCCACGGCGGCCAAGACGCCTACTACTGCGGACACGGACAAGGCCAGAGGGTCGGACTTCCGGCCGGGAAGCGAGGGTGAAGATGAAATCAGCGAAAGAGAGGGCTCGGCGGCTGAAGGCCACGAGCCGAGACGATCTAGCTCGGGAGCTCAAGAGGAGGCAGAGCGCGAAAGAGATCGTTCGGAGGCTAGGGAACAAGCTCGCAGACACGAGGCGCAGAAGGATCAAAGTCGAACGCCCGTCGAAGAGCAGCAGGAGCAAAAGGAGGCATCGCCGCCGCGACGGTCTCTCAGCGTCGCTGCCCTGGCAGAGGAGCGAGGGCGGGATAGCATGGAGATCGACACCGCCATGTCTGTCATTCCGCGGCATGTCCAGCGGCCCGGAGTGACTGTCACGCTTGGATCTCCCGCTTCGACTGCGGACAAGATGGATACGGATCCATGAGATGTCGCGAAGGTGTTTTTTCTCAATCTAAATCTTTTCGGTATACTATGGGGTACGACAAGTTTACGTGTACATGGTTCTTATTGGGCGGATATTTGTCTTTGAGTGTCTTCTTGTCCTGTTCAATGTTTTAGTATCTTGGACTTCTTGGGGTTCTTAACTGGGGAATATGGAGACACAGACACACGGGAACTAAGAAACTAGGAGAGGTTATACAGGGGAAACGGTGAACTTGGGGGGTTATATTACAGTCTCGACCTATAGTTCTACCATGCGCGAGCATAGTCCGCCATGGCGACTGTTTCTTTGATGGGCGTGGCAGTTCCGGGATATTATGGTCTTGTCTGATGGAATGACTGATCAAGAGATACGATTATACACGAAATTTGTTATATTGGCGTAACGTTTGGCCGTAGTACCAGCGGTAGTATGACGCCTTCACAGGTGAAAAGGTTCTGATCCAACTTGTAATCAGGGTTCAAAATAAGTCAAGCTGCGCAAACTCTTTCATATTGAAGCAAATGCTCATTGGATGGAACTACCAAGAATTGAACTACCGCTTCATGAAGCATTGTCATTACCTATACCGAAGCCAGCTCGTATACTTCCTTCCGCCCGCGCGTGATTATCCCTTAGCAAGCTTATGTCTTGACATCCGGCTCGTCCCGTCCAACAAACTCCTTGAACTTGAGCAACTCGGTAGCAAACTTGATCTCGGGCTTCAAGAAGTCCTGGGCGTCGAGCCCGTACGTCGACGGGTCCTTGCTGTACTGCTCGATGTACAGGCGGATCGTGGCGCCGGACGAGCCCGTGCCCGAGAGCCGGACGACGATGCGAGTGCCTGTCGAGAAGCGGGCGTATAGACCCTGGTTGCTTGAGACGGAGCCGTCCAAGTCAGTGTAGCTGAAGTTCCCGGCGTCGGTCACGGTGTGTTGGTCTGCGGGACACGTTAGCGCCTGCATGATAAAGAGTTTTGTGCCAAAAATATGAGGTCAAGCTTACCGTCAATCTTGCTTCCCACAAAGTTGGGATCAGCAACAAGATCCTTCAGAACGCCGACAACCTTGTTCGCTCCCTCGCCGTCGACGTTCTCGTAATCGTAGCGGGTGAAGAATGTGCGCCCGTACTCGGCCCAGAAATCCTTCTGGATCTGCTTGATGCTCGGCGCGACATCCGGGTGCTCGACGCCGAGACCGGCAATGATGTTCAGCCAAGCTACAATAGCCCAAAGACCGTCCTTCTCACGAATGTGGTTGCTTCCGGTACCGAAGCTCTCCTCTCCGCAGATCGACAGCTTGTCGGCGTCGAAGAGGGCGCAGAAGAACTTCCAACCGGTAGGCACCTCGTAGCAGTTGAGGCCTTGCTTCTTGGCGACGAGGTCGACGGCACCCGAGGTCGGCATGCTGCGGGCCAGGCCGTGCACGCCGTTCTTCTTGAAGTAAGGGATTAGGTGGGCGTGGTGAGCAATGATAGCGAGCGAGTCACCGGGCGATACGAAGGCGCCGGCGCCGTAGATCATGTTGCGGTCGCCGTCGCCGTCCGAAGCGGCGCCGAAGGGGATGTTTTTCTTATCAACGACCTCGACAAGGGAGTGAGCGTAGGTGAGGTTGGGGTCCGGGTGGCCGCCGTTGAAGTCTGGTGAAGGCTCGCAGTTCTGGATAGAATCCTCGCCGAGACCCAGTTCTTTCCGGAAGATGGCGGTACCGTAAGGGCCTGTGACACCTGACAGTCCATCGAAGAGGACCTTGAAGTCGGGGTTCTTGGCAAAGAACTTCTTGATCAGGTCAAAGTCGAAGATGTCCTTAAGCATATCTACGTAGTCGGCCGTGCTGTCGACAATCTCTACCTCGAGGCTGCCATACGTCTTGGTGCCGATGGTTGAGATGTCAATGTCTGGGATATCGGCTAGTTTATATGAGGTGAGGGACTTTGAGGTCTCGTAGATCTTGTCAGTGACAGACTCGGGAGCCGGTCCACCGTTGGCCAGATTATACTTGATGCCGAAGTCGTTCTTGGGGCCTGTAGAGAGCCGTCGTTAGCGCGTGGACGAATTAAAGCCCTAATTCAAGTCAAGGGCAAAGACCAATTAGTGGTAGCAGGACTTACCGCCGGGGTTGTGGCTGGCAGTGAGGAGGATGCCTCCAGTGGCCTTCCGCTTGCGAATGACATGGCTGGCAGCAGGCGTAGAGAGAATGCCATTTTGGCCGATCAGAAGCTTCTTGACGCCATAAGCAGCACCAATCTTTGCGATCAGCTGGATGACCTCGGGGTTCCAGAAGCGACCATCACCGCCAATGACGAGGAAGGCACCTATATTTGTCGGTGAGTAGCTGGCTCGACAGGCAGGCTAGGACCTAGACTCACCCTCAGCTCCCTCGGGTATGGAAAGAAGTATGGATGTGACGAATGCCTCACTGTAATGTGGCTTTTGGAAGACGGTGACCTTCTTGCGAAGACCTGAGCTGCAGTTGACAGAAGCATACGTATGTCAGTGGACGACGATCTCACTTTTTGGACGATGAGGGGTTATGGCATGATGAAAGTGGTGTTGGCGGGGTAGCTTCGCCGCCCCAAATGGCGGGACGTCATTGTCAAACTTACGTTCCAGGCTTCTGGTCAGTGAAGGGCGTGAACTCGACAGTCTTGATGCTCATCTTGTTGCAGTAATTGTCTGTGAATGGATGAGAAAGGAGTCTCTCTTGAGGAGGATATGGAGTATTGACAGAGGATGAGGGGATTCAGGGGAGAGAGATCTAGTTGGAAAAAGAAGCCAACACCCAGGTCGATGAGGAGGTGCTAAATAAAGAGTGGGCACTGCTGCTGGACGATTGGGCGCCAGTGAAGCTGAAATGAAGCTTGCAGTCTCACCTGCAGCAAGAGAACCCGATAGACTAGGAGGTGGGGATCTCGAGAGCTTCTGTGAGTGACGTTCGAAGTGACTTCATTGTGGATAACATGGATGGCAGGCCTAGACTACGTGTACGGTAGTCGAATGTCGACCCTACCCGATCCAATCACCCCAGGAACCACCACACGCCGCAGAATTGCTCCACTGCAATTGGCAGCTATGTCGCCTCCATCACAAGCAGAGCTCTACCCCTGAGCCTTCGAAGTCCCGATGTTGGATTCAGCTCCACGATATCCAGAACAGTATAAGGAAAAGGGCTGAGACGCCATACCCACGCTACCCTAGACAGGGCAGATCTAGGCGAAGCAGGCCACTCCCGTTGCTCTAATGCATCCCCGAGCACACATTTCTCTGCTTTCCGGTTCATATGATGCCATTGCATTGCTCTGACTCTTTGGAACAGGCTGACAATGTCGATGGTGGGATAGTCCGGCCATTGCCTCGGTATGTCCTGAGAAGTCTCATTTCGCGGGCTGAAATATGGCCTCCTTGTAGTACCTGGCCTCCTCGATACTCTCAATAATATCCTGCCTCGCCTCATGCAAGCCTTTCTTCTTGGGCAGATCGACGACAACATCTGGCCTCCACCGCTTGGCCGCCTCCTTGATTGAGCTGACGTCAAGGATGCGATAGTGCAGATAGTCCAGCACTTTCTTATAAGGTCCCTTGCTTAGGAAAGCCCTGTCCGCGTGCACACTGTTCCCTGCTAGTAGTGCTATCCGTGGCTCAGTGATGTGCTTCTGGATGTAGGCCAGTAACTCCTCGGCCGCCTGCTCGGCCGTCACCGTCGAGTCAACCACAGCCTTGGTAAGGCCAGTCTTGCCGTGTGTGCTGCGGCACCACTCGTCCATAGCGTCCATCCGTTCTTGACTCTGGTGTACCACCGTGCCCCAGCCGTCATCGTGGGCCAACTGCAGATTGCCGTTGGTGATGAGGCAGAAGATCTCGATGATCTCGTCCGAGTCAGGGTCCAGCCCGGTCATCTGTAAGCTCGAGTCAGCACTTCCCTGATCATCGACTTGCCGTTCACTTGGGATGTCGAGGGACGTTACCTCACAGTCAATCCAGACTAAAGGGTCTTTGTGGCTTGTCATGGTGCTGGAGCTGCCTATCCGAGGATCACAAGGTACTTCAATGATGAGTGACTTGCAATGAGATGAGAATGGAGTGAGTGAAGGCTTGGTATTTCGACGCCTTGGCAGCTGGATTCTCCCGATGCTGGAGCTAAAAGAATGATAGGTAACGTAGTATTGGCGATGCAAGTTAAGAAGCTTGTGAGACCTGAAACTGATCATTTGCATGCATTCGATGGGCTATCCTGCGGGGTGAGCTCTGGTCGACTGCTTCTAGTCTTGATGAGGCGGATCATCAGGCTCTCAGTTGGTGAAGAAGCCTTACCGGGCTTTCCTGCAGCTCCGGGCACATCAACGTGTGCCACTTTATGTGGGGCTGGCTAGAGGTATCTATCTACCTTACACATGGCTTGCTGCTATCGGCCACTCAGAACGAAGGTATTAGGTTGTGAACGTTGCGTCCTACCCTCTCCCCGCAGTCTAGTGCCGTTTTCTCGTCTTGCTATGGTAGGGTCCTGTCACCATGGCGAACACCGCAGCCTTGATAGGCAGAACCTATAAGTCCAAGGCAGCCATAAAGGTCGAGTAGAAAAGTCGGACCTCAATCTCACAACACAAGAGTACGACGTATTGAAAGCAACGGACAAACTGAGCAAGTCAGCACAATCGTCATTCTCTGCGGTCACTCACACGGCTCGTTATCCCACGCTATTCTGTCCGTCAAACTACCTTAGCTATCCCATCTTACCATGTCCACCCTTAAGAAGCTCCTCCCAACGAAGACCGAATCCAAAGATGTCTCTGAGGCGGCAGCCGTCACTCCCACACTCAAATCAGAGGGTGTCCTCCCCCCTCCAAAATTACCGATGTCCGCCTCTCCGCCCCGCATCCTTGTCATCGGCGCCGGTTCCCGCGGTCGCTCCTACGCCGAAGCCATTGTGTCCTCCTGTAACGGCGTCGTGGTCGCTGTTGCCGAGCCGCACTCCTACAAGCGCGAGCAGTTCGGGCGTCGGTTCATCTGGGGTACTGACGACAAAGCCGCTGCCCATGGCATGTCCTTCGTTGGTTGGAAGGAGTTCGTCGAGTACGAAATTGATCGACGCAAGCGCAAAGTTGCCGGCGAGGAAGTACCGCCAGGCGTAGATGCAGTCTTTATCTGTGTCCTTGACGAGATGCACCGTGAGGTCGTCGTCGCTTTGTCAGAGCTGGGCGGCTTACATATCATGTGCGAGAAGCCGCTCGCCACAAATCTGGACGACTGCGTGGAGATGTACAAAGCTCTGCAGAGGAATGAAGGCAAGGTCTTCTCCATCGGACACGTGCTGAGGTATAGCCCCCATAACGTGGCACTGCGCAAACTGCTTCTCGAGGATCGTGTCATTGGCGATGTCCTCTCCGTCGTCCATACCGAACCTGTCGGCTGGTGGCACTTTACTCACAGTTACGTCAGAGGCAACTGGCGGCGTGAGGATACAACAGCCCCAAGTCTTCTGACCAAGAGCTGCCACGACATCGATGTTCTACTCTGGCTGCTCTGCTCACCAGCTTCCTACACTGACGGCAACAACGTCGCGCCGCATCTTCCTTCCACAGTCTCCAGCACGGGTTCCCTGCAGTACTTCAAGAAGAGCCGCAAACCCCTTGCCGCCGGCGCCGCAACAAACTGTCTCTCCTGCCCAATAGAGGACTCCTGCAAATACTCGGCTAAACGGATTTACTTGAGCGACAAACTCAACGGTCTCGGCGCCGGCAACACGCATTGGCCGGTGAGTATCGTCGTACCAGACATAGAAGATCACGACGGCGGTAGAGGCAAGAAAGCCGAGGACGTGCTCCTTGCCAAACTAGCAGAGGACTACGACGCCTCCACCCCTGACTCGGAAGTTGCAGCGCGGAACTGGTTTGGCCGATGCGTGTGGGAAGCGGACAACGACGTCTGCGACGAACAGATCGTCACCCTGACATGGGACGAGGACCCGCTACCGCCTTCTCATCCCGCCTACTCGGGCACCGCCTCGCCGACAGCGGACCCCATGTCGAACCGCGGCGCCAAGACGGCGACCTTTCACATGGTCGCGCAGACGAAGAGAATCTGCGACCGCTACACGCACATATACGGCGTCGACGGTGAGATCTACGCCGACAGCCAGACCATCACGATCGAGGACTTCCGCACGGGCGAGACGCGCGTCGAGAAGCCGCAGCTCGAGAGTTTGGGCCATGGAGGTGGCGACATTGGGTTGGCGAGGCAATTCGTGCTGGCTGTGGATAAGGTCAAGAATCATGGCTGGGAGGCCGAGAGGGCGCAGAGGGAGGTGGTCGGGTGTACGCTTGAAGAGGTCATTCGATCGCATGCTATGGTGTTTTGCGCTGAGGAGGCGAGGAGAGGGAAGAAGGTTGTCGAATGGAAGGAGTGGTGGGCAGAGAAGGTAGGGGGGATCTGAAGATGTCTTGAGAAGTCCTCGTCAACTGAGCCCCTTTTTGTTGACTTTTGTCTTCGAAGTGGCTATCGTATGCATGGGTATTTTGGCGTATGTGATGTTCATTCGAACAGACTGCAATAATTAGGTATGCAGTCTTCGCACCCTCATGCTCGTCCTTCAATAGGATATGAGATGCTGCTATTCATATGCCGATGAAGCCTCAGCTCTTACAGCAGCCTCCAGCCGTATCCACTACACTGAGCGCCAGTCAAACTTTTCGACACTTGCGCACCCGAGGAAGAAACTATTCGCAGTTGCGAGCACAGGGGCGCAGGAGCGCAGAAACAGCTACCTTTCTCGCAACTGAGCATCGCATCTGAACCAACTCGATCTCTTTCCAGTCGGCTTCGATGTCAGACCCACTGCTACGTCTTGCTAAACACGTTTTCAGCCCGTGTCATGCTGCTGTATTGGATCTAACTTGGCTCGTTCTTATGTTGCTTGGTGCAAGCACGCCGCCCTATGCAGTGAGAGCCCTGCGGCACCCCAGTTTAAGCATGGAGTGCATTTTCGGTAAGGTCATTGACCAATGAAGCACCCCTGATCTACCGAGACATGGACCTGCAGGTCACTTGGTCAGGTACGTAGCTTGAGAAAGTGTAAGACGACCTAGACCAGCACCTTTCGAGCCGACATGTCGATAACAATCCCCATTGTGCTCGACATATCCCCATTCTTGCCTCTCTCCAAAGCGTCAAACGTGAGACCAGGGTTTCTGTCATCTCGTTAGTTCGAAATTGACGCAGCTCACGGGTCCATTTCGGCCGGATGCTTCTCGTAACTGGCTTGGCCTGCATTTGAATATCTTTTCCTTGAAGGCGGCACCTGATGGCTTCCCCAATGGATTTCTGCGACGTAGAGGATATCAGAGCCGTCATTGATGCGGTTAACGACAAGGCCTTGTTCGAGGAATTTATTGACTGGGACAAATTAGAGCGAGACTATGACCCTTCCGTCACGGATGCTTCCATGGTCTCCGAATCTGCTTCAGATTCGCCATCTGAACGCACCTGGCCCACTACCATGGAAAAATCCGACGTCACGTCTAATGCGCTTTCGTATGACCATGACCAGCATGACATGATGCAGGACACCGAAACAAGCAGCCGACTGTACCCCTGCGCGAAGGACCGACAGTCCGGCCTCGACTCGACTGGCCTGCTTATCCCTGTCCTCAGAGATGAGCACAAGGAACCCACGGTGGTGAGCAGACCGCTGAATCTACCGCCATCTGGAGGTTTGGTGGCACCAGGAGTTCATCTCCGCAGTTCACGGCTCCTGGCCCCCGCCCCAAGCGCTCATCCTTCGGCTATTACATCGTGGAGCCACGGATCTCCTCCCCGGCCGGAGGTATCTCAGGGACGATCCCAACGACCTCGTAAAGTCATCGACCCAAAGAAAACGGCAGGCGTGCGGGCCAAGGGCTCGTGCCAGCACTGCAGTATTCTCAAGGTTGGAGTAAGTACACAGGCCTAGTGTCGCTCCGGCGTGGTTACCAATAGGTGAGAAAAGGAACTGACTTGCCGCTCAGTGTGATCTCAGCCATTTATGCGGCAGATGTGGGAGTTGGGATCCTAGCAACCACGAACGTATTTGTGTCCGGATCAGCCTCGGTACTATTCTCCGGTCTGGTCAAAGGTCAATCTTGGATCCAGGTAGGTACCATGAGCATATGATTTGCGCACCTGTCCACGACTGACATATTGGCAGGCCGTTGGACGCCTGAGCGTACTCAACTTGCTTCATCTCCGTATGAGCCATCACGCCTGGGTGAACCAACACTTATAACAGTGTATTTCTCAGCGTCCGACCGGCAAGGGCTCTCTGTTCCGGTCGTAAAGTACACGGACGGTAATTTTAGGATCGCTCATGGCTGCTCGGTTGTCGAAGCCGAAATCGTGAAGTGGGCTGAAAGCGATCTGGGAAGAGCATCCCCGAGCGATTTCCAACGCTCTGTCGAATCATTCTTATACCTCTACTCCCAGCGGAATTTTGTCGAGAAGGTGAGCCCCATTGCCTCGTCGGGTTAAAACCCTGTTTGAAGACCAGTTGGCTGATCATGACCCATAGAAACCACTTGTTGACAGCGTTTTGAGGATGAGCTCTATGTGGAGGTTGATCTCTGCAAGCGATTTGCGGTGCAACATAGGCACCCTTGGCCAACAGTACAAGAAATGTCTCCCTAGTTCGATTGCGGATCAACTCAAACGTATCGCCCAGCAGAAATTGTCTTCTGTGGAGAAGATCGTTATGGAGGAGATTGACAAACTCATCCCAAACGCGTTCAGCAACTATGAGAGCGACGCACCGGCAGTCTGGGCCTCTTTGTGGGCTGTGATCTTGTTATACCGTCAGGCTCTCCAGATGGTGGCAAGCCACGCTGCGGCATTCAGGGACAACTTCGGAGAAGTCACCCGTAGACTTCTCGACACCCTCATCGTTGCTCTTTGCGGCCATTACCGCACCTACAAAGCACTTAAAGCCCTCGATGATGCAATGCTGCCGCCGCTCCCGGACAACGCGACCCGACGGTCATTTCTCAACGACGACGAAGTAAGGGTTGCGTACGGTCGAGCTCGGCTGAAGAGGTTTTGCTTTTGTGAGTATGAAGGACTTGCTTGCAGTATCTTCTGAGGATGATAACGCTAACTGATAAAAAGACGAAGAAGTTCAAGCCGCTAAATGCCATGGCGATGACCTTATCGTAGCGCATGTCGTGGACAATGAGCACAAAGTTATGGGGCGCAGGAGACAGAGAGGCGGGAGGCAGCACGTAACCGTAGAGCTCGATTGCTGAGTTGGCCCCGGAAACCGTGTTTTCTTTCCATTCCTCCTTTCATTATATCTTTGGGAACGTGTCGGGTTCACCCCATCCTCATTCATCGTCGTTTCTATTTTTCAAGACTGCTATTTGCGGGTACTAGCACCACAAGAAGGTCGCCTGGCAGCAGGACTCTCGCGAGTTAAGAGAGACGTCTCGCGGTATATTTTGAGCCGCTGGCCGGCGCGGAATGATGGACGGCTCAGATACGATAGCATCTGCCACCCTTCGAAACAGTTGTTGGGCGACATATACCCCAATGCATAGCGTCGCGAGATACCCTTTACTTAGGTTCATAGTTTGGACACTTGCTGAATCTGGAGTCTGACTTTCCATTTCTTATCGTCGTTGCTCGTCTTTCCGACGTTCTTGAACAGATCCTCTAGGTCCCGAGGATTGATGCCCTTTGCCGCTTCCGTTTTGACAGTCAACGTTAGCGTGATCCTGACAGTGTTGCCGGTATCGTCAACAGTTGGCAGAAACTTGATAGTATCTGTTATTCTCTCCGGAGTCTTCGGCCAGGCGGTAACAATTGTCGCCATCGCCGCAGCAACAGCACCTATATACTCCGTCCAGAAGACAGAGTTGGTATCCGTGGCATCAACAAGAGCTTGCAAGCCATGGCGAAGCTGCTGGTCGAGAGGACCCAAGCTACCACCCCAGCGAGCACAGAGCGTCAAGGCGAGTACCGCTCGCGCCAAATGCGAGAGTCCAGGGCAGTTTGGATCCCGGATGAGAGTATTATGCAGGGTGGCTGATGCATTAGCATCTCCGTCTTCGCCCATATTCTCCCATATTTGCTGTACAAACAATGGTGCGAGACCGAGGTTGAATAGATTGACGGCATTGACGTTTGGCACTGCGGTGATCAGTGTGTCCGTGACAGCCTGAACGATTCGGTCGTCCTGGATAGGCATGGAAACAAGACCCTTCAGAGGATTGCTGTTCCGCACTTCTTGAGGAAACCTCATCATCAAGGCTCCCTCGCGATTTCCGCCGGTGCAAAAAGTGACGCGTCGAATCTTCGGAACTGCTGCGATCAACGCATCGACAACTGCGACGATCGCAGAAAACTAAGCAGGATATTAGTTTTCCAGATCTGCAATACTGGGAACCAAGAATGTTCTTGAAGGTTGATATGCCGTCAGAAGGAACAATTGATACATGATGGACATGTATTCAAGCCTCATAGCGAAAGCGTCGGAATCCCTTTTATCATCACTGTGCATGGGGTGCCTTCAAGAATGTAAAGTTTACTGACCTGGGCTCGCCGACGCTTTGACATGCCAAATATCTTGCCTTCGTAAGTCTCGTTGATCTCTACCATCTCCCTAGTCCGACAGAAAAGGTCCCCAGAAACGGTGTATGTGCCTATCGACGACACCGGATACGGCTGGATGGGGTCGCTGTGCATCAGCATGCTGCCGTAGCCCCTGAAGCCACCGCCGCACAGGTAAATATCGAGACCTGCAGCACTATCCTCGCCGTTCTGAATTTGAGACACCGTTTCCGCCAAACTCTCAAATCTTCTGCGCAGATTGTCGAAGGCTTCTCTCATTCCTGAGTGAAGTTTCAATGTTTCAGAGGTCCGAGCCTCGGTATCAGCAGTCTCGAGCACGCGAATCAATCTCGCAGCGCCAAAGGGCAAGCTCTGACCGGCCTTTGCAGCTGCGATCTCATAGCTTTCCTTCAGCTCACCTGCAGCAGCGACGGCAGCTTCCTGCCTTGCAGCATACGTGTCCATATACGTCATCTGCACCGAGCCGCCGCCGAGGTCCAGGAAAAGACCCTTTACATCCACGAACCCAGACCTTGCGCCCACGGAGCCGAATAGTGTCTCGACCTCCGGAGCTAGAATTTGAACTTTGAGCTGGGACTCGGCGCGGATGGCGTCCAACATGGACGCCGCGTTTTGTGCGCGGCGCATCGCTTCAGTAGCGAAGACTGTGATGTTCTGTTCTGGCACGCCATAGTCGTTGACAGCGATAGAGCGAAAGCGAGCTAGTGTCTGAGATACGAGGGTGATGGTCTCCGAAGGGAAGACCAGCGGGCCACTGGTGCCATTGTTCGCGCTGTCTGCTGAAGAGTTGAGAGCATCAAAGAGCGAGATGGCGGCTCGCTCGCGGTAAATTGACTTGAGGAGCCTGGCTCGTCGGGGTGGAAGGTCTGATATTGAGAACCGTATTCCATTGCTTTAGGGGGCGTTAGATAGTGAGCGTTTTGAGGAGCTTTGCACCTATGACTCTTTCCACAGCTCCACAGCTTGGCGGCTTGTGGTCTATCTGACATGGACGGCTGCCTGCCTGGCATTGTGTAGAAATGTCAACGAACAAGCATACCTTCCCATGTCAACCAAGGCGAAAAGATGGCTGGACGCTGCTATATCCCACTTGGGCATCTTGGACTGGAAGTTGTCCAGGGTTATGATATCAACTGAGGTTGCCATCTTTGGATCGCGCGCGCCCTGATAAGCAGCAGAAAGAAAGTAGTGGTTGTCTCCGGAATGGAAGAGCGCAGTCACGCACAGAAGGCGGGATGAAGAGCAAAAGCTGGGTGAGAGGTAGAATTGGAGTCTAGATGGTGGATGTGAAAGGAGTCCGCACGAAGAAACACAAAAAGCCTGGCCGGGGTTTGTGCCATTGGGTGGGTACTTCTCGGTGGCACCAGCCAATGAGCTGACGCACGCAGTCGTTCAGGCATCAGCTGGTGCTAGATATGGCTGTCCCACACAATCTTTCTCGGTGAGTTAAATCACGACGGTGCAATCATTCCAGCTATAGCCTGCTTTCCTCTCTCTTTTTCTTTCTTCTCGGTGTGCGTACTAGCGGTTATCGAGCGCAGCTAGCAGGCAGGTTGCTTCTGGGTGAACTTATCCGAGGCATAGAATGAGGCTCATGGTACGAATACGTGCAACCCGATGAAACAAATCCAATGGCGGACAATTCACATCATCACTGAACATGACCTCCTATCTAGCAGGTGAGACCTGCCAAAAGTCACAAGGTTGTAAGATATCAGATATTCTGCGCAACTGCTGGCCCACTATCTCATACAATTTCCCTAGCTTCCCTGCGGATTACATTACATCAGATCAGACAGTCTTCTCCTTCATGCCACTCGGGGTTTCCAATTGATAGAAGATGAAAATAAAGAGACTCGGTCCGCGGCCACACTGTGTTCCGAAGACCCAGCTAGACATGGACAGTAAGAAAAGGAAAGTCAACGTGCCGCCGTTTCACCTGAGTGGTGCAAGGGTATTGGTGCAAGGGTATCAATGAAGCAATCTGTGCTGTAGTGTGTTTTGTCTCCCGGCCTGTCCATCTTGAGTAAATTGCTCTTCTCTGTTGTACGGTCGTGAAGTCGTCTCTCGTACCTATCATTCCAAATACAGTCGTGATGGTCATATTCGTGTGACCCGCTCGTTCCTTGAGTTGATCAAGTGTATGCCCCGGTGTTGAGGGCTGAATGGTGTGTATAAACTGGTATCATAGTTGTCCATTTGCGATGTTGCCGATGTTGATTGCTGTTAACAGCTATTTACTTAGGAGGCTCATCCTTAACGGCGATTGGTCCGTTCGCCTCGGATGACTCTGGTGTTATAGTGTTGAGAAATACCTCCTTGAATCTGCTAGCAGCCTCTTCGCTGACAAAGTTGATCTCAAAGGCGCCGGCCTTATTTTGCCGCATGTTCTCCTGGCGATATTTCTGACAAAAGACGTAAAGAGCCACGTCCTTGAGCCATATGCGATGTTTGGACCGCCTGCTCAGCCACGTCGGGGACTGGGATTGATGAGTAACTTGAGGACGAGCTACGGTTAGCCAACGCGAGAGGTTTACCAGAACTTGCACTCTTGGGTACATAATGACGGGAAACTAGACGCCATAGAGAAATATCTTAACCTACCAAAGGCTGTCCAGACAGGACACTGTCTTAGTTCCCCTTCCCATACGGCAGCATGAAGCCGGAGGCCATGGGTCTGCTGATCTTCATACACGATTAGAGAATGTTTGTAGCCGTCATCGATGATCTGACTGTGAGCCGTGGGGAAAGAGTCAGCTGCTGGATCACGCAGAGCGTCACCATTATATGGGAAAGGTGTATTAGTGAATGGAGGCACTTGCGCTTGAAATAGTCGCTTCTCCCGCGCCAGCTTGTATTCGTCCGGGTGCATCTGTACCGTCAACGTGTTGCGGGCTTTCAGAGCCACAAATGTGCAGTAGAAGAGGACCATTTCTGATGCGGAAGCCTGTTAGTTACAGAAGAATGAGTCGAGGGGACAGCGGAGAGTTCACCTTCCCAAGTGAGGAAGAACAAGACAGCCCACAATTTACTGCAGTGCTCGGACCGACTCCACCGTTTGAGTTGTAGGGCACTGCCTTCACGGCTGATGCACAGCTCGTGAGCTCCTCGAAGGGAGAACCAAGGGTTGCCCTGGTGAAATGTGCGGATCAGAAGGTAGGGCGATTGGTTGACGGGGTTGAGAAACACCATGAGCGATATCTTGTCGTCGTTAAACGATCTCTTGAACAATATGCGTGAATCAGCCGGCATAGACACCCCTCCCAAGGGGAAGTGAGGACCGTAGGACCTTGATGGACGAATATGTTTAAGACCAGTGCGTGACGGGAGTGGTAGACTGAATATCTGCTCCGCCCAGTGGCTGCTGCGCTCGTGTGCGAGAGGAGCTAGCATGAGTTCCTGCCGGACAAGAGGCCCGACCTGTAAAGGTGGAGGCGGGATGCCTCTTTGTTCTCGCAACTGGAGTATACGATTTCGAAGGATCTCTAGGGTGTTGAGGTCAAAATTCGTCGACCTAGCATATACCCGTTAGCAGCTCTATGACATAGCTTAGTGGCATGTAGTCTTATACCTCGTTAGCAAGTACTTCAACATCGTCAAGAAATGGTTGTAGAGCACAAAACGTTGCGGCAACGGTAAGCCACCTGCTTCCTCGGTCATCTTGTTGTACATCTTCCGCCATCGTATCTCCCTGGACAGGGTCTTATCGTCGATATAGGTCTGAATATCTCTCAAGCTTCTGCTGAGACACGGCAGGACAACATTTAAGTAGTCGAGCACGACCGGCACACGAGCAATGTGCACCTGGGACCGGTCTGCCAGGTCACGAAGGAGAAGGCTGCCATTCCTGATCTCTTCGCTCACAAGAATCATGTGTCCGTGGAATGACTCAGGAAGAACCATGCGTAGCCCATCTAAGCTGAGAGCTGTTAGTTCCGCTCGCTCAGCTTCCCGACAGCATCCTTGGAGTAGATGGGCCTCGACCGGCAGGGTAGGCATCACGGCGAAGTCCATGCCAACCAGATCAATGTCACCGAGGCATTGACGAGCTGCGAGAGTTTATAGGATGTAATGCGTCGTCAGTGATGCGACCGTGTCCGTGTATTGCTCCTTTATGCACTCATTGTCGTCACAGCCTCCGTACCGTTAGCAGCTTGTTGTCGTAAGATCGGCTCGAGGTCCGAGGCTATTTTCGCTCCTCCACGCGTTCTGACCACCTCGCGGAAACCTCAAACTTTCCTGGAGCTGTCCACTTCTCTGCTGGATGAAGAGGCGGGCTTACAACATGGAGTTTTGCCGGGTATTGCCTTGAGCAAATCGTCACGATTCAAAATGGTGCTCAATCAACATCCGGTGCGTAAAATTGAGGGCAGAAAAGGGAACGAAATTGCTGGGTAGGGTGTCTTTGGCAAAGGAGCTGCCTTTGCATAAGCGCCACATGGGTTTTGACGCAGAGCACGACCAAGTTGCTGCGCCAGAAAAACGGCTGGCCTCGGGACGACTTCTGTCTCTGGTTCTACCAAGCAGGCCACGAGCGCCAGCTCTTCCCCAGAATGAGTTTGATGAGTAAGGTGTCAGGTTTCAAAATGTGTAAGGTAACACTGGGCTTCCTTTTGTGATGCAGAGAATGATAGTGTGGTGAGGCTGTAGAGGCGGCGACGATCTCACGCCACCCACAACGGCATGTAAAAAGAAGGCTCAAAGAAACCCCAACAGCCCAGTTGGAAGATGAGAACCCTGGGGTGCAGGGTATATAAAACGTCTTGGAGCCTCGTTGTCCAACATCGATCGCATACAATAGGGTTGCACTCCGACCTGGAAACTCGTCGGAGGACTCGAGGAAATCGAATTGTCTGGGATCGGCCGAGTAGCTGACCCTCTCAGGTTCTCATATTTCCAGATTCCTTGCATGGCAATCGATTCGCAAGAGGCGCGAAAAGACAGTCCATGGATGATTCGCGAAGGACATGGCGAAGCGAATGAGGTAACAGCAAAACAGTGACAAGATGGGGGAACGCAACCCGTAATCGGCTCAAGCGACGGCGCTGGCTGAGGAGTCAGCGACTGCCACGAAGCCGGGCCAACCTCAGGTGCATCAAAAACGTGCATTAGGAGCTGGCAACAACCTTTCCAGTGGACGAGAGCAATGAGCGAATGAGAGAAGCTGACAGAAGCACTTGTCCAGTTGTGCGGAGACAACACGCAGAGGTTGCATAAGTAATGCATATATACCAAGGCCCTTTCTCATCGAGTCCCGAGTAAAAGAGGAGTGGTTTCTCCTCTGATTGCCCAGATGGTCATCTGGCACAAGCATGTTCTTGGACATGCTTTAACCAAATTGGCTCTGTGAAGGGTGCCGAAACTCAGGACAAGCAGGAAGACAACTGAAGTCAGCACTTGTTAGCAAACATGCTCTTCAGGAAGCGCATGCAGAAAATCGGGACGCGAAGCATCGATCATCCACACCCAAGAGGCTGCAAAGTGGCCATGGGGGTAGCCTAGAAGTTGCTGCATCTTGGAGCGATCACTACTGACACAGAGATGCACAAGGGAGACAGTATGCTCCGCGGATGCTGGCGGAAGATGATGCAGCGAGCATGTAGAACCCGCTACGGGTGATGCAGCCTGCTTGATGTTTTTGACTTCGAGGCAGCAACGAGGAGTACGATGACGGAGTCGCGTAGCCTTGTCAGAGAGTGTCGTTCAAATTTGTGGAATAACCTGATAAGCAATTCGTCAAGGTCGAGACATGGCCAGGCTGCCGCCTAATTAATCCCTGATCAGTGCCAGGCAATGAACCTGGGATTCGAGGCCTCAGCTTCTCAGTTTCATTGTGTCTCGACTGATGGGTCACCAAAGCACCGAGTAAAGCGAGGTGGCCCAAGCTCCTTAAGCCCAGCCTCACGACCTTTGTAACGCGACCCGAGCCTAAAAGCAAAACTCTTCCAGACCTTAGGAATTTAGATACAATAGCAAGTACCTGTGTATAATGTGCACGGACAATAAACTTGTCAAGGGACGGATAGGCAGGATGCAGACATTGCCTAGCAAAAAGGTATCACTACTGTACACATGGCGATAAGTGATGAATGGATTGACCTCCTCCGTCGCCATATCTGGCTCGTCAAGCCATACCTGTGGTCCTTCTGCCTCCAAACCGATAGCAGCAGACCGAAACGCAACCATAAGAGAAAAAGCGAGCATAACGATAAGACAAGAGAAGCACTGGTCCCATTTCCGTGCTTCCTGCAACACCGCCCGTCCCAAGATACAACCTGCATAAAAAGAAGCCTTGCGCAGTCACAGTGCGGAGGCATACTGCGAGTTCATGATCATTAAATCAAGACTGGATGCTCGCGGAGCGCAACGAGTCGCCGAGAGAAGAGTGCACTTAAGACGACTCCTCCTCTGCGTCGTCGGCCTGTGCGAGTTGTTAGTCAAAAGCTGCCGTGGAGCTGAAGGGAGTCATAGATGTCATACATTGTAGGCTTGCTTCTCATCCTCATACCGCTTCTTGTCGGCAGCAGCCTTGGCCTCGTAGGGCGTACGCTGCTTGTCGCTGAGAGCCTTCCATCGCTCACCGAGGATCTTGCCGACCTGGCCGAAAGTGACGCCGGGGTTCTCCTCCCGGACGTTGTCACGCTGCTCGTTGGCGAAGAACATGTAGGCGGAGAGGCCACGCTTGGGTGCGTTGGGGTCTGCGTTGCATGTCAGCCAGAACTCATGATATGACACGAAGTAGGTTTGTCGTATTGCAGGTCTAGGGACAGGAGCGTGCTTACCCTTCTTGGCACGACGAGCGCCCTTCTCGGCCTTCTTTGTCTTAGCAGCAGCCTTAGGCATTTTGTCTGGTCTGAAACAAGAAAAGAGTCAGCAATCAGATCACGTCGAGGTCAAGTGGCAAATGAAGATGACAATGATGCTAGTCAAAGTGTAGTACGTCAAGAGGTCAATGTGACGATGTTCGAATTGGTTTCAAGAGCCGCGCGGCGACAAAAGGAAAGTTTCGGTGATTGAACGAGTCTGCGATAGGATACAAAGCGATCGCAAATGCGATTGCGAGCGACAACGCGTCGAAAAGAGTTATTGAAGCTCGTAATCGGCAACCTGTGATGTCTATGTGTCGAAATAGAAGCTCAATCACGCGATCAAGACGCGTTGTTGAGCTGTTGTGAGAACTGTTGGTTTTGCCGCAGTTTTGGTGCTTCGCGCGTTGATAAATTGGCGAGATGACTGAAGCTCGCGATATGTGGTGGATGCGCGCAGCTCTAGAGTGTTGGATAAGAGAGCGAGGGTTGGAAGGCGGCCATTTCACGACAAAACTTGCCAGAAAGTCGAGGCCGAATGTGTTATGTCCAGGCAAACACTTGTTTCGATGCAAGGAGCAAAAAGCAAGGGAAGGACGAAAGTGACTTTTGTTTTGCAGTGGTGCGCAGTGAGGGAGCAAGTACTCACAGTTTGGTTGGAAATTGGTATGCGAAAGGGTCTAAGTGAGGGTGTTGTGTGTTGTGAGAGCGCAGCGATTTGTATGGGAGGATGGTTTGGCTGGGAGATTTGTATGGGAGCAGAGAAGGAAGGGAAAGGCAGGCAGAGGGAAGGGCGGATGACCAGACTGCCCTTTTTACGGGCGCTGGCTGATTGAGGGGCTGGGATTGAGTGAAGCAAGGCAGGTGCTAGCAACCGACGCACCTTTGACCCTCCTTCTTACCAAAACCAGCCCACTCACCACTCGTCTGCCCAGTTCACCCGCACCAAAATTGGATGCACGCCCCTGGACTTCCACGTAAAAATGGCTGGCACCAAAGTGATTTGGGTGTGCACTTCCGTCTCCAATTTCAATCACGCACACTGTAGTGGAAACGCTGCGGATGAATGTACAGTACTTGCCGGCACCGCCAGTTAGGCCATACAGTCTGTTACTGTGTACCTCCCTTACCTCGCAAGGCATCTACTCGCGACTTCTCGTTGCTCAAAGGTATTCCCCTTTCTTCCCTTCTTCGCTTCTTGTGATCGCTGCTTCACTATGTACACCCATTATCCCAACCCTTTCCAGCTCACCAAATGACTCTGCACAGTCGATTGGTCTGGGACTGTCCTGAGCAACGGTACATCAAGCATCGACGAGCTCGGTCATGGTCATCCTCCTGGATGCTGCCTATTGAAGTAAGCAACAGCTGCCGAGCGATTTACACCAAATGGGAAAACCAGACGGTCACCTAGGTGTGCAGACAATGGTGGTTTGTCTGACTCCTGCCACAGCGAGGGACCTGAGACTAGGGAGCTCAAGCTGAAAGACAAGTATCTTTACTAACACACAATTTGATGAATCGAGTATCGAGTCTCTGGTTTATCCTGTCCAAAGATCCGTTGCCTCACTCATCTCTCCCGAAGCTCACTGTCGCAACCTTGTAGTTTGGTATTGGCTTCTCAACTTCACTGCAGTGAACCCTCACACGGACGGCGAAACGAAGGGAGAGGGGAGGAATGGAGACGCGTTCCAATAACAGCAGAGAGCGCAGCTCAACGCACCAAACACACCAATAGAAATTTGCGAAACGGCAGACCACCCGGAAATGTACTTCATTTATGCATGGCTGGGATGTACTCCTATGCACCGTTCCCATGTACCGTGACATTGAGGGGAAGTCACTTCTCAGTGTACCCATACCTCACGTCTTCAGGATCTCAGCTCGCCCGGTAATGCAGTCATCACGTTTGCTCGGGTGCTTTGCCGTGTTCCATTTGTTCCCATGCTCCACGGCCTTTGAAATCACTCGGAGGCTTTAGCGCCAGTACAAAATCCAGGCATGCCCCCGCCCGCGAGCCGACTGCACTCACTCATTCACCTCCCACTCTGCTGTGTCTGTCGACAGAAGCGAAGAGTGGCTGAATGGCTGAGGAGCTGTACAACCACTGTCTATCGTACAAAGACAATAGTCTGCCGCAAACAAATTGGCTCATTCGTGCTGAAGTGAAACAGATTTAACACCACCTACTTGCTTCAGCGTCACTACACCCTGATCAAGAAGCAGCTTCTCGTGCATCCGCACACGCGTAGCCATTTAGCGCTGTTAAGCATATGCGCTGTTTGCCACTCACGTCACTAACATGGGGCATGAAAACAGTTTGCGCACTGGCACCTGTTTCGGTCCAGACTCGCAGGAGCATGCTGCTTCTGGACACGCAGAGTTCCGCGGTGTAATTCACACTGTGCAGGATGCAGAGAGGTGCTCTGTGGCACCCATCCAACCCCTGGAACAGTCGGAACGTTCCCCATTCTGCCCTTTGTAAACTATAATGCAGCAAAACTCGCGCTGGTTGGCTCTTGTTCGGTCCCTCGACCACCCAAAGAACGCGGGCAGGACGGGAAAGGGAAAGTGCGACCCAGTCACCCAAGACTTTCACGTCTTCCAAGTTACACTTATATTGTGCACCAAATGCGGAGACAGAACTCAACAAGCTCCAAGACATACCGGTACACGTGCACTGCAAAGTACCGGTAAACCTCAGGTAGCGAACAGGACGGGAGTTGATGACGCCAAGCTATATCACGTGGGACCGTGCAAATGGTCAAAGCTTTTAGCTCATGTCCCTAAACCCATCAACGGGCAACAGCTGGTGCACAGGCTCCAGTACACTACGTGCACACTTAGAATTTAACAGACACAGTAAGTGTGCCGTAGTAAGGATGAACAGGTCAGGAGCGTCCATAACTACCACAGTCCCGATACCTTCGCCCAGAGATTGAAATGTGATCTCTCTTCTGTTGTTTCTGAGCTTGGTGCTGCCTGTTTACACGTGTATGTGCTCTGGCCTTCGGCATGGGTCCATTCTCCGCAATCCACTGTGCCCGCCGCCACGGCGCCCTTGGTACCTGCATAAGGTTGCCTTTCGTGGTATTATGCTAGCGGGCTCGCATTAGGGTTGCTGATTGACGTCGATCAGGTAGTGTGGCTCAACCCCAGCTATCGTCGGTCTGGCCTCGTCTTCCAGGCTCTGTCAGTCGGGATCAAGAACAATATCACGGAGCTCTGTATCCTTGGCCCAGTCAACTCCGCTTCCAGCGACGACAGCACTTGCCGTGCCTTTCATCACCTTCCATTTTTGCCGGCTTGCTTTTAGCTCCTGTTCTAACTTCGCGATCTCCTCCTTCATCGCGGGATCCGCTATGGACTCAGCCTTGCTCTGGTCGGCTGCCTGGGCTAGCATTAAAACCTCGGCGGCCAACTCGGCGTTGCGCCTGCTGACTCGGATAGCCTCGACCTGGACTTTCTGCAACACATCATTGATCCTTTGGCGCTCTGCTTCTTGTTTTGCGATGGTGGTGGACAATTCGTCCCGCTGTTCTACGTGAGGTAGTAGATCACTGACCAAGCTTTGAAGTCAATCCCAACGTGCACAAAGCAGAGAGTTAGGCTGTGTGAGGACGAACCGTTCAATAGGAGACGCATCCGTTCCCCGATGGACTGCCTTGATGACGGGGTTAACCATCATGACACTCTCCACGACATCGTTGCGCAACATCCACGAGGACCGTGCTTCCAGGAGCCTTTCCTGAGCTTGTCTGATGGTCTCGCGAGAGATTTGCTGCGATAAATCTGACGCAGCGTTAGATGTCAATAACAGGCAGGGCTGTGGAAAATACAAGTGGGTGCATACCTAAGGTGACATTTTGACGCGCTTTTGTTAGAGTAAGCTCGACCTCGAGCTTCAACAGTCGATCATAAAGTTCCAGTATCCTCTTCTCCTTCTCAGATAGTGGCAATGGTATTTCACTTTCCGACGCGTAGTCTTGCAGCTCCACGTCACGTGCATCCACCATTGGCACATCCATGTCGAATTTTCCAAAAGGCTGGCCAGGCGATAAGAAGAACGCTATGTGAAGTAATGAGGTTGTAGTAGTCAGTTCAGTTGCGACATGTGGAGGGATGTGATGCCACAGCCTTTCGACATTCACCAGACGCGTCTTGGCCCTCCCGTCCTCCCAGGAAACGTGCTGTGGCGTCAATGTGGCTGACGGGTCGATGAACGGACGCGTGGAAGTGCTCTCAGTTGTGGGGTCATAAGGCAGGTGGATCCTTACGGGAGGCCCCGACCTAGTCTAGCGTCACAAGATGCCATCACCCAGTCATCTCCACCGTCTGGCAGCTGTTGTGCTTCTTGAGCTGATACAAGCAGCTGATGGAAGCGTGCTGCCTTTGAGTTGCTTGCCTTCCGCAGCAGCAGATCCTAGGACACTCCAACCCTATCGACGAATTCCCTTTGTCTTCGTCCATCCAAGGCTCCTATTGTTCTTGGCTGCGGGCGAAAACTTCTACTAACAGACGTACTTTTGCATTGTTTGTCTCCTTGAGGGCATACACCGAACCCATTTCCAGCTATTCACTGCTAGGAGCCAGTTGAGCCGCCTCCAACTGATAACCTGCTAGACGCTGTGTACAACATCTCCAACCGAGGACATGTATAGCAATGGCGACTCAGGTGTTGATCGCCCATACGGGCCAGCGCCTGGAGATAGACACTACACAGTTCCTGTCGTATGCCTATCCCCCAGTGTTTGTGGTAGTTTCGAAGCCCCTATGACTAACGCCGGGACTACCAGACTCGATGATTTCAAAGCATCCGTAGCTCGGCAGAGTTCGATACCTGCTCAGTGCATTATCGCTCTGACTCCACAGGGACGGCCTCTCAAGCTCCAGACGATCCAGACCGAGGTAAGCGATCGCTCCTATCTCACCCACCTTGCGACCCAGACAGTTGCAAAGAAACGTGCTTACAGAAAGGGCACAGAAAGAAATATATGTCTACGACAACCGACTTACACAGGCAACTTCGCCAGGGAGCACGCCCCTGCCAAAGTCCGAGATCCCGCTGCCAAGGCGGTATAACGTGACGAACCCCCCGAACCAAATAGAGGATAGCAGGTCGGTGCAGTCATGGCAGCAGCTCTTCAAGGCACGACGTGCCTGGGCGCTGAAGATTGTGGACGACTGCGCCCACATGGCACATGTCACGCAGGACCGTGCCAACGAGACGGACGTCATGTTTCGGTGTCTCGAGGCCGCTATGGCCAATCTCGTCTCCCTTGTCAAGAGTCTCGAACCCAAGTACGCCGATCTTCAAAGATGGGTACCCGACTTCCAGGCCGAAAATGCCACCTTGACAACCTCGTGGGAGCAATACCTGTCCCTTGCCAGGAGCATACCTGTCTCGTCGACAATGGTCCGCTTCATGACCGGGCGTGACATAAGCGGTGGAAAAGGACGACCGCAGAAGCAGGCCACGCTTGAAGATCTTGTGAATCTCGAGACCGCTCGAAAAGCCGGCCGTTCAGCACCTTCAACGTTGCGAAAGTTCAATACTCTCATTGCGGATCTGGACAAGAATGCGAGCAGGCTTTTTCAAGACGCGGACCTTCTCTTCCGCGATTTCGAGCAGCTAGCAGCTCGATCTGACTTGAGGCAGGATGGCGACTCCATGCAGCTGCTGCAGGATATCGAAGCTGTAGCCAAGAAGATTGACACTGATTACCAGACAACCTTGGATTACACCAACTCCACGAGAGATGTCCTCCAAGCATCCAAAATCGCAGCCAACCATACTGAGCGCCTCTTGCCGAGCATCAAGAACAGGGCGTTGGAGATGGACGAGATGCAACGGTATGCAACACAATCACGTAATCGCCTTGCTGCAGAGGCGGTGGATTTTATGCGCAGTATCACTGAGGTCACAGCCCTGAGCACCGCTGTGAAGGGCCAAATAACCTCTGTCAACCAGGAAGATGATTTTGGAGATTTTGATTACCTAAGGCTGATTCACCAGGTACCGTGGATGTATGCCTCATTCGTCGCCGAGGCAATCAAGCGTCGCGAATGGTTCGAAAAGGTCAAGCAAGACTCCAGTACCTTGGCTAATGAAATGGCTATTTTCCAAGAGGAAGAGATGAAAAGGCGGCGAAGGTGGCATAAGGAGATTGCCGGCGCATACGGACCGGACACTCCAGGCACAGACAGTAACGTTCCGGGCCTGGAGGTGAATCTACTGGGCGAGGACGAGCAGTGGCCCGCCGTTGCTCGAAAGGACCTGGATGAGGTATACGAACTGCTACAGAAAGAGAGAGCTGATCCGGAGCTTATTGCGGATATCGGTAAACTGATCAAGGAACTCAATAACCCGACGAAGCAACAATCGAAGCGCCTAAAAGCTTTCAAGAATGGGAGTGTTCACGAAGCAGCGCTTGGGCGAAGCGGTCTCCTGATACGCGGGGACGATGACCTCCTCAGAAGTCTGCAAGATGACAAATCCAAGCTGGAGAACAAGCTTAAGACGGCCGAGAGTAGAGTGCGTCGACTCGAGGACCTTCTTCATCGCCAGAGCCAAGCGTCCCGGCCGAGCTTGGGGAATCTCTTCCAAATACCTGGCCAACAGACCTCGGAACGGAATGATTCGCTATCATCGCTCAAATCTCCCCGTGCTTCTGATAATTACAGGAGATCCTCGGAGGGAGAGAACGTTCTTCTGCAGCGAATCCAGCATCTTGAAAGCGAGGTCGCTTCGGAGAGGGAACGGGCTGCTGCCTTTGAGAAGGATCTCAGTAGCAGAATGACCCAGCATGATGATATCAAGGGTCAAATTGAAGAGGCGAACTCCACTAAGATGGACTTACTCGAGAACCTGGAGGCATTAAAACGGGAATTCTTGGAGGAAAGGAGAGGGCTGGAAGAAGAGATCAAGCGATTACAGGCTCGCCTGGAAGACACCGAGGATGAGATCGAACACTTTGGCGAGTCGCGGGAGAACGAGAAGGCAACCTACGACGAAAGGCTACACGCCTTGGAGATAGAGAACCAAAGGCTCCTCAAAGAGAGACACGACGAGGCGCTCAAAGCGGAGGGTCAGGTGGAATTCCTCCGCAAAGAATCCCGCCTACAGAGAGAGCGCGTGGAGTCTCTTGAGAAACAACTCCAGGCATCTCAAGAAGATGCCGGCCGGCTTGCGAAGAGTTTGGACAAAGCTGAAGAGACAGGCGGGACTCAACTTCGGACACTCAGGGATGTGTATGAACAGCTCTCGCCAGACGAGGCTATACCTACTGATTTGAATGATTTGATCGAAGGTCTGCTCGGGAAAACGGCGGATTTCCTGGCGAAAGTCAACAGCGTTGAAGGAGATATGGCTCTTATCAGGTCAGATTTGGAATTGGCGCAAACCACCGTCAAGGATCTGAGGAGAGAGGTTTCCACGGCGAAGGACAGGTTGTCGGAGAGAGAAGTCGCAGAGATGCACCTCCAAGAGCAACTTTCCAGAGAGCAGGCAAAGGCTGCCGCTCTCGAAAAGGAGCTCGTACAGGGGCGTGAACAGCTTGCCGAGCTACGGGTCAAGATTGCGGACGGTGAGACAGGTTCCGAATCTCTTCGGAGGAAGCTGGAGGAGGATGAGTCAAGAATCACCTCCATGACTGAGGAGTTGGCGTCTCGACAATCGCAGGTCGGCAGCTTAGATGAGGAGTTGCTTCTTTTCAAGGAGAGACTTCTCGACTCTCAATCGAAACTCAGTAATGTGACCGCTCGTCTCGACACGCGAACCGAACGGGCCAAGGATCTTACACAGAGGTTATACTCGCAGAACGATCGTCTTTGCCGACTTCTCGAGCGCTTAGGTTTCACCATCGCACGTGAAGGGGATACTATGGTCATTCAAAAGGTGCCACGATCGGAGCGCTCATCGCAAAACGCCAATAACGATCTATCCGATCCAGGATCCTCGTCACTCAGAAAGTCAGGGACACTCAACAGCCGTGTGCTGGCCGACAGCGCTGACCTAGAGCTTCTATACTGGATGAATGCGCCTGACCCGGCGGTCGAGGCCGAGAAGTACAAGGCTTTCCTCTCCGGCCTCGGCAGCTTCGACACAGACGCGTTCTCCGAAGCAGTCTACAAGCGCGTCAAGGACATTGAGCACATGGCCCGCAAGCTGCAGCGAGACGCACGAGCGTACCGAGAGAAAGCGCACGCCTTGCAAAAGGACTCCCACGACAAGATTGCCTTTAAGAACTTCAAGGAGGGCGATCTAGCCTTGTTTTTGCCGACTCGCAACCAGACGACTGGCGCATGGGCGGCTTTCAATGTTGGGTTCCCGCACTACTTCCTCCGCGAACAGGAAGCGCATAGGTTGCGCAGTCGCGAGTGGCTTGTTGCGCGGATCTCTAAGATCCAGGAACGCGTGGTAGACCTGTCCAAAAGCCTGCAGCCGAGCTCAGCGAGTGCGCATAAAGACAGCACCGTTCCCCACGAGACGGAGTCGCTCAACGAGGAAGAGAATGATAACCCCTTTGATCTCTCCGACGGACTACGCTGGTACCTTATCGATGCACTAGAAGACAAACCGGGCGCGCCATCCACGCCGGGACTAGGCAAAAGTACAGTAGCAGCAAACAAAGTCGACGCCATGGCCGACATTCATACCCACAACAGGACAACCTCCAAGGGCAGCGTTCTCGGCGTCGGCCGCGGTCTCGCCCCGTCGGG
Source organism: Coniochaeta sp. PMI_546 (assembly GCA_021432605.1). Classification (NCBI taxonomy): domain Eukaryota; kingdom Fungi; phylum Ascomycota; class Sordariomycetes; order Coniochaetales; family Coniochaetaceae; genus Coniochaeta; species Coniochaeta sp. PMI_546. Next base: position 2,030,926 of record MU271150.1, on the reverse strand, counting down.
CATCGAGGGCGTCAGCAAGTCGCTCTCCAAGAGCCTCGAGAGCCGGCGGTCCAGCACGGGTTCTAGGAAAGCCGTGCCGTTTGCCGTCGGTGTCGGGACTAGGGGCCGTGACAGCGCGCTGGCGAGCGAGACGAATTCGCTACGTGCTGCACCGGGTGATACCCCCGTTGGCACGAGTCCGACACAGCATCATGCTCACGGACACCTTCAGCAGCACGCGAGGCCCCAAACGCCGCTTGCTGCTGCGCATGGGGTTGACGAAGACCAGGAGGTGACTGCGGAGCGTGGTGATGAAAATGAGAATGGACACGTGGATGATTCCACTTCTCCTGCTGCAAAAGATAGTCCAAGCCGGGCAGAGCAGCCTGCGCAGCAAGGAACTTCTGAGGTGGGCAACGTCATTGACACTCTGCTTGGACCGTGATTGTTCTTTCCCTTCACTCTATTCCCTGTCTGACGGACAGTCCGACTGATTCGGTTTGCTCTCAAGGCCGCTCCTCGTCGCCATCATCTGCTAGGCCGAGGCCATCCTCCGGGTCCTGGTACTATACAGCGGGAAACCAGTGCCGCCTCTGTCGAAAGTCCGTCCAAGAAATCGGTAGTTTGGGATTCGCTCTGGAGTCTGGACGTTAGTTACGAAGGGGGAAGGAAGGGAAAGTAATCGAATCATTCGGCATGCGGGAACTGCGAGGGGTAATGATATTCTATCATTCTTAATCATGAAATTTGGTTGGATTCGGGGATTAGTATAGAGGGGTGCATCATCCTGCCTGCGTACTTGACAGTCCGAGAGACTGTGGCCTGCGTGCTTCCTTATATGAGATCTTACCCATTGCCGACGCTCAGGGTCAATCCAGACGGTGAAACCTGGTATGGAGCTTACAGCCTGTTAGCATAGACATTAGATGCCAAAGAAATCATCCACATTCATGAGGTCTATTTCGATACTCAGATGAGTTCAAGATGTCGACATATAGTTTACAATACACATGACGTATTCGTACACCAACAGCTAACATCATCCGGCTGTACGTACTTCCACGGCTCCGTCACCCAGGGCCATATCCCTTATCCAAGCACGGAGATGCAACGGCTTTACTCTACATCCTCAGCAGGCAAGACCTGCACCATCCTCCTCACAAACTGGACCTCGGGCGTGAACTTGGACGCGCCGGGAATAGAAATTTCCACCTCCCACGAACCCAGACTCTTTACCCGGTCTGCATCTTCCTCGAGTCCCACGAATCGTATACTTCTTGCGTCGAGCGGGATGCGGCTCGCCTCCGGGTCGAGCGCGAGATCGCTCTTGACGGCGAGTAGGATATCCGTCGTCGACACGGAGCCGAAGATAGCTTGAGCTTCGGGCGGAGACTGTTTCTTGGTTTGGGCCGGGGGTAGGTCGTGGACGTGCTGGGCAAGGAGAGGGGAGCGTTTTTGCACCGGCGCTTCTGGTTCGGTGGGTGGCGCGGGGATAGGTTTGCGGTGGAAGGTCAGGGTGGGCACGATTAGAGTCGAGAGGAGGGCGTGAATGCGCTCGGGCTGTTTTTTTGGCCTCTGGTCAGTATATATGGGGATTATGGGAGGACACGGAGCAGACGGCTTACGGCGAGAGTGTAGGCAGACACGGCTTCCTCCGCCGCGGTCTTTTTGGGAGCCGGCGCCGGTTCCTCTTCTGCTGCGGCGTCGCCGGCCTTCTCGTGGGCGCGGAAGTCGTGCTCGCGCTCGCCGACGTCATCTTTGCGGCTGAGACCCAGCTCGGCGAAGCGCTGGGCTGTCATGTACTCGGCTTTGTTCTTGGGGTACCAGAGGTTGCGCATGCGGCCACGGTCAACGCGGAAGATGGCGTCTGTATGTTGAGTTAGACCTACTTAACAGAGGTGGTTTATTATGAGAACCGACCTTTTCGCCCATATCTAGGTATGTCCTCCAGTAACCGCACAATCACACCCTCGTCATAATGGTGTTTTGACTTGTTCCGAATCTGGGGCCGGGAGAAGGGGGAGCTGGGAGCAGCCAATGTGGTGCTGCTGGAGGCGAAGGGGGTGGATGCTGGTGTTGTTATGAGACGCCGAAGACAGTTCAGACATGTCGGCGTCCGGCCGAAGATAGGGGCTGCCATTGTGGTGTGTCAATGGCGGAGAACCTCGTCGTCTTCGGATTCGAAGTTCAACGGTCCCTGGAAATTTTGAGCTCCAACATTGGATGCGAGAACTGATGAACCGAGACCCACCGAGGTGAACTCGAATACTGCTGACTAAGGAAGCTTCTCTCCCAGGCAAATGCGATCAGCCTGTCCTATAGTATTACAGACAAACATAGCGAAGAATGGTATATTCCTTTTAGAATGATAGTTTACGCAAGATATCTTCAAGATAATCATGGAATGGTTTCAGCCATATACTAGACTTTGGGTATCACTAAGTTTCACCAAAGTCCCCTTGGAGTACTATACATGTCCATACAGCATCATCGATACCCGTCCATCCAGTGTCATTCACGAGTGAGGTCCTTGAGTTTGCACGTATGGCGCCTGCTGCGGATACTGAGGCGGATATTCATACTCTATATCATATTAGTTGACTGGTCTCTTCGTGGCCTCTCGAAAGAGAATACTCACGCTGCTGCTGCTGCTGCTGCGGCACGCCCGCCGCCGCACCGTAGTCATATCCAACTCCAAAACTAACAGGAGATACCGTCTTATGTGCTTCTCCATGGGGGTATTGAGCAGGTTGCTGCGCAGGCGGCGCTCCCTCCCAGCCACCCTGCTGCAGCGGCGGGCTCCCGTACATGCTCGCCGGATGCCCAGGGCCGGGCACGGCATACGCCAGGCCATGCGGCGGCGTCGCGTGGTTCGTGTACATGGTCGAAGAGTTTGGCTGGTAGCTCTGTGAGGGGCTGAATCGATTGTCAGTAGATGGTGACGGTTGCGACATAGGTGGGTTCGACGGGGGAATCTGGGATGCCGGTACGCCGCCTGTGCCTGAGTCCTTGCCCTTTGACCGGCGCCAGAGAAACAGCGCTGCGAGCATCGCGACGCCGATTCCAGCTAGACCACCTACTACGCCGCCCACGATGGCGCCAACTGGTGCCGGAGCCGGACCCGGATCCGACGTTGGTGTGCTTGCAGAAGTTGTGGTACTTGTTGAACTTGAGGAGCTACTAGTGGCGGTGCTGCTGGACGTCGACTCTGAAGCTGTGCTCGATGTTGTGGTAGACGGAGTGGTCGTTGAGCTTGATGGAGTTTTGGTACTTCTTGTGGCAGTCGGAGGGTAATCGATCAGCTGGCCGACGCCCCTGGTTGTGTCGCAATCCACCAGCGTAAGGATAACCCCCGGGCTAGCCGTAGTTGAGAAAGTATAGCTATGGCACAATGAAGCTGTACTGGTGCTGCAGCAGAGGGTGTTGTAGCCTGACACGTTTTCGCATGCCCCCCTCAGCGATGCCGTGTAGTCGATGCAGGTGGTCTTCATAGTGCTGAAGCAATCTGTCCCGGTATTTGTACAGCAGCCGATGAAGGTACCGTCATTTGTGCATGATGCCCCAACTCGAACGCAAGTAAAAGCATCACCTGTCAAGGCCGCGCCGCGTTAGAACCATGCCAGTCGCGAAAGACCTCGACTACACCTACTCCACGCGGTTGCTATGTACCCGCATGTGTCGACGCCCATTGTGAAGCCAGTCAATCTTCTGAACAGGTCAAGCCCTTCATACTGGGGTCTACTGGGTGTCGCTGTCGGTCGCGGCGACACACCTTGTCCATCGTCTAAGAAGGAGTGGGTTTCTTGGGGCAAATTCGCTGTCCCTGGCACAGGCTGCTTGAAGAAAGAGAAGCCAAGGAAGGCTGTCACAGGTGTAGCCGTAAAGAAGGCTACCAGAAGCTGTGTCCTCATGAGATCAGCTCGCATCGCGACTCAGTAACACCTGCGAAGGGTATTCTCAGGAAGGAGCAGAACCTCGCAGACAGAATGACTGAAGGCTAGGAAACGGGTTAATATCCTTGCGACCGGACGGCGTCGCTTCTTATTATCATAATGCACTCTGTTGCTTCCCTGCCTTGCCAAGACAGTGTGACAGAGGCAGGCATCGCTAGGTCACAAGAGCTCTACTGAGCTAACGCCGGTCCCAGCTCTGACAGTCATGACGTTGATTCGTTGAAAGCGTGAGATAGCTGCAAGGAGACAGTCGAAGGCCGGCCGCATGCCTCGAGGTTGGACGGCTATGGCATTGCCTGCACCAGCACAGCCGCCAGCCAGGGTCGCGTTGGAAGGAATGCAAGACAGCGACAGCATATCCATCAAACATGAGAGCCTGCTGGCAATAGTCTGTTGATGCTAAGAATAAGCATGGCTAGATGTTTCTCCGACGGAGGGAGTAGAAACAGCGGACGAATGAAAGAGAAGCACCCCACGGTGCCTTTGCTTGACGCTATGAATATTGGGGCAGATCTACACGTTTTTGAGGGCTGCGAACGGGTCCTAGCGAGATGGGTATCGCCTTGGTAGGACTGGCCGATGATAGGAAATGGCTCGGGAGGATCATCGCCAAGTTCGAACGACTTCAGAAGGTTCGGTCTTAAATGCTCTTCGCCGAAAAATGACATCGGAGAAGCCCTTCGCCGATATCAGGAACGCGGGAGCGACTTGCTCTGGTGGAGTATAAAGGAATGATGCTCCCAGGCTCCCAGCATGGTGGTGGTGGGGCTGTAGTCTGCTAGAGTTTCCTTTACAGCGAATATACTCGACAAAACGAACACTGTCCTAGTCAGTCAACCGATTTAAGGACAAGAGAATGGCTACCGAACGACCCCTCACCCTTAAGGGAAAGCTCGCCATAGTCACAGGAGCATCGCGTGGACTGGGAGCGGACATGGCTTGGAACCTCGCATGCCGAGGAGCTAATGTAAGTCTCCTCCAGCCTGACAGATAGAATATCCCACCTGCACTTACTGATGTGGAGCCAGGTCTGCCTCACCTACGTCTCCGAGAGAAGCAAGGCGGCAGCTGATGAATTGGCTGCCAAAATCGAGGCACTACCGCATCACCCATCTGCATATGTGTGTCGTGCAGACGTATCTACGGTAGAGGGGCCACAGCACATCATAGACCACCTTCTTGAGGCAACAGGACACAGCCTCGCCGTCAACATACTTGTCAACAACGCTGGGGTTGAAAGAGTCAAATCGCTAGCTGAGCTCAGCGTTGACGACTACGACGCTGTCTTCAACCTTAACGTCCGCGGCCTGATCTTGATGACGCAAGCCGTCCTACCGTATCTTCAGCCAAAGGGACGCGTCATAAATATCTCGTCTGTCGGCTCCAGAGAAGGATTCAGAAACCTAGGGCTCTACTGCGCATCTAAAGCCGCTGTCGAGGGCCTCACAAGGGTGTGGGCGACAGAGCTGGGTCACAACGGCACGACAGTCAATGCGGTCAACCCGGGCCCGGTGCAGACGGAACTGCTCGAAAAGATCCCCAAGGAAATCATAGATATGCAGAAGCAGCTGACAGCGGTTGAAAACCGGTTGGGAATGCCTCATGAGGTTTCCGACGTTGTGTCGTGGCTGGCCGGAGACGAGAGCGGATGGATTTCGGGCCAAGCCATCAGTGCTAGCGGCGGGTACGCCATGTACTGAAGGTGCTTACATGTTATCGTTTCTGTTGCTTTACCTAAGGTACTAGTTCCTCGACCACCTGGTATACAAAGAAAACACTGCATTCGAGCGGCATCAGGGGAATTTCTGTAGAAACATGATACGTAGCATGTTTACTTGAAAGATATTCGCGTACCTAAGGTACCTTACCCAGCTGCCAGTAAGCCACGACAAACTAAGGTAGCCCTAAAATGACACTAGAGTATAAAGTAAGGTATGTATCGCCGCGTAGGATGGCCCGTGCGCAACTGCGTTTCTGTGGGGCTTGATTAGCGGCGCGCGGTCACCTTGACATGGCCATGGATGGAACGAAGAGAAACAAAACATCCAGCTAAACTTCACATAGACCTGTTCCAGTGCTGTACTCTCTTCCCATATACCTCGTTGTCGCAGACCTATCAGCTGGCATGACACACCTTGATACTGCCCAGAGCTATCCGCAAGCAATGCATCTCCCCGCATCTTAGCTTTCCAAAACCACTTTCACCAAGTACTAGCCATCTTCGTTCCTTCGCCCATGTAGCTCAGACCAGACCATGGAGCGCGACACTTCAAAAGACCCCGCCGACATCCTCGCGACTCGACCCAATGGCCGGACCAGCGCGCCGTTGGTCATCAACAGGAATGGCTCGAGAAAAGACCTGTTCGGCGGCAGGCAACAGCAGTCTAAGGCGAGCAACGGTTCTCATGCGCGGTCGGTGAGCGCTACTCTCTCGCCGGACCACAAACAAATCTCGCCCAACAGCAGGATACCGCGTCCGAATTCGAACCCCCCAAGAACTTTCTCCATTAAAGACGCGTATAAGATGGTAGTCGAGGCCGAGGAAAAGGAGGCCGCTCAAGGATCACCCAGCCCGGCTCCTCGTACGTGGCGGTCGAGGTTAGACGGCGGGGAGAAGACGGATAAATCACCATCCCAAAGCCAGGGGCCGCGCCGACGAACGGGGAGTGGGAGACCAGCGGCGGTCCCACCTGGCCGACGAGGCACTGTGAGCTCCGTTGACAGTTTAGAGGCCGACGCTCAAGGCAACGACGAGTCAGATAGCGACATCGATCACAAGATAAGACAATTCGAGAAGGAGCAACAGCATCGCGACTTAGGCGAATCACAGTTCTCGGGAGGCGGCAATGGCCTGTTTGCTAAATCGAGACTAGGTCAAAAGGTTACCGAGACTGGGAAGGAACTCTCGAGGAAGGCGAGCAATGGAAGCCTTGACGCGGCTGCATCCTCCACAGGATATAGACCCTGGGGACTCAAGGCAGGATCGACAAGCGGATGGCTCAAGCGTGCCATGTCATCACCCGAGAAACGCGACGATAATCCTGGAGTCAATGGACTCTCGGGCGCGGCCCCTACAAGCGTACCAACACCGAATAGGAGCTTTGCTTGGGATACCGATGCGGACTTCACCGCAGGAGACCTGCTGGTATCGAACAGCCCTCCCGTTAAGACCGAGAGAACAAGCAGTCCCCCGAGGTATCAAAATACGAAGCTTGACGAGATCCGCGCACTAGAAATCGAAGTCGCACAGAAATACCCCGTTGAAGCGCCAGACCCTACTTACACGGAGAAATCATCAGGGCACAGGAGAGGCTCAGGAGGTCTCGAAACGCACTCCCCCTCAAGCCGGTCCATAGGTCGAACGAACAATAAGCTTGACGAGATCAGGGCGCGTGAGATAGAAAGTCTATCCAGGCGCGCGGTCGCTACGGCTAGACTAGATGAGATACGTGAACGCAACGCGGAAGCGCGATCACGGTCTTCCTCCCCAGAGATACCCCGGAAATCCAGCAAAGAAGTCTGCCGAGAATCCCCTTTGTTAGATGATAGGCCACCAACAAAGCATAAGACCGGTCCGATTCTGGAGTATGGTGAACACGTCCCCAATGCTCCAGTTACGAGTTTACGGGAAGCTTCCGCTGAAGTTTACAGAAGTGATGCTCTGGAAGAACACAAAAACACAGGCAGCCGAGCCGCGTCACAGGACTCTGAAAGGAACCCGATCTCTCGCGTGGACTCGCATGACTTACTGCGACGCTTGGCGCGCGCAGCAAGCAGCAGTCCAGCACCAGAACAGCCGATCACTACAAGTGCTGAAGCAGTTGCCGAACCTGGGAAGGAGAGCATCTTTCGCAACCCTGGGAAAGAGCGAAACGCTGAGAGGGCAGCGGATAGACCCAAGGCTGTCGGCTTTGCCGGATTACGACGAGAACCTTCCGCAGAGTCAGTATCGGATAAATCCAAGCGCTCAAGTCTGGCTCTCTCCGACAACGATCCTACCGAGCGCATAGAGCGCGAGATGCAGCTGTTTGCACCTATGGATAACCACTCGGAAAGAGGTTCAATACGCGCTCCTTCCCCGGAACCCGATATGGAAAATGACATTGAGGAGACTCCAAGGCCGGTGAGGATTGACCCTCTCACGCAACCCACGCCCAAAGTGACCGGGGCTTACGTTGAGACGCCGGCCACAGTGAAAGTTGAAAGACCCGAAGACATCCCATTACCGGCAATCATTGAGCCTGAGCGGTTAGCTGAGCGGGAAGGCGCGAGCACAGACTCACTGGCAGCAGTTCGAGGCAGGAAAGCGGAAGCATCCCAACAGAAGCCGTCTCACACATCGTTTGTCGAAGGTGTTAGAGACGCAACCAAACAGAAGTCTGAGTCACGCAGCTTTCGACGAGCAAAATCTTTGCCTCGAGCGCGGTCGCCGCTGATAAACTCAGTGCGACCCCCAACTGTCAAGGACGACTTGCTCGAAATCCAGCGCACCTACCAAATCGAAGACTCAACGCTCGACGATCTAGACGGCTTCTTCGCCTCAGAAGTGATGTCTCCGGACACAGCATCTCCAGACCGAATGGCGGAACCCGAGGCCGTCAAGTTCGAAAACCTCGAGACGCAAGACTTTCTTAACGACCGAAAAAGCTCTAAGACCATCAACCGCATAGGCAGAACATTGGAGAGCATACGCACAGCCCGGAAAGGGATCGAGCGTCTTGAAGACGAAGTCTCGAGGGCCAAAGAAACGGATCATAAAATCAGTGTTCCAAAACCAGAAATGCCCGATCCACAATACCACGTCCACTCCGACAACATCGCATCGACATGTCCAATCTGCCTATCCCAATCGCCCAAAAGCATGGTCGCTTACGTGCATATCCCTCTCCCACGCCTATGGCGCAGCCAACCAACTTTCAGGCTCACCGTCCTCGGCTTCATAATCTCTGTCCTCTCGCTCTGGTACGTCGCCGAGTCGACCATGTGCGCCTTCTACTGCAAGCCCGAGTACTGCTACCCCGGCAAGCCGTGCAATTGGTCCTACGATGATCCGTTCTGGGGGTATGCCATACCGGTCAAACTCGATCAGTGGACGACGGGGGGGCAGGGCAGGGTGCTAGTCCAGAAAATGCGACCAGAGATCGCGGATTGGGTCGCGGACATTTGGGATGTTGTTACAGGGACGGATATCAGGACGGCCGACACGAGGGGTTATGACTGGGAGCAACGGCGGCAGCATCGGAGGCGAATGATGAAGCGAGGCTTTGTGAAGCCCTTTGTTGCGAGTCCCGAGGACAGGGATAAGTACGAGGCCTGGAGGAGGGCGAGAATTGCGAAGGAAGAGGCTGATGCGAGGAGAGAGATGGGCTATCCTGATTATGACGAGGAGGAGACGATGGCGGCTGATGAGAGGGTGAGGTGATGGTTATGAGGGACGCATTTGCTTGAGTGGAGTTGGCTGGCTGCAAGTGTTACTCGAATATCGATAGCGATTTGCCGTTTTTATTTTTTGGGTTGCAAAAGGGGGCCTGTTCACTTGGCCGGCCTGGCAGGATTGATGCCTCACGATGCTGCGGATTATCGGACTTAGCAGGAGGCATTGCACATGAGTGTTTACGAGCACAGGCGTTGGGAGTTTGATTTGATACCTCACCCCTATTGCCTACGCGGGAGTGACTTAGTATTCCAAAGTCCTATGATTCCACAAGTCAACCCACGCGGGCATCGCTAGGTCTAATGCTGTAAAATGCGACTAAAACGAGTCTCAACTCACCGCTTATGACAATATCCATCACTTTCGGCACCCTCATCTTAAGCCCCTGGAGTTGCCTCGCCGCCGAATTCTATCCCTCCCAACCGGCTCGGCGTCAGTGCTGTATTCGAGCCTTCACCGTCTGGTGTTTCATCCGCCCTGAACTTGACGTTTTCCAACTCCTTGCCATTGTGAGGCTACGATTGCTTCTTCTCCAGCTGCTCCTCCAGCCTCTTGGCCTCTACTCCCATGACCTCAAGCATCGGCATCGCATCTTGAAGGGCCTCCTTGTCCATTTTCTTCAGCTTCGCAAACTCCTTCCTACGCGCCTTGTGCTTCATGCGCCTCTCGCCCTTGGCGCACATGATCTTCCACGCAGCCTCCCCGACGTGCCAACACATACTCGAGACGAACTGCTTCGCTTCAATGACGTCGTAGAGTCCCTCGCTGTCCCTCAGGGGCGCAAGAGGCATAAACCCGAAACTCGAATCGCCAGAGAAGACGATTTTCTTGAGGGCTTTGACAGCCACATTGTACCAGTTCACGTCCTGGCCTAGCATCGCCACGGTCTCTTTGATGAAGCTTAATATGTCTTCCTCCTGGTACTCCACGGCGATCTGCAGGTGCCAGGAGTGGAAGTGCTCCATGTATCTCACCCTGGCCTCCGGCCACCGTTCGAAAGCTGCTTCGCGAACGGCCATGCGCTTGTCGAAAGGAGACAGGAGGTTGAATTCTTGGTTGGAAAAGGTGCCGTCTCGTACGGACTGCCAGATCGAAGGTATGTACTCCTCTGCCCATTGTTGGTAGACGGGGCGCTGCTTCATGCGGCGCCGGTCATTGGATCGCAGGGTGGTCTCGTTCTCTGGCTTCGCTTCTACGCTCTCATGCCCATCCTCTTCCGCCTCCGGCGGACTCGCCCAGAACCAGCGACAGGTGGTCGCGTACTCGAAGAGCTCCTTGACGCTGTTAAAAGGCCGCTCCCAAAAGCCGCAGGAGGATGTATCACCAGTGTCGTCATCGGCGATGCTAGGAGACGTGCTGCAACCGGGGGTGTCGTCTGCACTCCGCGGGACCCCGTAACCCTTGTAACCGAGAAACTCAAGTACCTCCACCGGATCAGAGGTCAGGAAGATTTTGGCCTTCTTACGGTCCCTGGTCTCGATCTCGGGGATGCGGATCCACAGGGCATGCTCGTCTACTGTGAGGCCCAGTGATCGGATGATGGTGCCGACTATCTGAAAGAAGTCACCGTGCGCGTGCCGGAAGAGGCGCCACTGGAAATCGGCGTATGACGGGGCTATGTGAATGTCAACCTGGATGTGGCGGCGTTTTGGCGGAGCTTCAGTGTCCTGATCGAAGCCGTTCGTGTCGTTGTCATCTCTAGGCCACGGGATCGCCATGTTGGCGCTGACGAGATGTGGCTTCAGATAGATGACGTGCTCGGCTCCCAGGGCGGCAGCAATCATCTTAAACGGCTCGTAACCGGTCCGAGGGTGCGGCAGCTGAGATCCAGAGCCAGATGGGAACAAGGCTTGCCGTTCGAAAGCCACAACGATATCGACGTCGCCGTGATCCTCTTTCCCGGGACCTTCGATAGGGGAAGCCACGCAGACATATAGTTCTCGGAGGCAGGCGTGGCAGGCGGATTTGACCTTGTGGTAGATGGCTGGTGGCATCCGGGGCGTGTTGAGGAGATAAGGGTCAGAGGTGAAGGCCGAGCCGCCCATTTTGGGCAACGTGAAGACACGGACGTGCAGGCCGGGCTTCTTCCTTCCCTGAACAGGCTGGACAGGGGGTTTCGGCTGTCTGTGATCAGTGAGGAACTTGAAGATATTATCATTTTGGCGCGACAATGCATTCAGGGTTGACATTTGTGCAATTGGGCTCTATGAGAGAGAACGGGTGGGTTTGACTAGTGTTATTGATGTTCTGAATGGCAACCACACGATGGCATAGCATATGATAAAATCAAGAAAAGGAGCGAGCTGGTACGGTGTTGAGGTACTGGAAAGCCAACGGAGATGACATACTGTATTATATGTGGTCTTCCTCGTCTGCCCCCGAGTTGTGGAAGGGACACTGCTAACCACTATCAAGGGCAGCAAGAAGGTTTAGCTTCCCGAAAGATCGCTTTCCCTGTGAGGTCTCCGTGCAAGCGACGTGTCGATATGCTTGTTTGAGACGTCGTTTAGGGAAACTTGCAATGGCGAATATTTCGCAAGGGGGAACGATAAGTCAGGTATCGTCAACGACCCATCCCTTTCAGTGGAAGGTGCTTTGAGTCTATGCGGAGAAGGATGACAGCACTGGAGGCAGAAGAAGAAGCCAGCTGCAATAACGGAAAATGATCTCTACGGCAAGAGGAGGCACTGGTAATTGTAGAAGGGCGATGGGATACTTCAAGGCGACCTTTCTGAACTGCTTCATCCAAAATCATCGTCGCCATAACAGATGAGCCGATACAAGAAGTTAATTAGAACCCGTCCAGATGGACTAAACCTACATTCTCGGAGGAAGTGAGTCAAGGTGACCATTGCCAAATGATCAGGGCTGATCAAAGAGTCACACGCGTTGTGGTTGAAGGTCTGGGCTGTGTTATGCATCTACAAGAATATGCGACTATGAGGCAGTGTATGAAATAGTGGGACCAGTCACGCTCAACCAACCACATCTCCGCTCATCGCCCAGTCTTCACCTTCACACCAGCACCTTCTCTTCCAAAGCTCTCATCCACTACAAAATGGAGAACGGAACACCACAAGGTGAGGGCAAAGACCCATCGGGCTTCTTGAGCCAGATCATCGGCGCTCCTGTCACGGTGAAGCTCAACTCGGGTGTCGTCTACAAGGGTAGGTCTTCACCTCAAGCCTTCCAGGTTCATAGCTCACGGTGATGACTGACTAACCTATGCTCAGGCGAACTACAATCTGTGGACGGATACATGAACATTGCGCTGGAGAAGACCGAGGAATACGTCAACGGTAGCAAGCGGAGGACATACGGAGATGCGTTTGTCAGAGGCAACAATGGTGAGGCTCTCGCACATCTGTCTCGTTAACACTTGGAGTGCTGACAATGTTTGTAGTCATGTACATCTCGGCCGACTGATTGGGTCGGGAACTCATGACCAGATCACGCTTAAAGGAGCCTGGAACAGGTACACGCATTTCTATCTTGAGCCTATTCAGGTACATCCGCACAATAAGGACCAACACGTGCTCCTGGCGGTATCAAGAGACGGAGCTTGTGGTCTATACGTAGCATCATGCCGACAAACATTGCATGCTCGGATTCTTCTGCATAATACCTAGCAATCCTTCATTCTATTTTATCCGTCCAAGCAAAGAAGGTCACCCCGTGAAGCGCGATCTCACCCTTCTCATTCCGCTCCACGTCCGACGATTGCAACGCCTCCTTGAATGTTCTGTATGCGGCATCCTTCTGCTCTCCCTTGAGGACAGCGACTTGACTCAGCGTATTGATGCGTGCCCAGAGCGCATCCTCCGATACCCAGACCGTCCACTTCACCGTCTCCTGACCGAGGGGTAGAGAGAACCGGGGGAAGTCACTCGTCAGACTATTCTTGAGGATCTCAAGCGGGTTGTGCTTCGTCTGTTTCTCAAACACGGTCTGCCATTCTTCGTCCCGGAACCGGGGAAGCCCGTCGGTGGCGATAGACCATATCCAGTCATTCAGTTTCTTTCCCCACGATGTTACTGACGGCCACGACCTAGGCTTGTTGTCTGTATGAAGTTAGAGGAGGAAAGCTATGAGCAGCCAAGATATGTCCTACATTCTTCGATATTCCATATCATGCCGAGCACAGCATTTGGCGCCAGTATGCGGTGGATCTCTTTGAGAGCTTCATCGGTAGCGAACCTTGAGGGTCGGTGAGTTATAACCGTCTATCGAATTACACGGGTGAGCGGCGTTACCAGTGAAACGATTGTGCTGCGATGCATGCATCTGCGTAGCCATCATCTACCGGCATCTTTGCCGCGTGTCCATCAGTGACCGTGACGTTCCGCAGCTGTTTTTTCTCAAGTTCTGCCCTCATGCCCTCATGGGGCTCGATGGCGTGAATGTTGTAGTTTTCGTGCCTCTTGGCCAGCAACTCTGTGAACTTGCCGGTTCCGGCAGCTATCTCGACCACGTTCACATTGGGTCTGTCCGCTATCTTGAGATGGCGCAGCAGGGAATCCACGGCCTCGGGCGGGTAGGACGGGCGGTAGGCATCGTACTTGCCGGCGTCCTTGAATCCTTCGGAGGCTGCCTTGGGTAGCTCGTACTTCGTCACCATCTTGTCTAAATGTCTCAAATTGAAGGCAAAACGAGATCTACCAGCAGCTATACAGAGGGTCGGAAGTGTGTATTATACTATAGTAATGAACTGGGTATTGGTTCGGCATGCCTCGAGGGTAGGACCGGTGCCGGAAGTTACACTCAGGACTAGTGCGCGCGATCCGATGGCGTAAGCGGAGAGCTGCAGTGGTTGCCAGGGCCGATCCTTCAGCTGCGGAGCTGCGACGCTATCTCAGATACGGGCACATGTTTATCACTCCCTTGATTGCGATAGGCCAGCTCGCAAACTACGACCTAGAAATAACATATTTGTGGCAGGCTTAAGCATAGAGTCGTATAATCTTACAACGATCAAGTTGCCCAACAAGGTGCGGAAAATGCCTTTGCAACAAGGCAGCATCAGGGTTGGGGTTGACCAGACGAGAGAATCGTGCTGAGGTGCTTAGTCAGGCTGTCTCGACATTAAGGTATGGTGAGGGCCACCCTTTTCGGCGACTTGTTCCCTGTGCCAGACCATCAGATCAAACATCCAGTAAAAGGTCAAAACTCAATGCTAATAGCCGATCAGATGTTATATTCACGTCGATTGAGCACTTCAAGGCTGTTGCTTTGCTGTTTTTCGCGAATCTTCTGCAAGTGCAGCTACTTTCAAGCTGTGGCGGATCGTCTCCTAGTGGAAAGTTCTAGGCGTTCCACGATAGTGTCTAAACCGCCCAAGATCTCAACAGTGAACTGCGGTGGTGGCCCGTAGAACCTGGAAGTATCATGCAATTCTCCGCATCTCTGTCATCATCGTGTTCTTATACGTGTACACATGTGGTGTACTATGGCTTTCGGTTTCGTGATAGTGCTCGCAATTGGTGGTGGAGCAAGGTAAATACGCCGAATATCAATACTGTCGTGGTAACCCGTAGAAGTATCATGCGATTTCTCCGCAATTCCGTAACATCGTGTTCTCACCATTGGCCTCACATCGCAACGCTGGGCCGTTTCTAGAATCTCCTGATGCTTTCGTTTCCTGTCTGATCAGGTTCATTGGCGTTCTGTGCCATCCGTTCGTTCCGTTGCTCGAAACTTGAGGAAGCTGCCATGTCACGGCTTGCTCAAGTATAAATCAACCCCAAACCTCCTACCTAACGGCATTCCGTTTTGCTCACCAGACATCAGATCAGAAATCGAGCAATCTTCTACATGCAAGCTTCCTGCAGACCACTCACACGAAGACTCTCACAACAAGTCCTTCGCCCATCAGCAAAGCGTATTCGACATCTCTCAACCACACCATACACAATGTCGCTCTTCCCACGTTCCCTCTACGGTGCTGACCCCAGCTTCACCCCTCTCTTCCGCCTTCTGGATGACTTCGACAACTACCGCACCGAGGTCCAGGGCACCAACAACGGCAGCGGCACCAAGGGCAGCCGCGCTATCAGCGCTCGCACCTTCAACCCCAAGTTCGACGTACGGGAGACGGAGAACACGTACGAGCTGCACGGCGAGCTGCCCGGTATCGAGCGGGAGAACATCAACATCGAGTTCACGGAGCCGCAGACCATCGTCATCCATGGCCATGTCGAGCGCACCTACCAGTCCGGCACTCCCCCATCCGGCCTCCTCGAGAGCGGCGCGAAGTCGAGCGGCGCCATCACCGAGGGCGGTGAGCAGCACCACACCAAGCCCCACAAGGTGACGGTCGAGGATGAGGCCAGCGAGCAGGCCAAGGAGGAGGCCAAGAAGCAAGGCAAGGAGCAGGGCACCGTCGCCAAGAAGGACGCGCATCAGCAGGAGCAGCCCCAGCAGCCCAAGGAGAAGTACTGGGTTTCGGAGCGCTCCGTAGGCGAGTTCTCCCGCACCTTCAGCTTCCCGACCCGGATCGACCAGGACGGCGTCACCGCCAGCCTCAGCAACGGCGTCCTGAACATCACAGTCCCCAAGGCGAAGAAGCACGAGAGCCGCCGCATTGCCATCAACTAAAACGAACAACACCGCGATCTACTCAACCCCCTTTCTGCCACGAGCAGCCATCCGTCATCATTTACCTCTTACAACGCATCACACTCTCCTTAATGACGATTTCTCATAATGACTTTTTAACGACATGGACGAGATGGACACAACCCAGGGACTGTGTCACATATTCTAATCATTGTTGTGCTCTGCAACGGCTGCAGAGAAGGCTTTGTGGTTTATAGCGTTGCGCTTGCATTGGACTGGCCTGACTGGTCATCTTGTTAAGGGGTTGAGGATCATTCCTTAGCAGCCTTTTAGTGGTAGTTGCAACAAATGAGAAGCACTTATTGAAAGATACAAATTACCGTTCGCCTCGCAAGTGACATTAGACTGTCCTATCTAGTGTAGTGTACACGTGTGCAGTGTAGAAGCCACAGCAGATAGATGGTTCGATACATCAGCCACAGAAGTAGCCACACGACAAAGCCTTAATTTTGTTTAGGACAGGCTTGACTGCTGTTGCTATGGTAAAATTGGCTGAGTGTCATATATCGATCACTCGCACCTTAATTAGTGTACATTACATTATTTATCGCGTGTGTAGACTGAAGAAGACGACAAACGTGGATGACGATACTGCTCTCGAATATTGCACTATTAGTATTTGCTGCTTATCTTTGCTCATTCCTGTATTTTTTTCTATTTTCAGACTGCAGCACTGACAACGAGAAGATGCCAAAAATGGCGATAGAGCAAGCAGTCTAATCATCGAAAGTGACGAGATGATCAACACAATTGACGTCGATCGTGCCCAGCGAAGCGTCAACTCTGACGCAGCGGTAAGCGGTAAGCGGTAAGTGCCGTGCAAAGCCAGCATACTGAGAAACAGTTCCACCAGATGGACCTCCGCTAACCCCACGCCCGTGATTGACAAAGCCCACACCCCGCCTCGCGGGGTCCCACAATGTGAACTGGGTTTTAATTCTCCGAAATCCCATTCTGCCCTTTTCGATCAAAGCTTTTCTCGCCACAATCCGGGATGCAAGCTTGCGACAACACATCCCGGCCCGTCAGAAAGCTTTCCCCACACAGAGTAAGGTAGCGTTGGCTCTGGGTACACCGAGACATGACGAAACAAAGCTCGGCAGCCCCACGGGTGTCTCCGCCTGTGCACTTGCGTCCAAAAAAGCCCACTTTCCGTGTGACAGCCATCCTTGTTGTTCAATAGCGTCCCCGGCTTTAGGAAATGATCTGCACTTGATCTGTGGCGGTGCCGGTGTGGCGAATTCCCCAGCAGAAGGAAGCTCTTGAGCGCGGAATTTCCGATTGCAACTTTTCCACGTGCTTCTTGGCTAGCTATCTATACCTTGTAAGAGTACTGGACGCGCAGATCCCGTCAAGGTGCCCGTCTACCTAACTAGGGTGTCGGATCTGGCGCGGATCTGCTTCGGTGTCTGTGTCCGACGAGTGGCACTTCGGTTCGGCGGCAGGATCCACCTTGCTGGATCAAATGAGGCTTTTGCGTGCCACGCCGGTAATGAAAAGCCACAAGTGGCACATGCTTTTCTCTGGCTCGTGGATCTGATGGACTGGTCTAGACCCGGCACCTCAGGTTCAGTCAGGGGTTTGCGGAATATTTTTTGAGCCTCCTGACGTTTCGACGTTTTACAACAGACCCGTTTCCCCCCCTTCTTGTTCCAGGGTTTTCTTTTTTTACGTAGCAGCTAAAGGTAAGGGACCTACGGTATCCGGGTGTAAGTCGGGACAAACGGCGCGCGTGTAAGTCACGATAGGTGCCTTTGTTGCTTAGCAAGATGGACCTTGTTCGACACTGGTGTCAACAGTAATAGCATTGCTTTCTATGGCCTAAGTCGCCGCTGCCTTTCACTTTCCCGTCTGCGAGGCTATACTCGGCCCTTTCCTCGATAGATTGTACCGACCCAAGGTAGGGATTAGAAGCCATGTCCCAGCATAGCAGCGGGTTTCCCCCAAGCATGCCAGGCACAAATGTGCCGCAGACGATGGAGAGGAGTAAAGATATACCTTAGACATACCACACTAGACCAGAGAAACAGCTAAAGAAGGTAAATCGCAGTGCTCGCCCGCGGCCCGATGTACAGAAATGAATTACCCACCTCCGTCCCCGTCGATCCAGAAGAGGCTGACAGTCGAGCACCTCAAAGTTCCCTTTCCTTCGTAATTCCATCGCTTTTTCGTCCCTCGACACCCTCGACTGCCTCTCTAAGGCTGGTAGGGCGATCTCATGGCAGGGTAGCCAGGCACCATTGGCATGGTCCCTCTCAAGACCCCCGGCCCGCCAGCGATAGGAGGAGCAGGACTCTGCACACGGTTGAAGAGACCTATCAGTCTCCTGCCGACTGATGGCTCCAGCTCTGTCCCGTCTCTTGCAATCTTGACCTCCCGATTCGAGTTCCACGGATTCCTCAATCCTCTGGCTCGGTAGAATGGTAGCTTAGTGGTAGATAGCCACTCCAGCTTGAACGGTTTGCCCCAAGCCTTCGTCTCAGCCTTCCCACTCTCGCTCTGGACGCTGCTCGCGTCCCCTGTCGACCCGGGTCCTGAGCTATTGCCCTCCTCGCCGTCCTGTACTGGGATCTCCAACGTGTTGTCGTCGCGCTCCGCTTCCCAGAAGATGGTGCCTCGTGCCGAGTCATCGATGATCCGACCCTTGGGAGCAAATTCGGTCGCTTCGGTGGGGATGGCCTTGGGAAGATCGAGGTCGGTCGTGGCCTGGGCTTTCGGCGCGAACTCGATGGCCGCAGCGGGGTCGTCGTTGATAGGGGACAGCATCCGCGCGTACCCGAAGTACTCGCCCGATTTGTTGGCCGAGAAGACCAGGTAGACATTCTCAGCGGTCTGAAACATAGCAGAACTCCATATTAGCATCATATCTTCATCTCGCGTCGTGCTAACGTTCGTCCTTGCTCACGCAGAAGCTGCGACAGCTGTTGCGTTTAGCTGACGCCCCTTGTCCAATAGTACTCACCGCAAAAGCTTTATTGAGGACCTCCTCGTTGTGTGCCTGCGTCGCCCAGATCCCTGTCTGCACACTCAACTCCAGGTCTTCCATTGTGAGGCTTTTCAGGATAAAGAACTTATCCTTCTGTGGAGGTGAGATAGTGCGTCCTTCGTCATCTGTGTGAGAGGTTGGTGCACCAAGATTTGTTTCGCTGGTCGACGTTCGAGCTGCGGTATCCTCCCTCGTTTCTGAGACCCTTTCGGTTTGCGGAGATGCATCTTCGGTCACAGTCGATTGGGATCCCCCCGCTGCAGGACCTGTCGGAGCGGTAAGTCCAGTCGCTCCCTCTACAGTATTCTTCCGCAGGCGGCTAACCAGCCGAACAGACTGAAACTTCGAATCATGGAGTTTCAGCTGCGCGGCCACGCAGCTTGGCTCATCCTTGAAATTCGCAAAGGCACAGTTGCTCTTCGAGATGAGAAATAGTGATTCGAGGCCAGGAGCTTCCTTGCAGACGTGGTGGACAAGACTCATCAAGTCGGTCTGGGGCGGGAGATTGCCAATCCAGATAGCATGGCCTATTTTTCAGAGTTAGACGTCGGTCGGTAGGTCGTCGGGCGGCGGGTGATACTCACCACTCTGTCGAGGTTTACGTGGCGGGCCCCGGACAATGTTCTGCCGGTTCTCTGAAGAAACTACACGAGTGTCAGCCAGGGACATCACTGCAAAACTTGAACGTCGTTCCACGATTCACGGATGTTGAGGTCTTACAAGATCCACGGTCTTGAGGATACGACGAGGTACCGTATTGATCCACCGGTAGCGCTGCTGCCATCCTAGGATCTGACTGAGGAGGGGTGGATGATAGATACTGGGGGGAAATGAGTTGCGCTGGCATTCCATGGGGCTGTGTGCTATAATGAGGAGCTTGTGGGTAGTAATATGTCGCCGGAGCTGACCCCTGCGGGTTCATGAGTACTGGGCTCGGATAATAGCCCATGTTGTTCCGCGAAGAGATGTTTGTCTGCGAGTGCGGAGGCGACATGGAAGTCGAGTAGTACTGCGGCATACCGCCCGCGTGCTGCGGGAGATAATACTGCTGGTTTGCCAGAGGATTGATTCCACCTTGGGCTTCGTACTGCTGTTGTTGGAGCGGCATCTGGTTAGACATGGTCGATGGCGATGCATTCTGAGGACTAAAACGGTGTTGGTTCTGTGGATATTGTCCAGGTCGGTAATGTTGCTGAGGCAAGGCGTTCACCATGGCATTCATGTTGTAAGGGCCACCACGACCTGATCCCTGAGACTGTGCAATGTCAATCTGGGATGAAAAGGCAGGCTGTAGGTTCGCGTAACTTTGCGGTGCTATAGACGAGTAGCCAGTCGACTGATAAGTGCCGGAATGGCTCTGCTGTAGAGGGTGAGGTCGACCTGGGGATGTTGGTCCAGGGAACGGATTCGGTGCGCCGTCCTCCATCGGAAGTACGTTAGGGGTGCCTACCGGCGGTGGAATATCTCCCATTGCAACGAAAGCTTTGACCAGAGAGTGAGTGGCTTGTAAAGCACCAGACTCACCACCTTGGCGTTGCTCGTGGGGGAGAGAGTAAAGTGGCCGGTGCGGTTTCGTTGCTCTGGCAAGAGCCCGAAACGTAGGGGAGGAGTTTTGGTCTCCGTTAAAGCGCTGTGCGGTCTGAAGAGGTCGGCGGTTGCTGGCCGGACAGGAAAGACACGGTTAGAGAGGCGCCGCACAGAATCTGTGAACAGCCCTGTTCGAAATCCGAGCCGAATTATTTTCTTGGCTGCCCAACGGAGCTGTATGCCGTGGTAGTTCAAGCGGATTTCCAGCAAATTTAATGCAACGGCAGGCAGAGGATCCTCTTTTGAAGCCCCGACAGAGAGTTGACTTTCTGCAATGAGGAATACCAGCACTCTGCGAAGCTCGGTGAGGGCAACTCCAGCTGACGCTAAGTCGTGTACGGCCTAAGCTGGGACCTGGATACCACCCAGCGTCTTCTGTAAGAGTGTATTCTTAGAAGGGCGATCGGCTTGCTGGGCGTCCAATATTATCTCAGAGAAGAACCCGGCGGCAAGGGTCAATTGAAGCAGGGGAGATGCGTCTGAGAACCAGATTAAAGCAAGCCACTATTGTGGTACTGTCCTCAAAGGAAGGGCAGGCTCACGGACCAGAGGCCGGGTAAGAAATACCAGCTCTCTCCCTTGCTAGTAAAGGGCCCGCAGAGTTAGGGTCTCCAAGGTGCGTTTTGCCACAACACCGGCAGTGGATAATCGAACAAGGACGGGACGGAGAAGAGCGAGAGAAGTCCTCGGCGTTTGCTGGATCCGGGACGCGGACGCCTTGGAATATGCTAGCAGGCTGGTGAGCGGGCCGTTACAAGACCTTGGTTTGGAGGGACCGGAGAAAGTGGTTTGACTGGTCAGCAACGGATTCCGGTACTCGGTGCTATTTCAAACCTAGTACGTGTAGCCACTTCCTGCACCTGCCGCCCCCTAGATCTGCAGGAGAAGCCACGAGGATAGAGGAGGATGTAGGGTCTTCCGAATGGTGAGTGGCTGTGGCTGTGCTGCTGTTGAGAGCTTAGATCCGGAAGCACTCCCTGCACTTTACGGTCCGCACCGGCGTTCGTCACTCGCCTGCCCCCAGGTTGCTTCAGAATCTGTGGACGTTAGAGCCGCTATCAGCTCCTACTGGCGGGTCGCAGGGATGGAGAAGAATTGGGGTCCCAAGGATGACCCAAGCTAGAGAGATGGCAAATTTCCTGTCCACCCTCTGTAGTGTATCTTCCTGCAGTGATCAGTTTGTTTTTATGGGGAGACAGGGTTTGTGAGCAGCTGGGGGTTTCGCAAAAGAATGACAGGGCCGCGAGGCTTCGGGTTGCAAGAACCTTTTCAAGTCCACGTGTAGGCAAAGTACATTTGGCTGGGCCTGCCTAAAGCCACCGTGAGGCGAAGGTACTTAGACAAGGTACAGGTATGATGAGAATCCGGTTCCTTGGTACGTGCTTGCTTCGCTGAAGAGGAGCAGGTACAGGACTAAATCATTCCGACACAGCATCGAGAGGGTACACTTACGAGTCACTGCACGGAGCAGCCACATCTTGCAGGCAAGCCCGGAAATCTTGTGTCTGGAGGAGTGAACCAATAGCTGGGGACGAGCAGCACGGAAAGCAAGGAACAACGGGTACGGATGGGGGGACTTGCGTGGAAAAGTGGAGGGTACGTGTAAACTTGCACCCCCCGGGGACCCTGTTCCTGGGCCGTATACTATGTGGTATAGTGTACAGGGGGTAAAGGTTGCCGCTTGACAGGGGCGAAGTGAGTTTTGCATTCCGGAAGGATGGGGAAAAGGATGGGAATTGCGATATGACCGATTCTCTGTTGGGAGTGATGGCTTGGGGCCACCACACAAAGCCGAGGAGGTGCAACTTTGTTTTGGGATGTCAGTGTTGGCGTTTTGGTGAAAGACAGCCCTGTGCGGCCAGGGAATATCCCTGCGTAGAGGTACCTACCTTACACCTGCGCGTACCTCCACGTACAACAGGTAACAACGATTTCGCTCTTGTCGTTCACCTCCACATCCGTCACCACGGCAGGACCAATGCCCCATTTTCGCCACCGACAAAACTCCCGCCACAGGACGATCTGTGCAAGGGTCCCTTGAAACTCCTCTGTCATTGAGCCACAGTTGTTCTAGCCTTTGGGTTCACGAGCTCTTTGCCGACTTAGACGTGCTAAGAATATCCACATCCTCGCTACGATCGCGGACGTGACGTAGCGCAGACTTACCAGCCAAGGTAAGATGAACTGGTCTAGTGAGCAAGTGACCGACTATCCCTGGCGTGATCTCCAGGTTTCTTGACACATGCTAAAAGACGAGCAATTACTGCATGTGTACACGCTCAGACTTTCTTTGCCAGTGTAGTTAGCATTGCGTATGGTGGCGTTCTGGGCCTTCACAATCGTCCAGGGCAGAGGTAGTTGAACACAGCTGAATGGCAGGGATCAGCCTTTTCAAAGTGCCAAAACGAATCTGCAAGATCTCCATTCAAGATTGTCACTGCAGGAATGTAATTGGCGAAAAGTTGAAAGTCAGGACATGGATGGACAAATTCCTCAGATTCCTTCTATCTATGGGATTTTTTCTTCTCTTTTTTTTTGGGGGGGGGGGGGCGCCTTGCCTCAACACTAACAGGGAAGTCAAGGTAGCAGAATGGTGCTTGTATGACCAGTGGTGATGCTCGCCCTCTTATGACAGACGTAAGCCACAGTTGTGAGCAAAAAACGGGAAGCTTCGAAACAGGGCTCAAGTCCCAGGCGGGATGAAACCTCCAATCGCCGAAACCCAACAGCAACTCTACGCGTGGAAGACCTGTTATGATGTCAAAGATGGTAGATAGTGCGTCTCCATCTGCAGCCTCGATTCACAGTGTGGGGTCACAATTCACAGCCTGTACCCTGCAGGTGTGGTTCAATCAGCCCCACAGGGGTCCTGGGAGCGCGAGGGGAAGCTTTAGTGTACACGTGTACACGTAGGTACCTTAGTGTAGTGGACAACTGTGGTGCCTACCACACGTGTAGTTCCGTGTCGGTGACTGCCGTCATTTCTGCCACATCTGGAAAGCCGTGCCCAGATCTTGCCACTTTCGGTTCGACCTCGTTTACCAAGGGATATGGCATATTCCAAAGTGTAGCACGAAGTCTGCATATGGACGATCAGGGTGTATCTTCTCCTAATAAGTTTTGACGGGGTACACTGTCTGTGCTGATGCTCTGGCCACTCGTTCTGACTTAAACTCGATGTTGTGACGGACTTTCTCGCTGTCAAGTCATCCGGGCTTCTCTACGTGTATGTACACATGTATAGTACCGTGCACGGTGAGCTTCCGCTTTGGATATCAAGGTAGTGAAAGTGAAAAGGTTTGGCAGGACCCTGGAAACACCCTGGTCTCGCGGAGCTTTTGATCCGGTAGACATAATTGTACCGTTCCAGCTTAACGCCTGATAGACAGTCAGAAGATCGGTTGGCACCAGTAGCACAGGAATATTATTGGTGAGTTTGTTTGCGAGCGGTCTGGTCGTGCCGCTTATGTCACATGCGGCTTCGAATTGGCTTTACACACACGTACACTCCATACACGGCAAAACTAAGACGGTTAATCTGCACTGATGATCAACCTGTCCGTGACGTCAGCGTGCACGGATTATACCACAAAAGTAACTGGGTCTCGCTCCCGCGCTAATGGGGTGGGTCGGGTTTCTGCCGCTGTAAACCAACGACATCCCGACATGTAACTCCAATGTGCTGGTTGCGATCATGTACAGTTTGGACCATAAACATGCACGATACATCACTACGTACTGCGCAGAATGTAATTTATAATGTAGTCTGTCAGAAGGACTCGCTCATGTCCCATTCAGTATCAGGATATCCTGGTATCACTCCCCACCGTGGAGAAGAGTCCGCGTGTCGACGGGTTCAGCAAACCTCTCTATCGATCCACTGGCGAGTCTCGAACCGTGAGAGCAGACTGATAGTGCCGATCATTGCCTTATCTATCGCCCGGCCGGCGACCCCGGGGTCTCCCAAGGTTTCCAAAGCCGTCAAGCTTGTGATTCATCGCCGACACTGCTCAACGAAAGCTACACGAATGTATACAATCAACTCCAAAAATAACATCCATGCTCTTGCGGAACAGCATGTACCGATGCCGCCGCCCCTCGTTGTCACTACTCGAAGTCTACACCTGGTTTGCCTCTATCTTCTCCCCATACGTTGAAAATATCGAATCGCCACAGTCGTCCTGCTGACAAGAAGCTTGCGTGATCTCCCCGGTTCAAATGAAGACCTGAAAGGCGACAGGTGGTAGAACGGCCCTTGCTAGTCCTCGAGATTACCGCTAACGTCCGGAGTCGTCGTCCGTCCACAACCTAGGTAATCCCTGATGAGCCACGGAGGTGGGAGTTCCATGCGAAGGACATACTCAATGTATGTTTGCTGGCTATATATCTTACTGTCCGTGTGTGGACAACGATAGGCAGGGACTTCTAGCCGCCAGTCTGCCACCCAGCCACGTGGTTGTGTACGGACGTGCGGTCCAAGGCGGCATTGATTCGTGGGAACGAAGTCTCATAACACACGCGTTTGCACTGCTGTAGGGACTGCGGTATGCAAAGAAGCGTCCGGACGCCCGGCGACGTATCGGATAACTACCGATACCGATCCCTTTGGGCTAACGCAGGGGTGAGCCAAGTTGACGGGAACCTTTCTCACTGTCATGGCCAATGATGTTCAGTCTGGGGCTGCTGCCCGCCCATGCCACTTTCATCCCACGTCTATGGAAGCCCGCGTTATTGGATCGGGAATCGTTGAAACGGGGCCCTGAAGATGTGGCTAAGATTCCACTCCAGTAGCTCGACATCTCTCCACTCGGGATGAAAAGGCCCCCCTTTCAATCACACCCGTCATCTCTATGGATCGACCAAATGCCGATACAGAGTAACACGTCCTTAGTGGTGCTGTTTAGGCCATTGTGGCAACAGATGAAGATTGCGAATAATTGTGCGAGCGTGGGCGGCTGCACTATTTTGGAGGAGACGGATTCTCTCGGATTCGCTGACCCCGTATGGTGTCTTCCCCGTGATACTTGGTAAGACATAACTGACATACCATGTACTCAGGCATGCATCGATTGCCACAGTGAGGGCCAATGCTTGCAAGCTTCTACCTGGCTGCCTTGCTGATGTATCTTACCGCACCACCGTGCATCCTTTATCTATATTCTTCCGGCTCGGGGTCCCGTCAGGCAAAGCCTGGAATCAACATCGGCTTTCTCCCCGAAGCAGATCGTGTCTAGCTGTCATGTGTGTTGGTCATCCATGTCCTCGTTGTGAGACGAACCCAGCACCAGATTCCGTACACTCATCATTGTCATTCGGTGAACGAGACCATATCTGTCGTCAAACTATCCAACACGCCTTAGCTCGACGAACCAAGGACATACCACATAAGTACTGGTTTTGCTCGCAGTTACAATCTCCTGATGTTGCGTTCAGATTGTTTACTGCCAGTTCGCCGGGACTGACGTGGAATGAGGAACAGTATCTTGTCACAGTGATGGCGTTGGTTGGACGCTGAGAAGAGTGTACATCAGAACGAGGAACTGCGGGAGATGCCATTTCACGTTGGCTTCGGAGGGTTTGCTTTTGGCAGTTACAGAGAACTCTAACTATAAAGGACCACAATATGGCACCGAAATATGGGTGGATCAAGCGACTGTTTCCAATCATGCGTCCGTGGCGATCGGCCCTTGGTCCTGCTTCGCATGTAGCAGATCGAGAGCCTCATCTGTGCCGAGACTCCTGGGAAGGGACGGATCTGATATGCGAGTGAAGACAATAAAAGGCATACGGTCGAGTATCAGACAACATTGCGAGGGTCCAACTCAGTCCCATGCATATCAGATTCATAGCGCGTCATCTTCAGTCCTAGAGTAGGACGGGCTGGTGTAATGACTTCATCGGTCGAGCTTATAACAAAGTCACCAAAGGCAGGAAGCTTAGATGAGTTAAACCAGTCCCCAAATGGCTAAGACTTGCAGTCTAAACACAGAGCGCAGCGAGGCCACGAGTGCTCTCGAAATCTAGTTATTATTGTACACGAGGCTGGAACCTACGCCCCTACAAATCATATCTTCTCCTTAGTCCTTCTTCAACGGTAGATATATCTCCTCAATACCGTTCGCGGTGACAACCATCATCTGCAGACCGTCACCGACTTCAATGTGACGCTCCACAGCACCGTCAAACGCATCCTTAACCAGGATCTCAACCTCAGCCCTCGTAAGCGGACGTCGCTCCCGTTCCTGCAGCGCGTGACCCTCGCCGCTACCGGGCTCGTACTGATTCTTGAAGTTGACCTGGTTATCCAAGAACGGCATGATCAGGCTTGCCGCCGCACCGCCAGCCCTGCACTGCTCGCGCTCGTAGCTGCCGACGGGGTCGTATGAGTACACGGCGCCCTTGCCCTCCTCGTCCAGGCCTCCCAAGATGGCGTAGGCGTAGTAGGGGAAGAAGCGCTTCTGGTACAGGATAATGGATAGCCGGCGGGCGCAAGCCTCGACGCTCATGGCCTTGCCGTGGCGGTAGCGGTACATCTTGCAGATGGAGTCGAGCTTCTCCTTCAGGGCCTCGCCGTCGGCCATGAAGCCGACAACCGACAGCACGAGGGTGGCGTCCTTCTGGTCGGCCGTGGTACCGCCGATCTTGAAGACTTTGGGGTGGTACCGGCTGTTGATACTGTATCCGGAGGTCAGGCGGGTGTCGCCGGCCATGATGGCGAAATCGGCGCCGGCGATGGCGAGGGTTGAACCGCCGTTGTCGGTGTATCTGCGGCGATGGGGTTAGATTCTTTCTACTCTGGTGCGAGGTAGGCAATTGTCTGCTTACGGGTCGAAACGGTGTTGGCGGGCACCTTCTGGTGCGTTTACTCTGGGTGCTTCATTGAAGGAGTAGTTGGGGCCGTTCATCAACGGGTTTTGGCTGAACATGGCCATCTTGTCTGACTTTGCCGACGTCCGCCGCCTTTAGGACTCTCGTTTGTTTATCGGGTGGATACGCGGAGACAAATTTGATATATGTCGCTGAGAAGGGTTTTGGTGAACGGTAGACGTTTGATGTTGGCGGCGTGATAGTGATAGAATTGAAGTGAGGTCGAGCTGGAGCTCCAAGGCGCGCGTCAACCGTTGCAGCCTTGCAAGTGCAAGGGAAGCTAGGATGACTCAGCCAAATGAGCACAGCTCTTTGGCTAGAAGCTTGTGCACGGACCAAATCCTGGTACTAACGTTCATAGACAGGGGGGCGTCAGACCGTCGCCAAGAACATGGAATTTGGGACCAGATATATCTGTCCATGGCAATCTACACTTGTACAATATCATATCGACTCCCCAATACGAGTGTCAGCTAGCCCCTGCAGAGAGCTGTGAGCTCTTGGCAATTTATTTGCTTTATTTGGCTCTCCATGCGATAAAGCAGTAAAGCGTGCCTCTAGACTGCCACAATGGCCCGCGACATACGTCAGAGGGCGCTCCAGAAGATCGCGGCTCTCTCAGCGAGCAGTTCGGCAACTTCGTTCGACCGATCAGATCTTGACAAGCTGTGCAGAGCTGTGCCGAGCTATGGACAAGCACGGGAGACCACGAATGGTCATCGGCCCAACCATTCAAGTAGTGTTGGACGGGTTCCGATGGTACGTCCGAGACCATGACTTTCACTTTCACCGTGCTGGTCACTGATATTGATTTCTTATGCGCAACAGGCCATCCGTGAATTCGAAGTACTTCTGGCCCTTTGCAAGGCTGCGCCGATGGTCAAAACTCCGCAGAGTGCCCAAAAGCTGGCCCGACAACTCGGCCCTTACCTGCTCGAATCCCACTCTCAGATCTTCGCCGCGTCCCCCTTCTATCGCAAAATACAGCCGTCGCCCACAGAGGCCCTGACGTACAATGTCACTGCAGCGCTTCTATCACTTGGCACGCGCCACGATGATGTTCAGCAGTTGGCGTCAGATAACTTCAGAGCTTTTCTCAATGCGTGCGGTCATGCTTCAGAAGCCGTGGTGCCTCCAGGAGACGACGGTGGCCCCGAAGCCGTTGAAAATGCCATACGAGTTGCCACAATAACCATATCTCTGCTTGGATTCCTGGATGCTGCCTCTGCACAAGCCAACTTTTGGAGGACTGGCGGCCGTTTGGCGCTGATTCAACGGTTACGCGACCTACTGTCGGACGACTTCTTCATTGCTGTTGAAACCGCCTTCTCCACCATAAGGAATTGCGAGTCTCACGAACGGCATGTAAAGGAGTGGAAAAGACATCTCCATCACTACGATCATATCGGCCGTCCGCTAAGCGCGATGCTTTTACAACAGAGTTTCATGTGGTTGATTGTGGCCTCCACTTCTTTACTAGTCGCCGAGGTTGATGCACTTCGAACAACACATGTTTTAGACATCCTCATGTCTGGCGATGGACTGTTGCGGCCGCTCACTGCGAAGAGTGGAGAGGCCGACTTTCGATCCGTCGAAACATATGCTACCGCTGTCGTCGATCAGATGAACTACCTGGAGTCCAGTGCGGATTTTGTCCGTCTTCGGTCGTCTGCTGAGCAAAGAATAGCCTCCAACATTAAAGCTTCCGCTCTGACGAGTTTTCTCAACTGTTCGAGGTTGAATGAGGATGCAGCTGATGCAGAAACCCTGATGAACTGGCTGGAAGACACACTCAGTGACGCTAGCAGCATGGCCGATGACATCCTTGCACCTACCGTCCTGAAATCACTGGCCCTTCTATGCAAGGTGTCTCCCTCATATGCTGTTGCTGTTTCTCGGCTCCTTCCGCGCTTTATTGTTCAGGGCGATGCGAGGAGCGAAACAGTTGCTGTGGCCGCAGATTGCCTTGTTTTCGTTCTGCGAATGCTCTCCACGGATGCTGTGATCACCACTCTATATACGCTCGGCAATGTCCTCAGTTCGGCGGACGAGCAGATCTTTGCCAATGGGCTTAATGGTAACTCGTCGGACAAGTCCGACACCCACATATATGCGAGGCGGCAATCGACAGGAAGTTCAATCTCCTTGCAGATTACAGGCGAAGAAGAGACTGCAGCCGTACATGGCAATGTCGTGCAGGCGATATGCAGGGTCGCAGCCGCCTCCAAGGACGAGAAGATTACTGCTTTAGCACAATCCATGCTACTTCAGAAATTTGGCAAGATCAACAGCTTGGTGGACGCACACATCGTCAGAGGTGCTGCGGTACTAGCTCTGGATGGTGCCCAACTTGAGTTCCGTTCGCTCTTGAAATCGTACGGCAGGATCGCGCACTCTGCTATTGTGGAAAATAAAGAGCCTGTCCTTGTGGCGGTTCGGACTGCCCGGAACCACATTTCCGCGAATATCAAGCGGGAATCACCTTTGTGGGATATCTACTGGGAGCACTTGCTGGATAGCATCATCTCGAAAGGTGACGCCCCCGCCGATCAGCACAACCACCACCGGAAGGAATCCGAAGTCGAACTGGCCGCGCGTGAGATCGCTCAGCTACTCCAGCCGCTTGCCGTGCTTATGTCAACCCATGACCTGGCATTGGACGAAAGTACGGACGACGAAACACATGCGATGTTGCGTGATGCCTGGTTCAACATTGTTGTCCACGGCTTCGTCCCAAATACGGCGCGTGGCAAGGAGCATCTAAATGAACTTCGTATCATAGCTATCCATTCTCCTGCCCTAGTTCTAGAGGATCGGGGAGAAGAGGACGAGAGTGATATCGAGCTGAACACCATTCTACGGAGAGGCATGAGCTCTGAGCGGGAGTCTCTTCTCAAAAAACAGCTCATTGAGTTGATCCCCTCCAGAGAAGCCGACATCAGGGCGCTGAGCTACCGCAAACTCACCTTCCTCCAGTCTGCATACGTCGTCGAAACATTGCGGGCTGAGACTGGCGACTGCACGCGCGTGGTAACGTACTTCCTAGAGCCCAGCATGCGGAAAGGCGAAGTCAGCCGGACAATGGAAGGCATCGCAAACGCTGTTATGGACAAGTACCTTAAGAGAACTTTAGCTGCGGCAAACCCGGCATTTTCTGCTCAATATGCGGCTGGCCAACTCGCAAGAATTCTGTGCAACTGCTGTCACCGTATTGAAAGAGTCCAGCAGGCAGCCTTTGCTTGTGCCAACCGCCTCATACGGGATATCCCATCAGCTCTCTGCCAGAGGTCGTCCCTCTTCGCTTTGCTAGAGCTTCTTTCCCTAATGTGGACAAGCTGCTTGGAGGCGGAGACCGACATGTATGAGCCAAGGACGATCTTCAGCTCCGTACGCGGACAAGTACAGGTTCAACTCTCGGACGACTATGCCTTCCGACGCTACACCCTTGACAACCTTAACCGAAAAGCCAGAGTCTGGTTGACTAACGCCATCGGTCTTGCACCTTCCGATGTCAAGGGTCTTCTCCAGACATATTTATCGGAGTATGATGACGACGGTGCTTATGGCCACATCTCACTCGGCCGCTCTTTTGCGATGGAAATGGGCTCTGTGATTCCTTTGACGGACCAGAAGCTCTCCTCCATCGACAACGTGGGAGACTATAATATAAACACTGCTTCTGATTTCATCGCGCAGTATACCACTCGTCAAGAGTATCGCTATACGGAGGCGTTACCTGATCACAGCTTAGAGTGGCTCAGCTTCATGCGCCTAGACCGACGATCATCTTTCCTGCCTTCTTCTGAGAATGAGAGCGCCGATGCCGTCACCGCACTTGCCCATATCGAGAAGCGGATCATCATGAAGAAGGTAACGCCTTTGAATGATGTTAGGGACATCCTCCGTCGAGCCGCCGCTTTGCTCTGCCGCAGCGATGGCGACGAGTGTAATATCGTTCACTACCTCGTCAGCATACCGTTCGCGATGTTCACGAAACAGTCCATGAAACTCGGCGTCTCTCTATGGCTGGGCGTGATGCACGAAAACCCGCGGATGGAAGCACGTCTCTTAACGGAGATTGCTCAGCAGTGGGAGTTTAGCATGCAAAAGAACCTCGGATTGTTCAACCCTACCATTACGTGAGTTTGTCCAAGCTATTCATCTTGGATCTCACGCTGACATTTCTCCCCCTCAGGAATCCCGATCCGTTCTTTTTAAGAGAGGAATTTGCGCCAACGGATAATGCAGCTATGGTAAAGAAGAGGCAGCATGTGTACAATGTGCTCGCTCCTCATTCTCGGCTCCTGCAGTTCTTCGCAAGCCACTACAATGCCACACGTCTGGGGAATACGGACACGCAAAGGACATTCTTGCGCCTCCTTAATGTTACGCTTGACAGAGTGACAAGTTCGACATCCCATCCAATGGCGAGGGAAATCAGATTTCAGATCGTACTGTTTGGCCTCAAGATTCTAAAGACCAGCACTACCATGACCGCTGTCTCACAGATGCGCCTCAAGGACAAGATTCTCTCCGCTGCTCTGAGCTGGTTTAATGCAGCCCCTTGCTGGTCTTTTGGAAGCAATATGCTACAGCTGAAGACTGAAATACGGCTGCTGTCAGATGTCATTGCGGCTCTCAAAGGGACAAGTATGATAGGGGCAAACGCCTCACCAGGCATCAAGTCTCTTCAACCAAAAGAACAGTTACTCATCATACTGCTGGAGAGTGAACAGGCGCGGCTTTTGGTCTGGGTCTACCCTCTGGCTGAGCCGGCGAAGTCTCAGTTCGCAGTTGGACACTCGAACAAACTGGCTATCGAGGTAAGTGCTTCGAGCATCCTCGCATGCTCTTGCTAACCAGTCTGCAGGCCACCCTAGCCCCTCTTGTTCGAACAGCATGGGCTGAAAGTCCGTCAATAGCCATTGAGTTGGCGACGAGGTTTCAGTATCCCAGAATCCATAAGGACGTTCGCTGGTTACTCCTCAACTTCCCCGCCAAGGCTGTAGCTGAGCCTGAAGCATTGCCTATTCTCCTTGGCGGTTCACTTCCGGAAGACGTGAGCTTCCAACTCAAGGTACATCGCGTCTCTCCTCTGGAAACGGTGCTTGCTTACTGACCTGTCCAGTATCTCCTGTACTGGGCGTCTGTCAACCCCATCACCGCTGTGACTTTCTTCCTTCCGCAGTATCGCAGCAATCCGTTCTTGCTTCAGTATGCAGTGAGGGCTCTTGAGAGCCACTCTGTTGATGTCACCTTCTTCTACGTTCCTCAAATTGTACAAACTCTTCGCTACGACGCTCTCGGTTATGTAGAGAGATACATCATAGAAACAGCGCAGTTCTCTCAGCTGTTCGCTCATCAGATCATATGGAACATGAAGGCAAACGCCTACAAAGACGACGACGGAGAGATTGTGAGTTTTCAAGCCCAACAATTTCCGCGCAAATTCTAATGCCTTTCCAGCCATCCGACATCAAGCCCACTCTGGACCATGTCATGGGACGCATGGTTGAGAGCTTCTCTGCCACCGATCGTGGTTTCTATGAGCGTGAATTCTCGTTCTTTGACGAGGTTACCAGTATCTCCGGGAAGCTGAAGCCTTTCATCAAGAAGTCCAAGCCCGAGAAGAAGCAGAAAATCGAAGAGGAGTTGAGAAAGATCAAGGTGGAAGTGGGAGTCTACTTGCCCAGTAACCCAGACGGAGTCGTCATCGGAATTGACCGCAAATCCGGCAAACCTCTACAAAGCCACGCCAAGGCTCCGTATATGGCCACTTTCCGAATCAAGAAGCCTAAAGGCGGCAGCGTCGAGGAGGCTAATGATATGCTTGAAGACGGCGACAAGGATAAGATTGACGGGAAGGAGAACACTATCGAAGTTTGGCAGTCGGCCATCTTCAAGGTCGGCGACGATTGTCGCCAAGATGTCCTAGCTCTCCAAATGATTGCCGCTTTCCGGGGCATCTTCCAGCACGTCGGCTTGGACGTCTACGTCTTCCCCTACCGCGTGACGGCCACAGCACCGGGGTGCGGTGTCATCGACGTGCTGCCTAACTCCATCTCCCGCGACATGCTCGGTCGCGAAGCAGTCAACGGGCTGTACGACTACTTCATCTCCAAGTACGGAAACGAGGACTCACTGCGCTTCCAGCAGGCGCGGAATAACTTCGTCAAGAGCATGGCCGCCTATTCCGTCATCTCCTTCCTCCTCCAGTTCAAGGACCGCCACAACGGCAACATCATGATCGACGACGCCGGCCACATCCTACATATCGACTTCGGGTTCTGCTTCGACATCGCGCCTGGCGGCTTCAAGTTCGAACGTGCCCCCTTCAAGCTCACGTCCGAGATGGTGGCCGTCATGGGAGGCAGCACGGACCACCAGAGCTTCAAGTGGTTCGAGGAGCTGTGCGTCAAGGCGTTCCTGGCCTCGCGGCAGTACACGGAGAAGCTGTCGCAGATTGTGCTGCTGATGATGGACAGCGGCCTGCCGTGCTTCAAGCCCGAGAGCGTCAAGCACTTCAAGGAGCGAATGGTGCTGGAGAAGAGCGAGCGGGAGGCTGCGGACTTCATGAAGGATCTGATCAAGAAGAGCTACACCAGCTACTCGACAGGAGTCTATGATCACTTCCAGCTGTTGACTAATGGGATTCCGTACTAGATGGCGATGGGGAGAACAATATTGTATGGAGTGAATCGGACTTGTTTACACTCTCTCGGTGGCTTTACTCCTCTAGTTTCGTCCGATACCCATATGACTTCCTGGCCACGCAAAGAAAGTAGGCAACCTAATTTTGTCACCACATTGTATGTCCATATATCTTCAAGAACGCTATTTGCATATCCTGCTCAAATAACATGCTTGCTTGCTCTGGCACTTATGCTCCGTGTGTCCTGAAGTCATTCACTAGTCTTTTACGAATCGCCGGATTGTTCTACCTCGGGGTATAAATAATCATCTGTCCGCCTGGTAATTTCACCACACACTTACTATGCTAATCTATTTAGCCTGCTGCTGCATGTGCGTCGGCAGGTTGTAGCTCGCATAGTCCACATGAACGAACGCCCTGTCGACTATTGGAACAGACTCTAGCACATACTGCAGGCTTTCACTAGCCGTGGGAACACATCGGTCAGTCGTGCTAACACAACGAAAACGAAGGAAAGAACGGAGATGTACAACGTACGCTAGATCATGACTGTCCTTCAGTGATGTGCTCGCGTCCAAGACGATGTCAACCTCGACATTGAGCTTGTCGCCAGCGTGGTACGCCTGCAGACCCTGGATTTGCTTGATCGTTTTGGCGAAACGCATGGTCAGATACAAGACTGGAGCGTAGTTAGTAAACAAGCTCCTCAAACGCATCTACGGGGGTGTCCTACGGATATTCCTTTGATCTGCAGTGGCAGAAAATCCGCACAGGTTCTTGATGTGTCCCGCAGAGGTGCTTGACCAGTTGTAGATGACAACGAGCGACAGCAGCAGGCCGCCGAGTGCGTCCATCCACCAGATCCTGGCGTAGAAGCCGACTGTGACAGCAAGTCAGTTTGGGGTGGTCAATTCGACAGGGGTAACAGATTGGGCTTACTTATGGGAAAGGCGATTGATCCGGCATTGAAAATAACGTCTATGGGGATCATGCCCGTTAGCAATAGAGACCAGGTTTTTAGAGACGAGGAGAAACGCAGCATACCAGTACTTGCATCCGATGCCCTAGATCGTTCTGCTGTCAGCTTTGAGCACATTCTGAATGATGGTGCTGTGCCTCTTACAGTGCTTGGACGCTCGAATTCCTCACAGATCGCAGCCATATCCATACGAGGCCTTTCACACCAATCGTGCTGAGCATGATGGCCAGGGCGGGTACTCCCCTACGTTATACAGTCAGCACACAGACAGGCGAGTGTGGATGTCAGGGAGGCGCGATCTTCTTACAACTCGACGATCTCGCGATCTGGCGACGCAAGTCGTTGGATAGCTTCAAGAGCAACTTGCACAAACGATGTGATCATAATGACTGAGAAGACTAGCACGCCCAATGGCTCCAGCCTAAGTAGAATGTCAGCATCTCACCTATGACATTATCCCTCATGCGACCTTTGAGTAGTCCACAGGGGTCGGGCAGCAGGTGCAGAGACTCACCGTCGCCGTCCTATAGGGTACCGATACTGATCGGACTGGGCAATCAGCCATGTCGTGGTCCACACAATACCCGTAGATAGAAAGTCCAGAACAGCATCGACCAAACTCGCAAGCACCGAGACGGACGGCACCGACACAATGACCGCAATCTTGCCCGCCAGGAGAATTGCGTTTGCGATGAGGTTGACATAGATGGCGAGAGTCACGATACCCTCCGAGCTATCGACGTCATCATCCTCAAGCAACGGGATCTCCGGACGAGGCCTGTTGCCCTCTCCGGTTTCAGCCCCGGCATTTGCGATGGTCTCCGACGATTCCTCGTTGGGCGAGAACAGAGGCGTGGTCTCCGTTGCGCGGTAGATATCCTTTGGCGTCCGCTTGACGCGCTTGATGCTGGGGTCGGATGCGGAATTAGGGGACATTATGCCGTCTGCTGCTCCGTTCGCATGGTTCCCATTAATGGCGGGTGATGAGCCGGCGGTCCTGTTCAGGGGTGATTCCTCGGATATTGTGTTTGGTATCTCCACGCCACGGAACGATGACGCAGGCATATGGTTGTACTCGTTTAGCAGGTCATGCGGCAGAGAGGAGTCC
Source organism: Coniochaeta sp. PMI_546 (assembly GCA_021432605.1). NCBI lineage: Eukaryota > Fungi > Ascomycota > Sordariomycetes > Coniochaetales > Coniochaetaceae > Coniochaeta > Coniochaeta sp. PMI_546. The sequence continues at coordinate 1,994,766 of MU271150.1, read as the reverse complement.
AACAACCGATCGATATACAGATACTGTTGGATGAGATAGTTGGTCCTCTCATAGTACTGCCGCATCTTCTTCTTCATGCCGCCCAGCTCCGCAGGCGTCTTCCAGTACTGCTCCCACCGGTAGCGCGGGTTGCTGTTCCCGATGAGCCGCATACTCCGCACCTGCGGTGTGTTCAGGATGGCGCTCATGCGGCGCTCCTCGGACCGGCGCTGCGGCTCGTCAGCCAGGTCGTCGCGAGTCCGGAACACGGACAGGCCCTGAGCCGGGGTGCTGCCGAGGGCAGCCTCCTCGTCGTCACGAGGAACTTCCCGTATGCTCGCGGGTCTGCCCGGATTGTGGAGCGACGCCGTCGAGCGGTTACGGATGAGAGACACCAGGGCTCCGTGTCCCTTAGACGCGAACGGGTTGGACGTGGTCTCATCCTGCAAGAGGAGGAAGGAGCCGTGACGCAGGGCGAGCGAGCTGCGAATGTCAGGCGGTGATGACATCTTTGTTCTTCTAATGTGCTACTAAAACATTGTGAAGCTGTTTAGTTGGATGTAGCTTATATGTGATCTATTGTTGGCCAGGTTCTAGCATAAAATGATAATATAGGTTCGATCCAGATTCCAAGACTTCTAAATGTGGAGCCGGTGAAGCTCAGCTGGAGTTCCCCCACAGGCACGATGCAGGCACCTTCCAGCTGTCGAGACTGATATGACCTCATATCCTTATCGCGCTTGAAGGAGCTGATAAGGCCTCTACCGAGGAGAAAGCCACCTGTATCGAAGTGACTTAACCAGTTGCGATGCTAATCTCAGCTACTGACTATATGTACAATGTGATTTTCAGGTGCAAGAGATTTGTCGGTGTGGCTCTAGACTTGTTGGCAGATGGATCTTACACAATAATCTCTATTCCATTAAGCCTTCAGACTAGACGGCCGACCAATCCGGTTGGAAGCTGGTATTTACTAAGGTACTTCCTTGCGTAAGTGTAGGCTTCTGGCTGACGAAGGTTCTCGTTCGTGTATTTCGTGTTTTGTTTACTCCTCTGACATTTGATTCCGATTACGTCTCCAGTTACGTGATATCCCGGTGATGACGTGGAGGAAGCTTCACAAAAGCTAGGAAACTGCAATGCAGACAACGAAAGCTGCAGCTTGAAGCTTTGCACGGACATTACTGACCTGCATCTCGAACATTGAGTGAAGATGGCTACATCGAAAGCTAAGACATGACTCGCTAACGATGGCGCATCAGCGGTGGTTGGGCTGATCCCTGTTCGAGTCAGATCCCGATCTCCGGGCCCTGTCAATCCCCTTGTCAGATGTCAGTCGGCTTGCAGGACTTATACAGTATGTGCTGAACTGGAGAATGGGCTACATGGACCATTTCTGCAACAGAAGCATGAGCACCGTTGATGTTTCACGCTCATGGGTGGTGGCTGACGCTCGGTGGGTTTGGTAAACATATCACCAGTACAGTCCACTATCCAACGAGCACGTTGCGAGCTCCAGATCAGAATGAAATAAGGCCCCAAAGAAGGGGCCAGGCAGGCGCTTCATATAGTTGCCACGGGACATCGGCAGACAGTGGATTATCATGTCGTTACGGCGCGGTATGGTTTCGTGCCTGCCAATCGCACTGAATAATGTGTAATCCATAATACTTTCTCGACAGACGGGCATATCGCAGATCTACCAGTTGCCTTGACAGCTCAAACTTCTAAGTTCTCGCCGGCTTTGAACATGGGGCTCCACGATGAGACGAAGAAGGCATCCACCTCATCGTCCGACCTTCAAGGTTCAAGAACCGACAGGTCAAAGTGTCACTGTTTGCTGACTGCCGGTGTATCCGGAAATATTCCAAAAGCGTGCAATTCCGTGATTTCACAAGTTGACAGCAGCCTATCTCTAGGCCTCGTGGGGAGTCGTGGCGTCTGGGGTCGCCTGAAGTTATGCTGCCGTTCAAATTGTCCAGACAGGCATTAGGCGCTAATGATGCCGGACAAAGCGTCAAGGTCAGGGGTTTTGTCGAGGCCGAACTGTACAGGTGCTCGCAACCTCGCCCCACTCCCATAGATTTGTTTTTGTGATGGCGCTGATGTGCCTGTCCCGGAACTACTGCGAGCTGGCGGATGCGTGGAAGAAAGTCTTGGTCCGGTGTACCATAGTTGAAATAAATTGTCCCAATCGCAGGCAAGCTCAGCTTCTCTCGTCTGAACTGTAATTCGGAGCATAATACCTTGGCGCGCATCTTGATTGCGATTCTAGTGGCCAAGAAGCCGCGGACCCCAAAAACCTCCCCAGGCACAGGCACCGCAGTATGTTAGCGGTGACCGGGTGCAAGTGCTTAGCATTCGCGTCCGCTGCCGAGAGACGGCCAACAAACTCTAAAAGTCCTTCGACTTTGTACCGCAGTAGTTCGAGCACCGTCACGCTGTCATATGGCACCGGAAGAATCGCTCAACCTCTTGGCTCTGCGACACGTTCAGTACCGTAGTAAAAAAAAAATTACGTTGTAGACCTCGAAGGGGGAGAAAAAGCTTTGATAAAGCTGCTCGCCCTGGTAGCGACTGGGGTGGAACTTGGAATCAACCCGGAGGTTCCCTAGTGAAATGGACACGCAAGGTAACACAGAAGCCGGAGCGTAGAGTGGAGAAGCAGCCACAAACAGCAGTCGAGGCCACATCCTTGTACACGATAGTCAGATTGTGCCAGTGGTCAGTCAAACCCCGGGTGCTTTGTGGACCGTGGTAGACTTCAGCATCAGATGGGTTCGCGCCAAACCTCAATCGAGATCATAGCCCGGACAAGAACATGATAGCATATCCACTGTCCACTGCCTGGGTTGTGATGCTGTTCCTCGCATTTGTAGCGTTCAGCAATGACATCTTTGTGCAATGCTGCAACTGGTATTGGGCTGGCGAGTTGTTATTACTCGCGAGCAGGAACCTGAAGGAGGCTCATCAGTCGTGAACGTGCGTGATACTCATGTTTCCGGACCCGTCACGGGGGGGTCGTATTTCCAGCCCGCTATGCAGGTAAAAGGGAGTAAAAGAGGCGGGGACCGTGGAGCTCGTGGTTTTTGGTTTCCTCCGAAACTTCAGCGACCGCCTAATCGATCGCGCCGTCCAATCCAATGGATCAGAGGAACCCATCAGAGGATTGGATATGGGCAAAGTTGATTGATGCGCAAAAACGCACAACAAAAAGCGAGAAACTTTTCCAAGAAATATATGGGACTATGACAGGACGAAGCATGAAGATCGTAGCTTCGATCGCTCTCAGTGCCAATCATTATTAAGGATTGCCTCTTTGCCGCAGTGATCGGTTGCTCGTATTGGATAACGGCTGATGCAAGGCGCCAGGGACTTTTCAGGAACATGTGAGGCGCTACAGATTACTACCGTTTTTCAGGTATTGCACCCTTACTAAGTGCTGCCATTGACCTCCACTTGGGGCCAACTGATCCGTCCAGTGCCGTCCAACAGCTCAAGAGGCCGGACTGGCAGGAGGAACGGACCGAACAAAGGAGGAGAAACAAAAATACCACCACTACCTTAGGTCTACTAATTACCATTTTGTTCTGTTCCCCAATCGACTGTTTTCTCCTTTCCCCGGTTAACCCTTCGCATCGCCTTATTTTGGAATATTACGACTTTCCTGGGAGCTGTTGTTGACGCCCATCCGTTTCTCTAAGCCTCGCTCTTTTGACGAAACGTTTGCTTTTCTCTTGACTCCCGTCCGTCTTTCAGGTTCCCTACTGTATGTACATACCTTATTTTACGTGACCGCCTATCTACCTTACCTGCATCTTGTTTGCGTTTTCTCTGTAAACCAGGCATCACACCACATCAAACGAAACACCCCTCCTCTCTACCAGCTCCCAACCCACGGTTACCAATCACTTTCTCTTGACCTCTGTGCGACACTCGGCCCCGACCCTCTGGACCTCCTGGTTTCTGGTGTCCTTCGCCGGCCAATCGACTGCGATCCTCTCGTTTCCTGTCGCTCCCGGGTCCGCATACTTTCTCGCCGTTCTCCAGCCTTTCCCGTGACGTCGACTCCCTTTCTCACCTCACGAACCCACCTTGATTCGACACCAGGTTTATATATTGGGGGTCTGGACTGTATATGTCTGCTTAATTTAATACACACCTACCGCCGTTGGAGACTGGCAGTTCAGCTTTGCTGGTTGACTCTTTGTAAGTCGGAAGTTCTCTTTTGTCTGGTTAGCACATGCCTTGTCCATTCCCCGAGACACTTGCTGGCTCGCTTAGCGGATAGTCGTGGAACGACGACGAGGTTGCTAGATGCCGTCGCGGCTGGCTACTCGCTGCTGACTGCCTGGCTGGAGAGCTTAAACATAACTCAATCTGGATCTCGACATGGCGAACAACACCTCGACCATGGGCACTCCTCCTTCATGCCCCGACTGATGATTTTATGGGTGTTGCCCTTTTGTGATGCAGAAGCAAACCCTCGTGGTTGAGGGGGACGGGGAGCGACATGGCACACGAACTCTGCTAATCATTGTTCCTCCTGCAGTTGACCGATACCTCGCGTCATTTGAAAAGCCTCCGACAAGCGTCTCCGCAAGAGAAGCACCTTGTGTTGCTTCGGTGCACCCGGACTTGCTCAGCTGTAGTAACAGTATTGTCAGCTGTCCCGTGTAGTGCCTCACCCATAGCAGCCGAACCTCTCGTAGTATCGTCGCCAGCAGCCACTCACAAGTCTCTGCGTCGAGAGTTGATGGGCATTGCTGAACAGCCTATCCTTCGAGGTCTAGATTCTATATGCCTAGATTCTCTGTTGCGTTCGGCAGGCGGAAGTCCACCGCAGACAACCTCGACAATGACGTGATAACCGAGCCGTCCTTTCGCGTCTTGGATCGCTCGGAGGTTGCTCCTGTGAAATCGTTCGATGGGGGAGCTCGCTTCGCAGCCAAAGCACATACCTTTGCGAACCATAGCGTCTCAGACATAAAGGTGGAGGACAACTTGTTTGCGGATCTGAAGCCACAGACAAATCGGTAAGCTTCCGTCTCATCCTATTGTGGTCCAGATACCGTCTGGAATGTGGAAGTCTGGCAAAAGCTGGCCGATGCTCGAGCTCTACGACAATGATCGTCAAGCTCCTCAAATTGCCCCTTATTTCAGAGGACGCTAGCCACCCTGATCAGAATGTTATGTGCTAATTATAACCAGGGGTAGTGGGTCGTCCAACACGACCAAAACAATCTCTACCGACACTTCTTCTCGTCACAGCAATGTCTCGACTGCGGCCTCATCTGCTGACTTCAGTAACCACAACGAAGACCAGAAATTACCACACCGGAAGCCGATAGGCGATGGACCTGGGAATTCCGGACCAAAATCTTCTTCTGGCTTTCTGAAGGCAGCCGGTCGGTCTTTCTCCTTTGGTGGTCAGAAGAAGCCGTTACCCGTCGTCCCAAACCAGGAGGAGCCTTTGCCTTTGCCTCCACCTCCAGTTCCTCCGCATTCCCAGGATTTTGGAGGCGTTGGCCGCGCAAGGGCCGCGACTGCATCGACATCGGCCACGGTAACGCCGCCGAAACTCGAATCTGACTTCAGCCTCGACCTCGGAGGAGACTTTGCCAAGATGTTCGGTTTTGACAAACGGGCGAGCGTTTTGACGATTCGGGGGAACGAGTCCAACGGACGCCAATCTCTTGGCCCAAGGTCATTGACTGGGAACCGCTTGAACCAGCCTGGTCCCATTCCTGCTCCCATTCAAATAAACAAAACCGCCAAGGTCGATGCCTCACCTCACTCTTGGGGTAGTCAGCATTCCAACGAAGGGCTTCTTACTCACAGTCCCGTGCAGGCTTCTCCAATCAACGAGAATGCACCGCCGCCCGTTCCTCGGCAACCTTCACCACTCTCTGGTCGGCCGTTACGCCCTGTCACATCGCCAGAGACGAGAAAGCTAAGCGGCTTCTTCGGGAAGCGTGCATCGCCAACTGAAGCAAGTGAAGACGAGGATGCTAAATTGCTCAAGGACTCATTATCCAGCGTGAGCAAGTTCATGGCAGGAAGCAGGGCTGCAAACGCGGGCACGAAACCGAATTCAGGCTCGAGATATAGGCGGGACGAGGACACGTTGGCAAAGTCAGAGGCAAAAACAACCGACATTGAGCTGGACGACATCGGTGACGACAACCTTTTCGATAACAGCCTCGCACACTCGAGCAGGCTTGCGAATCGTTTCGTAGCACGGAAACCCAGCCCACCGCGGACCAAAGTCATGACGCCTGCTCAGTTTGAGAGATACAGGCTGGACAAAGAGCGCCAGAGCGTTGCACCCGATGCGGAGAAAACAGAGGATAAGTCAGACGACGAGGAAATCGACTATGATGACGACGAGGATGACATTGAAAGAGCAAAACAACAGGCTAAGCAAAGGCGGAAACAGGAGGCACACATGGCGGTCTACCGGCAACAGATGATGAAGGTTACCGGCGAGTCCTCCGGCGGTGCACCACCCTCCCGACCGAGTCTGCAGATGTCGTTCAGCACGCCGAACCTTCCCAACATGGTCGACCCGAGCCCCGCCGGAAAATCCGATTCTGACGAGGACGAAGAGGTGCCTTTGGCGATCCTGGCAGCACATGGCTTCCCCAACAAGGCCCGTCCACCCACTCGGCTCAGCACTATGATGTCAAACCCTAATCTGCGGGCGTCTGCGCAACCAAGCTATCAAAGACCTGGGTCTGTCGCTGGTGATGCTCCTGCTGGTGGCAGTGGTCGACTTCCAGCCTTTGCGAGGAAGTTGCCTCAGGATCCGTTCCTTGGGGCAGGACTAGTTCACAATCCGGTCCGTGAGAGCATCGCTTTCAGCGGCGGAGCTCCGGCTCGCGGGCACCCTGGTCCTGTACCGCCTGGAGGTCTTGTGGGAGTCATCGTCAACGAAGAGAGATCCAGGGCGATGAGGCGAGGAAGCCCCCATGTCGATCCCCACCAACCGGGTGCCTACGACCCCGTAGGAGGCATTCCGCCGCACATGCTGTACCAGAACAACCGGGCTTCAACCATGTTGACTCCCGGCGACCAAGCTCAGATGCAAATGACGCAGCAGATGCAGCAGTTCATGCAGATGCAAATGCAGTTCATGCAAATGATGGCCGGGCAAAATGGCAATGCCAGCGTTGGCCCCAACGGAATGCCTAACGGAATGGGCCCCAACGGCCTGAGCCCGGCTGCTATGAACAGCATGATGGCCATGGGGGGCATGGGCGGTCCCGATATGCGCCACTCGTACATGGGGAACGGCTCGGTTGCTGACCTGCCGCGGCCCGAGAGCCACAGTCGCAGCATGAGCATGGTCCAGCCGAGTTCTGCTTCCTGGATCCAGCCACCACCTCAGATCAATCCTGGCTTCGCCCCCTCTATCCACATTCAAGGTGTCGGATACGCACCGTCCATCGCTCCGTCTGAGCGCAGCAATATTGGCCTTCCCGGGCGGTATAGGCCCGTTTCGCACATGCCTGCAGCCGCAGGCCAGGAGATCCCGCGCTCATCGACAATGTCCGGCGCGCTCGCCGGCTGGGACAAGCAGCCGAGCCCGACTGTATCCGTGACACCTGTTCCTGGAGGTAGAAAATCGGGAAGCGGAAATGCCTCTGAGGACGACGATGAGGAGGGCTGGCAGGCCATGAAGGAGAAGCGCGAGAAGAAGCGGTCGATATGGAGGAGCAAGAAGAGCTTCGGCGCCGATATCGGGGCTCTGATCAACTGAGGGGGTTGCTAATGTGTTTTTCGTTCGACGATTGCGTCGGAATCTTTCAGGCTGGCGAGTGAAAAAGAAAAAAGTTATTTCATCTCATCAGCATGTGGTTTGGCTGGCTAGCCTTGAAAGCCGGTTACTTCGAACTGTTG